>JAHXMU010000130.1:445819-466883 GCA_019455685.1 Philornis downsi | reverse complement strand
TTTTTTTCCGTTGGCCATAACCATGAGGAGACAATTGTATTTTGGATGGCGTCAGATAGGCAAATATATTTATGATTTAACGTTAATAATGCGGATTATATTTTAAAAGTAATAAACAATGTTTAAATACAATAATATGATTAATGGCCGAGGGAGGTTGGACCACAAAACACATTAAATTCACATCAGCGGAATGCATTTTGAAATTTAAAAGTTCAGCAGTTCCTCTCTGATATTTACTCGCATTTGGGCAGGCCGTTGTTCTGTTGGACGATCTCTTCCACATGGAGAATGCAAGTGATTATGTACTTAACACGACTGGCACCGGTATCTTCAACAAAAACCACATGTCACTTAAGTGTTCCGTCTATAGCGTGATGCTTATTATACGCGTCAGCAACCTATCATATTTACACTTCTGAATTGAACGCTTAATTCCACATCCATAAAACTAAACAACTTCTCATTAAAATATAACCAACTCTCAGAATAACAGCTTGCTCTTTTATAAAACTTCCACACGTTTCCAACATTTGAGCATATAATTAGCGTAAGAAGAAGCCAATCTTGACACCGGCATTAGGTGCTATACGAGGTGTGTTCAGAAAATAAGGCGAACTTTCGAATTTCGCGGGCTACGTATATTCGACTTTCGATTACTATTTTTTTATGTTGGTACACTCGTCTAAAATATATGTTGACGGCTTTGTTCATTCATGTTTAATTTATAGCACGTTTAGTCTGTTTGTGAGAGGCATAAATAAGACAGTGTTTTGCGTATTCGGCGATTTTCTGCTATCGAAAAAAATGCATCAAAGAAGTTGCATCAAATTTTGTGTAAAAAATGGAAATAAGTGCTCAAAAACACTTGAAATATTGACAATGACATACGGTGAGAGTACTCTGAGTCAAAAAAATGTTTACAAGTGGTACAAACTTTTCACAGAAGGTCGAGAAGATGTGAATGACGACGCTCGCTCTGGACGACTCAGCTTATCGACAACCGATGAAAATGTTGAGAAAGTGAAGAAAATTGTTATGGAGAATCGTCGAATCATAATTATAGAAGTTGCTGAAGATGTCGACATATCGGTTGGCTCTTTTCGGAAATTTTGGGCATGAATCGTGTGGCATCCAAGTTCGTTCTAAAATTGCTGAACCCGTTATGACCTTTTTGAGGAAATCTGGATCGTCGTTGACGATGTTTTTTTTTTGTTTTTGCTCAAAATTTAGCAATTTTGGAACAATCTTCGCTGCCGCACGTTTCATGCTTAAATTTTCCTTAAAAATTGCTTGGCATGAGCCGAACGATATGCCAACATCATTAGCAACCTCTCTAATAGTGATTCGACGATTATCCAAAAACATTTTCTACACTGCTTCAATGTTTTCATTGGTTGTTGACGTGCTTGTGCGATCAGGACGAGCATCGTCATTGACATCTTCTCGGCCTTCCTAAAACCGGTTATACCACAATTGAATTTATGTTCTGCTCATAGTAAACTCGCCAAACGCCACAGTCAACATTTCAAATGTCCTTGTACATCTAATTTCATTTTTTACACAAAACTTTACACAGTTTCTTTGATCCATTTTTTCGAATAGTAAAAAATCGAAGAGCACACCAAAACACGACTAACCTTTTTATCTGTCAAAAACAAACTGACAATTAAAAATGCCTGATATTGTCAACATATATAACAGACATATGAACCAACATAACAGAAAAAAATGCGAAAATCGAGCATACGTAACTCACGAAATTTGAAAATAACGGTTATTTTTTGATCACACCTCGTATACGAGTATGTGTTTGCACAATGAAATTTCTTATTTTCGATCCTGACCATCACACTATCGACTGTAAGGGTTATGTACGTTTTACGAAAATAGTTTTCATACCTATACTTGGGGATGCAATTTGTAGATTGAATAACATTTACTAAGAGATCAATGCTACGAGGCAGGTATCAAAACTAACTGACCTAACAAAGAAGACACAAAAAAGTTGGTAAAAATTTTCTTTATTTTTCAACATAATCTCTTTTTAGCTCAATATACTTTTTCCAGCGATATTCAATAGCTTTTATAGCCTGTTTATAGTAAAAACTGTCAAACTCTTTAAAACAGCCATCAATCGCAGACTGTATCTTTTCATTGTTGTAAAATCTTTTACCACTGAGCCATTTTTTCAAGTTTGAAAATAGAAAACAGTCCGAGAGAGCTAAATCTGGCGTATAAACTGCGTGATTAAGTAATTCAAACTTTAATTAATTAATTTTGGTCATCGCAATTGAGAATTTGTGAACTGGAGCAAGGACCTTCTTTTTCGCTAAATGAGACCTTTTTCCATAATCCTAAAAGCTGCAATAAATTAGCATAATATTTGCCGTTGATAGTTTTTCTTTTCTGAAGATAATCAATAGAAATAATCTTATGCGTATCCCAAAAACAGACGGCATGACGTTGCCTGCAAATGAAACTGCCTTTGACTTCTTTAGATATGATTCTCACATTCCAGTCCACTGCTTTGATTGTTTCTTTGTCTCAGGTGTGAAGTAGTGGACCCATGTCTCATCCATGGTTATAAATCGAGGCAAAATGTCGGCTTTATTGCGGTGAAACATTTCCAAACACTTTACTGAAACATCTTCACAACGCTGTTTTAGCTCTGTTGAAAGCAAACGCGGCACCCATCTTGCCTACAACTTTATCATCTTCAAATCTTCGGTCAATATACGATGTATAGAACTTTTTGAAATGTCTAGCTCACACTCCTTTAGCCGACGATCATTTAATAACATTTTGTGGATTTTCTTAACCGTGTCTGGCGTCGACAATTAGCCGACCACTACGGTGTTTGTCCTGGCAGCTCGTACGGCCTCGGTTAAATAATGCTACCCAATATTTTAGAGTCGTAAACGAAGGAGCAGACTCCTCCTTAATCTAGCTCGGCTTTAATA
Source organism: Philornis downsi (assembly GCA_019455685.1). NCBI lineage: Eukaryota > Metazoa > Arthropoda > Insecta > Diptera > Muscidae > Philornis > Philornis downsi. The sequence goes on along the minus strand of JAHXMU010000130.1, from coordinate 463,920 downwards.
TTGGTTGGACTGAGACCTTTCAAATGGAAATATTAAATTACATAACGGTGACCGATTTTTTCCATGTTTGCAAATTCACTGAGATCATTTAGTTTTGATGGTGCAAATAAAAATATTATACAACGTGGCACCATGAAAATTAAAACATATGTTTTATAAGGTTGTCACTTTTCATCAAAATAATTGTTTTCAAAGTACTGGCACCTTCTATACTTCTACCTTCAGATCATCTAGTTTTGGGAATTCTTTAGCCTAATCCTAAGGGTCCCTAAAGTGAACGGATAACATTTTTGGATAAAATGTAATTTTTCCGTCAAATCTAAGTTAAACATCAACAAGATGTAAACAAATTTACTTTATATACTACCAATAATGGGTATACGCGTATCTTCATCCAACTGCCAGTAGATGGTGTCTCCAGGCAATGCAGAGCAAGCTTCCTAAGAACACTATAATCCGAAGGTGTCCTTAAGGATTTTGAATAGATGTTAAAGTTATTGTATTGGAAAGCGTACTTTGTTTTTTTCCTCAACGCTTACATGAATAACTGCAGCATCGTAAAGTTATACAAAATCTTCGTCAAGAATTTTGCGTTCTAGCTCAGAATTTATCTCAAATTTGGATGGCTTTAAAAAACTAATTCCACCCCCTTCTATGTCACGTCTTTTTTTCTCTACACTGGCTCCGAAGCAGCCAGTCTTGATCGGAAACTTGTACATCTGCACTTTTTTTTTTGAAACCCATAACACATCTTCCTTTCATATCACTTCTATTTATATTACAAACAGTAATCGCAATTAGGTTCATGTCCCACAATGGAAATGAATCCTATCACAAAGTGTGACTGGCTTCATTAATAAAAACATCGAAAAGACACGATCATATTTTTCTACATTTCATTAAAATTGATATCTATTTTGTTAATGCCTTATTATTCATGTTTTTATAAATGGCGTGTGTGTGTTTGTGCAATTCCTTTCATGTTTTCCTCGCTTCGTTTCATTTTGTTGTTGTTATTTTTGTTGAGTATTTAAGTGACAAATTTCACTGAAAACGCCCTCTCACAGAATAGATTAGTAAAATTTATAACACTCGAAAGAGAAAAACAAAAGATTGTCCCATTTGATTAATATGCAGGTGATGCAAACAATTAGAAGGCAAACTTATATGAATGTGTATGAGATCTGCTATGTGTGTGTGTGTGTAGTGGCTAAAGTTTAGCTAATATGTTTTTGTACAGTATGTATGTGTGTGTGTGAGTATATAATATGATATTGTATATAGACATATTTTAGAAATAACAAACACGCTGTTACCAACCAACAACTATGTACGCAAATACATTATTTAAATATATGCGAATATTGAAAACATTAACATATCAACTAATAAATCATTGCGGTCAGTGTACCGCCAAACCGGGTAATTCCAGAAATTTGCTTATCCTGCTGAACAATTTATGTATAAGTGTATAAGTGTATAAGTGAACAATTTATTCGTCCAACTACAAAGTATTGTGCAGTGTATTTTGGGATATTATTGGGTTGTTCGGAAAGTTCGTTCGATTAATTCGTTAGTTCACCATACGTCATTTCTAATGACGTAGAGGTCTTTCAAACACTATCATAACTTCCTCCTACCTCTTCTCTAAACTGTTAACTATTGTTTACCTGTGTTCTCGTCCTAGTCGAGTTATAGCGTTAAAAAAAAAATTTTTAAAAGTGGAACAAATCAGCGAAAAATAGAAATTTTGGGCATATTATGCTATATTATTTCCGAATATAGTCTGGTTACGAAGAACGTTGACCAAGTGAAAGAACTTGCCAGAAATAGTTTAAAAGATTTTTATTTCATTTAATTTTTTGAACTGACTTGTAATTTAAAGCCTTTTGGCCAATATTAAGCAAATTACGAAATGCATAAAATAAATACTACCAGAATAAATTCTATGTTTTATATTCTAGTTCTATGGTCGACTTCTCCGTAACGGACGCTCCCAGATCGAGACGACCAAAAGAAATTATTTCCGAAATTATTATTTAATTATTGTTAATCCCCGTGCAACAGTTAGGGAAATAGTTAAAATAATCAAAAAAATCAGTCTCAACCGTTCACGGGTCATAAAAGAGCTCAAATATGTGAGCAACATCGATGTGTTGGCACCTCACACTGCCTCACCGAGGTCTCACACTGCCTTGCGGACAGAAATTGTCAGAGCTTGGATGGGGAGCTTTATCTCATCCACCGTACTCCTTAGATTTCACCCCGTCCGACTATCACCTATTTCGCCATCTGAACAACCACTTGAAGGATTTGAATTTCCATAACGACCAGGAAGTGGAAAATCGAATTGAACGTTTTTTTTTCAGAAAAACTACCTGAGTTTTATAAGAGAGGAATTAAAAGGATCCCAGAGAGGTTGGAGGAAGTTATTACAAAAGGGGGAGATTATATAATAGATTAAAATAATTGTTTTCTTGTATATAAATTTGCAAATAGTAGGTACACAACTAAGTTCCCGCTATTTGCTAATAGATGGCGCCAGCTGTAAGTACTAGTCGATTCTGTCATAACCTAAACGTCATAAGCCAAGCTTAGGCGCCTGGAAACAATAGTTATTGTCTTTTGACGTCACATTCTTTTGATTGTGTGAATACATATAATTTTGTGAAAAATAATCGCCATATGCGGGAAGTATTGATTTTCTTCTTTATATTTCAATCATTTCAGTATTTCAAATATTTCAATCGAAGAAAACGGCGGCTGAACCTCATCGAGAGCTTCAAAACGTTTACGGAGATGCTGCTTTAAGTGCGGCAACGTGACGGTGATTTTGATGTTGACGACCGTTCGCGTGAAAGAAGACAAAAAAACCTTCAAAGACACTGAATGGACGGCATTGCTTGATGTCAAACGCAGGTAGAGCTAGCTTCAGTATAAAAAATTACCCGCCGAGCCATTTCCAAGCGATTGCAAGCTTTGGGAATGATTCAAAAGCAAGAAACTTAGGTTCCTTATGAGTTGAAGCCAAGGGACGTTGAACGTCGTGTTTTCGCCTGTGAACAACTGAAACTGGTTTTCCTCATCGTATTGTAACGGATCCCAAAAAATGGATTCATTACAGCCATTCAAAGAAAATAAATTCATGAGGGCTGCCCGGTCATGCTTCCACATCATCGTCTCGACCGAATATTCACGCATCGAAGGTTATGCTCTGCATTTGGTGGGGCCAGGCCGGTGTTATTTATTACGAACTATTGAAACCAAGCGAAATCATCATGGGCGATCGGTATCGACTTCAATTAATGCGATTGAGTTAAGTTCTGCACGAGAAACACCCACAAAGCGCGGAGATGCACGAAAAAGTGTTTTTTTAGAATGACAAAGCTCGGCCTCACGTGAACAAGTTCGTTAAAACCTATCTGGACACATTGAAATAGGAAGTCTTACCTCATCCGCCATATTGCGCCATCCGTTTATCACTTGACGTTTTACACCTACAATTGGCGCTATCTATTGGCAAAGAGCGGGAAAATAGTGCGGTAGGTGCGCGCATACAACATTTTCTTTTTTATAGTCTCCAAATTGATGAATGAATGTTGTTACTTTAAGGAAATCGAAATCATGTAAAAAATATAATATTTTTATTAATTTTTTTTTTCATGACTTTAAGAAATAATTTCATTTAATTGACCTCCTGCACATCGTTATTCATTACAGCGTGTAGGATTTTGGCGGAATTTTCAATTATCTTTCGAATGTGTTGCGTTAAATTATCCAAATTAATTGATTTTGTTTTGTAAACGTTCTATTTGCAATAAATCACCAAGAAAAACTCAGCTGCAGTAAAGTCAAGAGATCTTGAGGGCCAATATAGAGTTTCATAAAGTCAGCTTATTGTAGAATTTTCTGTGCAATTCTGTCATAACAACTCTGGCTGTGTGACAAGTTGGACCATTTTGTTGAAAACAGGTTTAGTTTTAGGCTTTTCTTCTGGCTTTTTTCGAAAAATTTTTACATCTTTTTTTTGCTACATGTATTATTGCCACGTATTCCAAATTATAGAGAAAAATAAAACTCTAAATAATTTGTATTTTCTACTAAAAAGTAAAAAAAACAATTAATTACTACTGAACAATGTGATGATGTTGAAAAAATGGCTCTTGAAAATTTAATATTTTTTTATTATCAAACAAAGAAACATAAAAAAACAAAAATAAAAGTAAAAATTTAAAATTAAAAAAAACCGATATCAGTGCCCTTGGAGCGGTAGTTATTGTTTTGGAGAATCTAATTTTAATAAATCTGGTTTCGGTTAAACAGGGTCTATTGAACAAGGATCTATTAACCAAACAGAAATTGAGAATCGACAAGTTAATATAATCAACTTCACACAATATCTTGGGGTTTTTGGTCAATATTTTTGGTATAAATCGAATTTTGGTTACATTTTTAATTCCATATACAATTCAGTCATACCAAAAGTTTGGTAAAATAACATCATTGGAAACAATTCAATTTTTAATCTGGAGACTTTTATTTGCCATGCTAACCAAACCGGTACCTTTGACTATTTGTCTTATTGTAGGCGCTTCGAGGGATGGGCACCAAATGTTTAGTTTTATGAAAAAATTCTAATTAGACAAATGATTTTCTTCTAAAAAATAACAATGTGAACATTTCTTCTCTTCTCGCCCGCTCGCTTCTGTTAGTGAAAGTGTGGCAGATAATTCAAATATCAATTCAGCGCACTGTGGGCGTATGATAACCGAATTTTTTGGATTTCAATTGAAGATTATGAACTGGACGATATGTGGTTTCAACAAGACGGTGCTACGAGCCGCACAACACGACTGGTTTTAGGCTTTCACGTTTTGTTGACGTTAATTGGCCACCAAGATCAAGCGATTTGACGCCGTTAGACTTTTTTTGTGAGGCTAAGGCTGTGTTTACGCGGATTATCCCCAAACGTTGAAGCATTTGAAAACCATCATTCGTAAGGTTATCAACTGCTGCAGCCAATTCAGAGGCGGTCATTTCAATGAAATTGTATTTCGTACATAATGACAAGGTCCAAGCATTGTAATCAAATAAAAGTTTCACCGAAATCATGGATTTATGTTGTGTTTTACTTAACCTCACTTTTGAAACCGAAAAATGGATAACCCGGTATGAATAGAAATCTCCACTCTTATGCTTTAATTTAAAAAATGGAACAGAAATCAATGAACCTTAGCTGAAACTGCATTAATTTTTGTAAAATAGTTTTTCTGGATTTGATTTAGCTTATTTTAGATTTTGTTTTTCGCTAAATTTATAGCTTTTTTTCATTACTAAACTCAGACAACACTGATGGTAACCACTATTATTAATGCATTTGAAAATGAAAATTAAAATTTAATATTCACGTAGTTTTAATACCGGTAAGGTTTAGAGTGGAGCAGGGGAGTATTGCTTGCTAACAGATGTTACTATAGGCTGAGCAAGCGATTGAATGATAAAGCCCTCTCTCGACAAACAAAAATCCGACTATACCGGACGTAGGTTCTACCTATCTTGTTAAATGGCGCAGAATACTAGTTTATAACACAAGCAGATGAATCAGTACTGGCAGTTTTCGAGAGGAAAATACTCCGGAAAATATGTGAACCCTTCATCGTTAATGGAGGAATCGGCGTCGCATGAACAATGAGCTGTATAAGCTACATGCCGACATCGACGTGGTCAAACGCATTAATATACAGCGTTTGCGTTGGCAGGGCCATGTTGGCGCCAAAGGCCTAAATGCTCCGGCACGAAAGGTTTTCGACAACGAACTCGATGGACGCGGTGGACGCAGAAGAGGGCGACCAAAGCTCCGTTGGAAAGACTAGGCTTTTGAAGTACTATCGAAACTTGGTGTGACGGATTGGAGGAGAAGCGCAGAAGAACGAAGCGTTTGGAATTATTTTCTACGGGCGGCGTATAATAGACAAGTATGTCATTTCTAGTCGCCACCTAAGAAGAAGAAAAAGGTTTAGGCCTAATTTCAATAGACAGTGGAGATGTTGAATAATTTGCCGATTAATTATGGACAATTTTCAAAACTTTATTTTGCAGCTGTTGCAAAGATTTTACAAAATTGCAGCTTCTATTATATGCATAACAATTGACGTAAAATTGAAAATGTTTTAGAGATTGATACAATAAGTAGTTTAGTGTTTTTGTTTGTTCTACATTTTGTAAAGATAAAGAATTTCTTGTATGGAAATACATACAAGAAAATTAAAATTGAAATTGTTATTTAAACTTACAGAATGTGGCCGAAAACCAATAAATTTTTCGGATTAAAGAATAAGTGAATGCTTACTTTAACAGTGTGTATTTGAAAGTATTGCAATATGAATATTTTCATGCAGGGCTATAATTCGTAACCCAGCAGTTGGCTTCAGACTACATTAGCTAGGGAAACTGAAAGATTTCTGTGTAGGGTTTTCGCAATATTTCATGAATCTAACCATTTGGGGGGTTAAATTATCCATGCCCAAACAAAACGAAAATTCAACAATAATGTAACAGATTAGTTTGCATCATATAACATATGTATATACGATATATACTCCCTGCTGTTTAACTTAAAACAAATGCGCAAACATCACAAGTTTTGCTCCGCAGTGTAATAGATTAATTTAATTTAATGCGCGAACATCAAAAGTTTCTTTATTACTATTTAAATTTTTAGATTCTCCTAAATGTATTATTAGCAAAATTCGTTAAATATTTGGTATAAAACAACAATAACAACTACAACAATAACAACAACAAGAACGGCAGCAACATAAAATAAAGTAAAGAGAGAACGGAATCATTTACTTACCGAATTAATGGTGGCCATGATGACAAGGAGGACTGTGACGTTGACTTGGCAAGGACACAACTACAACACAACTATAACGCTGATGATGACGTTGATGATGATGTCTGTTGGTGGTGGTTGGTGGAGAAGGTGTTGGATATGGTAATTGGTTCGAACGATCGGTTTCTTTTTCTTTTTTTTTTTTTTTTGTTTCTGTTTTTTATTATTTTTTTCTTTTTGTTTGACGTTTGGCTGATTAATCGAGGTTATCGAATTTCATTAGTAATGGTGATGGTTGCTTGGATTTATGATTTCTTTTTTAGGACTTTTTTTGCTTGTGATGGCTGAAGCCGTGGCTGTGGCGGTGACTGTTGTGGTACTGTTGAAGATGAAGGTTGCTGTTGTGATTGGTTGATGTTGAGGTTGAGGTTGAGGCTGATGCTGAGGTTGAGATTGATGGTGATGATGGCTGTGGTTGTGGCTGTGGTTGAGGTTGAGGTTATGGTGGAACTTGAGGTTTTTTTGGAGGTGGTGGCTGAGTGGAACGACAACGACAACAACAACATAAATCATAAAATCTGCAAAAATTAATGATAAAAAAGAAAGAAAAGAAAACAATGAAACATAATCACAATGAAAGAATTTAAAAAGAAATTAATAACAACAATAAAATGTTTAGCTTAGCTTTTCTTTTTCTTTTTTGATATTCTAAAACATTCCAATTCATATTGAATAAAAGCATAAAAATGAGATTTTCGGTTCATTCTTAAATATCTAATAAATCTATTTATTCAATAAGATACAATAAGATAATGCTAAAATTTATAAATAACTCAAACTTAGAAATAGATTACTTTAATAACATCTGCAGACGTTAATTCATTTTCAACTCTTTATCAAGTCGTTTTCGTTAAGCATTACCTACAATCAAGGACAAACAAAGAGTGACAAATTAAGAAACGAATTAACCGCAGTCCTTAAATTCTAATTTTCATAAATATACACATAACTCACATAATCTCACACCACACTTTTCATGCGTTTTATCCATCTAAATGCAGACAATGATCTATTAGGCGACGTTTCAGTAAAATATTTTTCAGAGCAAAAGTTTAGACGCAACGCAAACTCACCACAATGCTTTGACTGAGACAATAAATAAATAAGGAAATGCTAGTTCTTAATAATATGACATTGAATACTTAAAATGTTGCTTTCATTTTCTTATATGTTAGTGTCTGAGCATCATCTCTTGTATATTTTTAATTTTATTTGACACTTTGACAAGCAATCATATCCCACTGCTCTAGAACAAAATGAATTTTGGCTGCTGCCTTAAGTTTATTTGATCATATTTTAAAATCAAGTGGCCATATAGTTTTGTTCCATTTTCAATTAAGTTCAATTATTTCATTTAAAAATAGAAATTTATGATGAAGCATTGCTTTAGAATTGTTCTTTTTTAACTTAGGTCGGAGAAAAAATAAATTTATGGAATTATTATATATAGGGGTCTTCGATTTTGAACGAATTTTAGTTGCTGTTGTCAACACTATTCGATACATCTCTTTAGAGTATTCGAAATTCAATCATACCAAGTTTTTTGTAAGAAACTGCTTGCCGGTTGTTTAAAAAACCAAATTTTTAAAAGTCACAAAAATGCATCAAAAATTACTTTGTATTGAATAATTTGTAATTAAAAACTCTCAGAAATGATTGATATTTGATTCTGATTCAAACTGAAAAAAGTAAGATTACAGAACTGCATTAGAAATTACATTGCATTGAGGAATTTATAAGTTAAAACTCTGGAAAATGATTGATATTTGATTTTGATTCAGACTGGAAAAAATAAAGTTGCAGAAATGCTTTAAAAATTACTTTGTATTGAACAATTTATAATTTAAAACTCTGAAAAATGATTGATATTTGATTTTGATTCAGACTGGAAAAAAGTAAAGTCGCAGAAATGCTTTAAAAATTACTTTGTATTGAATAATTTATAATTTAAAACTCTGAAAAATGATTGATATTTGATTTTGATTCAGACTGAAAAAAAGTAAAGTTACAGAAATGCTTTAAAAACTACTTTAAATTGAACAATTTGCAATTTAACTCTGAAAAATAATTGATATTTGATTCTGATTCAAACTAAAAAGAAAAAAGTTACAGAAATGCTTTAAAAATTACTTTGCATTGAACTTTGTAATTTAAAACTTTGATTTTGATTCAGACTGGAAAAAAGTAAAGTTACAGAAATGCATTAAAATTTACTTTATAGTGAACAATTTGTAATTTAAAACTCTGAGAAATGTTTGATATTTGAATTTGATTGAGACTAGAAAAAAGTAAAGTTACAGAAATGCATTAAAAATTTCTTTTTATTAAACAATTTGCAATTTAAACTCTAAAAAATGATTGATATTTGATTCTAATTCAAACTGAAAAAAAAAATTTTGACTTTAGGACATAACAATAACTTTTGACAACGCTGCAAGACACCTTTTAGGAGTTTGCCAAAAGTTTGGGTATTAGTTTAACACTGATTTTCAGCAGGGACCTTCACGAAAGTTCGGTTGTATTTCTGTTTTTATATTGTAAATTTATGTAAAGTACATTAAAAATTTGTTTCTAATACATATTCGAAACAACAACTCACTTCGTTTTTTTTTACAGAAATGGAATTATAAACCTACATTGATTCCATTTCTCAATCGAAACATATGAAACCCAAAATATCGGTTTCAACAACTTTACTACTTTAAACCAAGAAATATAGTTTTATTCGTTTTTTAGTCTGAATCAGAAGTAAACCCAAATGTAGTTTTGTCAAGAAATGACAGAGAAAAAAACCTGACACAAAAGTGCGAAAAGTAAAAATGATTCAAATAATTTCAATTCCGAATTTACGAAGCCAGGCTCTCAGAAATCTTATCTTTATCTGGTTTTATATTTAACTGACATTTTTCTAATGAAATACAGAAATTTCGTGTCGGGTGAAAGAATCAAAATCAAAATTGTTTTTTATTTTTTTTTTTTTTTTTTTTTGGTTATAGGAAGTAGACACAAAACTCAGTAAAATTTTGATTCGGTTGTATGAATCAGAATACAAATTTTGTATATTTTTGATTAGACTCCAAAAATTTCTACAAATTAAAACTATTTTGGAATTTAATTTCGTTTGGACAGTCTCTGGTTTAAGTGCTGTTTTTGACAGCATGAATCAATGAAATAATTTCTGTAAAAACTTTAAGAAATTATAGATTTCTGCCTATTTAATGGTCTATATTTTTAAAGCTCGACGTGACACTTACAGCTTTTCAGAGATAAATTTGTATTTCCCAATTAATAAAAATGGGTATTCCAAATAGGGCGTATCGATGTCATGTTAAGTTACACAGTTGAGCAGCATAAGCAAATAATAAAACTTTATTATAAAAGTTTCTTCTTCGTATTCTTTTTATTACCAAACGAGTTTATTTCAGCTAAGACGCGGTGACTCTTTTTCAGACGCTGTGTTAACACCAAATTTTCAAGTATAGGAGGACGCCAACTCATACGTAATTCAGAATGTAGCAGTTTAAATTGAGTCGAAAAAATTTGGTTATCATTAATCCGTACTGTACCAATAACGTCGGTTTCGAAGATAACCAAATTTTTTTCGGCCAAAATTGAAGTTATGAAAGTGGACGCCGCGCAGTTTAAGCATGATGACGCTGCAAGCCATAAAGCAAAAGCCACAATACACACTTTGCATAATCGATTTCAGAATATGATTATTACAGCTTTTACGAAGGTGACGTGGATTGGCCTTACATTTTTTCAAATGAGGGAAGTCGTAGGCCTACGTCAATAAGTTGCAGTCGACCGATGTGCTCAAAGTCAACATAATCCATGCCATCACTCAAATTTAGCCGGTTCTATGCAGCCAGGTCATTGAAAATTGGAGCTCTCAGAGCCGTGTCATCATACGATGCCTTGGCGAACGTTTGAGCGAACGTTTGGCATACATAGGCCGTTCAAATATTATAAAAAAAAAAAAAAAATTCGTTAAAACTTCTCACCTCATTTCCGCATTGGACCACCCTGTTTGAAAAACCGTTTAGCTATAAAGATTGCTTGTGATGAAATTTTAAAATTTTTAATATGCTTAATGCCACTACGTTTGTGACTCATCGACAATAAATCATAAAGAATATACTTATACGACTTCAATTAAAGGATTTCAAAGTCGTTTTTGTTAGTTTTATTGTTTAAATAAAAAAATTTTTTTTTTAAATCTGCATTTTTATAGCTTTTCGAAAAACACCTAATTTGTTTTTTCAAATTACTGATTTTATGTGGATGAATTAAAACTCTCGTTAGCGAATTCAATGGACAACGCAGAAAAGGACGGCTAAAACGCCTTAAGAAGGATCAGGTTTCTAGGAAAGCGTCCAAACTTGGTGTGACAAAATGAACAGAAAGTGTAACAGGCCATAGTGCTTGGAATTAGTTTATATGTGCACCGCACAATAGATTATAAATTCTATTTTAATCGTCATCTAATTTCGTTGCGCAAAATTTAAAATTTACGTAAAATTAATTTTGCTTTATTCTTTAAGCCTCATATTTTCTAATATGAAATTTTGTTTTTGTGATAATAACATGCCCAGTAGTAAGAGAAACTCAGAGAAGCTGTTAGATAAATCATTCGTCCGTTTACTAAATAACATTTATTTCATTGGAATTTCTCTCAAGGAACCCAGAGGATACCCTTCCCAATGAAGAGTGTCCTTATGAATCAGTTTAATTATCTATTTTCTAACCAAATGTACCCTGAAAGAATCATTTCCCAATGGGCAACATTTTAGTAATTATTATACATAACAGAAATTATTGACTTGGAACTTTCCAATTGAAGACTTTTCCAAAACAACTGTTTCCTAAATAATCTTGTTTTGAAAGCAAAGTTTACTGAGAAATTCCTAGAAGAACGAAATGTTATACTGATAAGAATAAAGCCAATTAAAAAGTGTTCTCTCCTATGATAACCTATTCTTAGTTTCATCAAAGGGTGTACATTTATGGAACACCTACGCACGCCAAGTCATGACGAATAGTTATTGTGTTTTGGATTTTTCATTCTTCCTCTTTGAAAGTATTACGAAAATTACAATTACGTGAAAAATTCATGGATTGGGAAATTGTTGTACTAAATTGAAATGTGAATATTTTATGATTTTGAATTGAATATCAAGGACACTTTAATTTAATTCTTCACATGTTCGAGGGTTGTCGAATAATGTCATGCTGAATAACATTATAAAGTTCGAAGTTTTTTTTATAATAATAATGCTTGAATCATTTTATTATGATAGCGATATTTGCGACATTTATACAGGCTTGAAAATAGCATCTCAGTCACAATTTTTAATGTGGACTAAGTAAATCGCTTTGACTTTTGGCCATAAAATATCATTGCGATTCAAAGCGGTGTATTGCTTTTCCGAATTTAATCGAGGTCGTAGTTTGCTCTAAGGCGAATTTCGCATTTGTCGACGAAAATAAGTTGTTATAATAGAAATTACTGACGCTGTGCGTGAACTGATATTGTAAGATCGTCATGTGATTTATCATAATATTGAGGCAAGCTTGAGTATTAATTAGTTCTACTTGCATAGCTGCTTCCTGACGTATAGCTGGTGCCAGTAGTTTGGGAAAAAATTATTTCGGTGAAATGTGGCAACCTTATAAAATGTTTTATGTTTTAACTTTCAAGGCGCCACATTGTTTAGCATTTTTAATTGAGCCATCAAAAGTAAACTATCTCAGTGAATTTGTAAATATGGAAAAAATTGGTCACCGTTATGTAACTGAATATTTCCATTTGAAAGGTTTCAGTCCAACCAATATTAAGGCCGAGCTAGATTCTACCATGGAGGCCAAGCTAACATCCTACCTTCGTTTACAACTGTAAAATATTAGGTAGCAGAGTTTAAACGAGGCCGTACGAGCTGCCAAAACGAACACTGTAGGGGTCGATCAACTGAGGTGTTCACGCCGGAAAAAAAATTGATGATCGTCGGCTAAAGGTGTGTGAGCTAAGCATGTCAAAAAGTACTATATATCGTATATTCACTGAAGATTTGTAGATAAGAAAACAGTGTGCAAGATGGGTGCCGCATAGATGCTTTCATTAGAGCAAAAACAGCACCGTGAAAATGTTTCAGTAGAGTGTTTGACGATGTTCCACCGCAAATAAAGCCGACGTTTTGCGTCGATTTACAACCATGAATGAAACGTGGGTCCATCAATTCACACCTGACACAAGGGAACAATCAAAACATTGGATTGGAATGGAAGAATCGTGTCCAAAGAAAGCGAAGACGGTTCCATCTGCTGGCAAGGTCATGGCGCCTGTTTTTTGGGATGCGCATGAGATTATTTTTGTTGAATATCTTCAGAAAATAAAAACCATGAACGATGGATATTATGCTAATTTATTGCAACGTTTCGATGATGAAATTATTGAAAAAAGGCCGCATTTGGTAAAAAAGAAAGTGTTGTTTCAACAAGACAATGCTCCAGAGTTCACACATCCAATATTTCGATGGCCAAAATTAATTAATTAAAGTTAAAATTGGTTCATTACACACCTTGTTCGCCAGATTTAGTTCCTTTCGACTATTTTCTATTTCCAAAGTTGAAAAAATTGCCCGATGGTAAAAGATTTGCCAACAATGAAGGGGTGGAGTCTGCGGTTGATGGCTATTTTAAGGAGTTTGACAGTTCCTACCGTAAACAGGGTATAGACGTTATTGAACATTGCTGGAAAAAGTGTAACGAGCTAAAAGGAGATTGTGCTGGAAAGTGAAGAAAACGTTTCCCAACTTGTTTGTTTTTTCTTTGTAAGGTCGTCTACTTTGTTAGACCGCCTTCGTACACTTGCTCACCCTTTTTGATTGAAAAATCTCGATTGCTTTGTTTCAATAGAGTTGCCTGTATAAGCTCATGTACATATATGAGATCGAAACAAGACTGCAGTCTAATGTATGGGTTTCTCAAGAAAATCTAAAACCAAAAAATACTGTTCTCGGGCAAAGCAAATGGTTGCCGGTTTCTTGCGAAAAAACCGGTCGTGTCGCCATCGTAATGAAAAAGAAAGGAAAAATGTTGGAATTTAAAATTTTACAATTTTTACAAAATTTTTAAAAGTCTAAAAATGCTATCAGCATAGTTCAGAGTGTGTGGGAGTAACTTTTACATGTAGCGGATTTAGGTTAAACGTTGCGCTTTTTTATATTTTAAGCATTTTATATTTTTGTGTTAATTCTTAAGAAATGACTGTCATTTAATCCAATTGCAGAATTGCAACAAATTAAGGAAAATTGAACGATTTGGCAAGATATACGAAATATACGCATGAGGCTGAAAAAAATGTTAAGACCTGATAAAAATTTCTTCGAGTATACACATTCTGTAAAAAAAAACTCTATAATATCGTCTTCAAAGTAGGCCCCTTCCGAAATAATGCACTTTTGTCAATGAGTAATTCAATCATTAAAATATTTTTCTAACGCATTTTCTTGAAAAAGTCTAACAGTCAACACTATCTTGACTTTAGATCAATTTCGAAGTTTTCGGTTTTGGCTCAGTTGGAGGGCGCTGTGAGCTTAACAAGCGATTTCGTGACAAATTCCTCGCTCGATGAAAAAAATTCAACTGTGCCAGATAGCAGTTATACCTGCTGCTGCCGCAGAATCCTAGATTAAGCGGATAAACTAGCTCCGGGAGTCTTTGAGAAGAAAATGCTCTTTAAAATATATGAATGCATTTTCGGCGTCGTATGAAACATTTACTGTGTGAGCTATACATCGACATCGACGTGGTCAAGCATACAAAAATTATATTATGACGTTGGTTGGCTCATGTTAGGTGGATGGAAGCAAATGCTCCAACACGAAAAGTCTTTGACAACGAACTTGTTGCGGCAACTCGTAAACCCATATCTCATCAACAGTTGTCATGGTTTTTTATGAAAGTGGATTTGAAATTAACTCGTTCCAGCATGTTTTCGGCAACCTTTACGCGATTGAGTTTTTAAACAAAATTCAGGTCTATTAAAATTAGTCAAGCGGCAAAGCGTTTCATACCCAAACAGTCATGGATTTTACACTACCTTCATTAGCAAGGAATTTCCGTCCAAAAACTCAATCCTCTTTCAAAGTTGTTGTCTTTTTTTACAGTCTTTGTGTTATACAATTTCCTTGTATTTAAAAAAACCAAAATTATTTGCCCTAATAATGCTAAGTGATTGGGCCACACTGATGTAAACAGGGTAAAAGGAAACAAAAGCCTGGATCTACAAAATTGATACGAATAAGTATCTTAGTTAGTTGATTTATAAGAAATATTGTGCTATAACGCAGAAGAATAAGGCGATCCAAACGAGCTAATGGGACGCGTACGTTATGCATCTGTGATATTGATCTTGATCATCTAAATACGTATTTATGTCCATGTCCTCTAGTGTAATATCTCAATATTGCATTCAACTCTTAGACAATATAAAACAAAAACAGTTGAAGCTTTAGATTTGTTAATGAGTTTGAAGTTTATAATACAATATACAAAATCAAATTAAATACTGTGGGAATCGATGCAATTTCGATGTTAAATTCTTAAAATTAATTTCACCATCTGTTTCAGCCATGTTCTTCATTTAATTGGTACGATTATAATGACTTGACTTTCCTGCCAGACTGGAAGATCACGATGACGATACCAGTAAGAAAATAATACGTAATAAATCGCCGGTCTGGCAAGGCTTTCAGCTGAAATGTTATTTATTTAGGAAAAAATTTGCCATTTACGAATACGGATCGTTTAACAACCGAAAAACGCGTAAAATTAGTTAAATTTACTACAAAAGTGGTGATTGAAACTTGGCCACTTTCGTGCATTACGGAGTGATTTGGTCGTCATAATCGACCTACTACGCAATGTATTGTCAAGATTATATAGAAATTCAAAGAGACTGGAAGCGTTACAAATGTGGTCAGGCCTGCGCATCATCGCAATGTACGCACTGCCAAAAACATCTCTTCTGTTAGTGAAAGTGTGGCTGTTGATCCGTCAATTTGTCGATTTCACGGCGTTTTCGCCATTTGAACCTGTCTTACGGCTCATTATGACGTATTTTGCATTTGGATTTGCACCTACATTCATATAGAATCCAACTCACGCAGCAATTAAAGCCGGCTATCCATTCACAACGCCGTAAATATGCTGATTGGGTGCTTTCAATGTTGATTTTTCGAACAAAATTTTCTTCAGCTTTGAAGCTCGTTTCTCAATCGGTGGTTACGTCAACAATCAAAATTGTCGCATATGGGGCTCAGAAGTGAAGCCTTTGCATCCGAAAAGAGTGACTGTTTGGTGCGTATTATGGTCTGGGGGCGTCATTGGGCCGTATTTTTTCGAAAATTACCTCAAAAGGATCCTCTGCTACAACCAATGCAGAGGCGGTCATTTAAATGGCATTGTAGTTCGCCCAAGCATTATAATGAAAAAGAAGTTTAATCAAAATCATAGCTTTATGTGTGTTTTACATAACTTTACTTGAAAACGAAACATAGATAAGTTTTCGCAGATGATATTCCGTCAACGATTGTATTTCAAGATTTGATAGCGACATTGGTCGAATTTGTCTTTTAGCCACAAGAAGTACTATAACTGCCCAGCAAAAAAAGCTGGAAGTCATTCAAAAAGAACAAAAGTTTTCATCACTTACAATGGCGCAATATATGTCTATTTATCATTTCCAAAGGAGCATTTTTATACCGCTTTCAAAGCTAAACACACTTCGTAGTTCTTATTAAATTGAACTACATTTAAATGCTATTAATTTGTTTGCATTCGACTGCCACATAATCACAGTTGATAGACAATTGTTTTACAGTCTATATTCGGTCAGAAAACTCTGATCCAAAAACAAAATTTTTTTTGGTTAAATAAAAAATTGTGCCAACATGACTGTTTTTTCATTGTTATAATAACTTTAATGGAAATGTGAAGAAGACACACTATAAAAAACCGCTTCCTTTCTATGACAAGCCTATGTTAATATCATTGTTAATTAAGCTAATTTCCACCACTTTGCTCCACAAATTGTGGTGAATTTCAACTTCCGCGGTTGGACTTCTTTTGCTGGACATCAATATATCAAAACAAAATGTTCAATTTTTCCAATCTGAATGTGACGCGACATTGTTGTGCCAAATACATTTGTCATTTGTCGTTTCGTTGTCTTGGCCTTCAAATTGATTGTAAATTAAAATTCTCCAATTACATTGCTCGAATATGTTTTCAGAAAACTTTGTAATCTTACTATTATTTTACCGATTAACATGAAATACACATTGGCACATGCTATTTTATAACGTCATATCATGTACGGCGCACACATTTACCCTAGAGATAATGTATTTAAATTGCATTACTTCAATACATGATCCCTCAGGATCCTGTGGCTCTCCTTGTGCCAGAGACTATCAAACTCATGAAAAGTAATTTCTTGAAGGTATCATTCAGCGCCTTTTTCAACTGTGATGTGTATATTTATTCTTTTACATTATTAAGTTTAACCAACCGCCATATCTTGCAAGTTGCTACCTAATTTTCCATTTCGTATAGAAACTCTCAAGTCCTTATACATCGTTATTCAAGCAATGTTTTTGAAAGGTTTTTTATGATTCGTTTTGCAATATTACGGAATAATTTGCAGTCTAGCCTAAAACGAATTTAATCAGAATCTAATGCGTTACTCCTCTAATGTTTCAGAATAATTTTCTTTTTTAATATACAAAAATGTTTACTGATAATTTTACGATATTTATGTACGATTACTAAGTACTTTTGGAAAAATGTGTGTGTTAGGGAATTGTTAGGCAATTTTGTTTTGTTTATATCGATATAACTCATAAATTGTAATGCTTTCAATATGCAGTCCCCAAATGGGTATTGATTGATTAATAAATATGTATGAATATAAAGGAATAAACTGAAATAACCAATAGGGGGCACCCATTTCTAAGATTTTGGTGATTGGATTATTATTTCATAAAGCGATAAATGTCAGAGGATTATATATACCGGGTTATCAATTTTGCGGTTTAATATTATAATAAATAAAAAATAAATAAATGCAATAAAGTATATAAATAAAATAAAATAAAATGAAATGGAATGAAATGAAATGAAATGAAATGAAATGAAATTAAAT
>JAHXMU010000130.1:394595-440819 GCA_019455685.1 Philornis downsi | reverse complement strand
TTTAAAAAACATGGGTCCGTCGAATATGGGCAACCCTGTAGTTTTAATTTATTTACATTTCTGGAGCCTAAATCAAAAATGTATAAAGTTTTTATGCTATTTCGGGCAACCGATTCGAAATTGTATTGGCTTTTGCTACCGTTTCATACATGCGAAATTTAATTACAAACAATTTTAATTTCAATTCTTACAGCCGAAACAAACATAGAAACAATTTTGATTCCGATTCAGTTTACAAAACATTTTATTTGCATTTCATTTGAAAATTTTCAATTAGAAAAAAAGCAGACATCATTTTTGAGTAGCTGCAAATATTTTTGAAAGCTTGGCATCGTAAGTTCAGAAACTATTTGAACTATTTTCAGTTTCCACAGTTTGGAGCCAGGCTTTTGCCTTTGCCAAGAAACGAATTTACATTTTAGTTCAATTCTTAAAACTATATTTTCGTTTAAGATTGGCAAATCAAAATATCGAGTTCATTACGTTTCGATAGAGAAACAGAATAAATGTAGGTTCATAATTTCAGTTGAAAAAAATGAATGAATGTATGAAGTTTCGAATATGAATGAGAAACAAAATTCGAATGTACTTTAAATAAGTTCACAATATCAAAACCGAAATGAAACTAAGCTCTTTCGCGAGGGCTCCTGACAAGAACTGAGACATGTAAAGGTCAGTTCATATCAGGCATCTAATTTGGGGAATGACATCATCATAATACCAGATGTCTTTCTTACAATGACGCTTGTTTCGTTCTTTGTGGGTCTACCACAAGCTGACATGTATAGTATGGAATATATACATACACTTCATAAGAATTTCCAAAATTTTAGTGGTAAATAAAAAATTTTAATTTCGTTTTTTTAAGAAAAAAAAAGTTATGCAGCCATTATTTGTTAGATATGGAAAATAGGTGTACTGAAATTCATTTAAATCGGAGGAGGGTCAGTCGAAAAGTTTTCGACTTTCAAAATAATTGACCACATGAAAAAGTGTTATGAAATTCATGTAGAATATTTGGAAAGAAAGAAAGAATATTTTCAATAATAAATATTTATTTAATCGGTTTGCTTACAACTTAAGCAGCAATTTTTGCTCCTTTCTGTCCTTTTTATATGTCGTTAACCGGTTAAAAATATCATTTTATAATAACTAACGAACAGATACAAATGAAAATCTGCAATCGCACACCAGCTTACTCACTGCAACCACACAACGTGTACACACACACACAAATGCAATTATATTTTGCCAAACAGATGAGACTGTCTTGCAGTCAGTCAGTTTATTTATTGGCGTCTAATAGTTTTTATTGTTATGCTGGTTTCTTTGACCATTTGTTGTTGTTGCTATTGCTGTTCATATATTTACAAACGGACAGCATAAGGCGAAAAACAGATGAACGAACGCAGTGTGCAGCCGACGGGGGGAAGGAATCCCATTGATTCCAAATTAGGGAATGATGTAAATAAATATTCCAAATTTCTAAAGAATCACCATGCATATGTGAGTGTTAAAACGTAGTTAATTATTTAATTAATAGAAATTCATAGGAAAATTTTTATTTATTTATTTAATGTACAGAAAGTACAGAAATATCAACATGTTCGTATGTTTATTTATAAAAGTTCAACTGAATCCATTGCCATGTGTAAATCGACACAAAGTGCGGTTCTTATTTTTTACCACTTGTGTTTCTTTTTTCTTTTTTTGTGAAAAATATGGATTGTTTCTTTAGTCAATGAACGAATGATTCATGGAATCGAAGCGATAGTAGTTTGCTAATATTTAATTTATAAATTTGTATTTCGTCTTTATTGAAATATTTTTGCATTCAATCATCCCGATAATAACTCAACGAGATTTACGATTTTAAGTTGATTTAATGCTTTTCACAATAAGCAAAATATGCGAAACATAAACGTATGTTTTGATTAAAATCATCATCACCATTAATTAAAATCATCAATTATGTTCATTAGACCGAAACAACTGGCAGGGGTAAGAGAAGGAAGCTGGAGGTTTCAAATTTTTAACGTGAAAATTTCCACATTTAACTCATTCTAACCGTTCTTTCTTTTTTGAAGATGGACTCAATTGCACAAATTGTAATTTTTTCCATACAGGCGATTGGCGGATGGCATCTGTTAAATATAATTTTGTTACTTAAATCCGAATTAATAATAACAAATTGAGTTTAACTTATTGCAAAACAGAAAAACATCAATAAAAAATATAAAATTTCAAATTGAAATTGTCAGCCAATACTCTAAACCAAAACCAGAAGCCGACAAAAATTTTTATCTTAAATCACATAAGATTTTTTTCTTTCAAAACTATCATTTTTAAAACAAATTTTGTTTCTCCTCAGTTAACCAATTTATAAAAAAAAATTAAATAATAGGAAGTAATTATAATATGATTATGATTATGAGACGTTTTTTGAAAACCGATGAATATTTTTCAGGAGCCCGTGGGTGCCGAAAAAATATTGACCATTGTTTACAATTTTACAAATTGTTTGTTGAATGTAGTTTATCCTTCTCTCCCATGAATTGAAAAATGAATTTTGTAAAGTAAATTACATGTAGTTGCATATATGTGAATCTACACAATTTACATTTAAGGGAAATACAGGGTGGCGCAAGAGAACATGCATATTGCATCATCTGTTTTTGCGGGGTAGAGAAGGCGCGGGCGGGGGGCGCCTACATCGTTGGGTTGGCGGGCTCATGGAGTTTTAGTCGCTATGAATCACTTCGAAGGGAAGCGTCGCGCATTTTGCGTGCGCGCATTTTGCGTGCGCGCATTTTACGAGAACTCTCGTTCATATATTGCTACTAGGCGACTATATTGTGCTGAATATGGACTACGGCGAATTAGTGAAACTCCGAATGCTAATTTAATTAAAATATGGGTAAAGCGTTTTGAAGAGACCGGTTCAATATTTAAACCACAAGCAAATGGTCGCCCAAGAACATCTAGAACCGAAGACAATGTTGAGAGAGTTATGGAGTCAGTACGAGGAAACCCACAAATGTCGACTCGCAAGAGATCGTCTGTCTTACAATTATCGCGACGAATTTTAACATTGGATCTTAAACTGCATCCATATAAGCTGCAATTAACACAAGAATTGAAAGAGTCTGACTTCATAGCAAGGCTCGCACTTGCTAATGAAATGCTTAATCGATTTTCCAATTTTGACAATATCCTTTTCTCTGACGAGACTCATTTCCTTATGAATGGATTCGTAAACCGTCAAAATTGTCGTTGTAGGAACAGTAAAAATCCCAAAATCAAACACCAGAAACCATTGCATAGTCCTAAAGTGACAGTATGGTCAGCAATCTCTGGCAGAGGAATAATTGGTCCTTTTTTCTTCGAAAACGCGCGGGGCCAAAAGGTCACGGTTAATACGGAACGCTATGTTGAGATGTTGAACGGATTTTTGGCTCCAGAAATTGGAAGCTCAAGAATAGTGAATTCCAGAACTTGGTTCCAACAAGATGGAGCCACTTGTCACACATCAAATGACTCCATGGCGGTGGTGAAGCAGATGTTCCCTGGCAGACTGATTTTGAAAAGAGGTGATATCCCATGGCCCCCTCGTAGTCCAGACTTGACGCCTCTTGACTTTTTTTGTGGGGATACCTCAAACACAAAGTTTACAGTAATAATCCAAGAAACATCGTTCAGCTCAAGGAGAATATCCGTGATGAAATGGCAGCCATTACACCAGTATTACTGAAGAAAGTTTTCAATAATTTTTGTTTGCGGTTAGAGGAGTGCAGTCGTAGAGAGGGTCACCATTTAGATGATGTTATTTTTAAAAAATAAACTCCATTTATTACTCTACATTGCCTTAGATTTATTTTAACCATACCTTTTGTATTTATTTTTTAATCTATTTTTTAAATATGCACGTTCAAAAAAGATTGAAAATTTGTATTCCAATTACTCACTCGATCCATTTCTAGCAGCCACGGCAAATTTGCTTAAGAATTCCTAGAATTTTCAATTCATATAGGATGTATTACATCCATGCTCAAAAGGAAAAACTTTTTAAGTGGAGTTAGAACAAAGTCAAGTTTATTCGTTATTGTTGTTGTTGTTGTTTTTTTTTGAGTCTAATCCCCTTTTCAAACTTTAAAAGTTAAAGTAATTCTCGACGATTTTTGAAAATTTACAAAATATCTCTCCATATACAGAGAGCATAGACTTTTCGTTATTGTTGTTTACGTGACTAAGAGGCACGTTGTCAAATAAGCCCAATTTCAAAATTCCGAATTTTTCGAAGGTTACAACAAAATTTCCATAATAATTATTTCTTGAAATCGATTAATATCTCAATACAATAAATTAAGTCGTCTCTGCTTTATAAGCATAGATATAATTTATTTATTGTAAGGTTTTCAGTCAAATTGTCTTACCTTGTCCTACCGACGGAGTTTTAGTCACCCTCTTCTGTGTTTCCTGTTGGGATATATCCACACCACTTTGACCCAGGTAGAGCAATGGCTACATTTGATACTGTCGGAGTTTTAGTCACCCTCTTCTGTGTTTCCTGTTGGGATATATCCACACCATTTTGACCCAGGTAGAGCAATGGCTACATTTGATACTGTCCGATACTCTCCGTTATCGACATACATTCTGTAGAGAATTTTTCTCTCACAGACTCATAGAACTGATTCATCAACTTGTTTCTTTCTGTTTTATTGAGAAGATTGAATTTTTATTCTCTGTCACTAAATTGGTTGCTCAATCTCTTTGAAGTTAATCTCATTAAAGTAGAATCCTTATATTTATTAGTTTATATTAATTTTTTTACATTTTCTGTAGTCATTTTATATTTATTGATTATTTTATTTATTATTTATTTATTTTATATTTATTTTTATTTATTTATATTTATTTATTTAAGAGATCATGAACAATTATTCGTTTCCGTTCCTTTCTTTCCTCTTGTGTTTTCATAACAATTTATGTTGAAAATGAGCGGGTTTTTACGCCATCGCATTCGTTGCTAAATCTAACTTACGTCTCTATAATTTTCAATAGATATCTTTGAAAACTGTATGGAAGCTTTTTAAATTTCAGTTGATGTGAGCTTTAAAATCGTTTGTTGAAATTCAATTGAGATCTTTCTGATTTTCAGCTAGAAATTGTGTTCATCTAACGCAACGTTTTTAGTTTTAAACTCATTTACTTCGAATTTTTCACTTTCAATTGATATTGCGTGCAATTACACATGAAAATTATGGTGTAGTCTTGTAGATTTTGCTTAATTACGCTTCTTTCTCTCACAGCGATGTTGTTGATAATATCACCTGGATTGAACGCAGCACCGGCTAACAACCTGATTGGTAGTGTTGTGACTACAGACCTAATAGAAGTAATCGCTCGAAACCTTACCGATAACGTCATCAACGGAATTCCAGGTAACAGAACTGTGGCTAACTTGAAAAACAAAACTTGAAAGTCTAATATCTTCCAACCAAACTATAGCCCTGTCTGGGAATACTCTTTGCAACGTTACTGAATTAAATCAAATAGCAGAAGATGAACTGAAAAAGCTTGTGGATACTTTTAGCGAATTTAAAACAGCAATTGGAAATCAAACTGTCAATGATTCCGTTTTTAACTATGAAATAAGGAGATCACTCGCAAGAGCATTTATACTTATAAGTTCAAGTCGCTTAGCACTTCACAGATTAATAAACCATTTTTAAACAAGTTTCGAAAAAAACTGTATTCATGCGATGTTCGGTATCGTGAAATGATAACTAGTTTTTTCGTGCCTAGAATTGAAAAAATGAATGTGGAGGGCATGTGGTTTCAACAAGACGGCGCCACATGTCATACAGCCAGAGAAACAATTCAATTGCTGCATCAGTCATTTAAATCTTGCGTTCTTGTTGGGACACCCTTTATTGTTGTAATTTAATCAAATCAACCTTAACGCTTAAAATTACAATCCTGAATAAATAAATTAAAATTTAGTTCAAATTAAACATCATGGATTATTTTTAATTTTTTTTTCACTAAAATGTATTTCAACTTATTTTACAATACAGAAAGCTCAGAATAATTACTAAAAATATCTACTGCGGCACCAAACTTCATGGAAAATGATGTGGCAACGCCAAGACATTGTAGTGATGAAGGAATGATTCTACGAATGGATTAGAGAATCTCAGGTCTACATAAAAGAACAAAGAGCCATCCCGATTCAGAATATTAGTTTTAAAATTGAAGCCACCTTTAGGAGCGAAAATAGGCCAAAACTTCACACAATGTTATGGCATTTTTGATAAGTATTTTGAGGCAAAGTTGGATTTTCAATAAAGATTGGGTTAGCATTTCAGTATATGTATTTCACCCGTAGATACAAATTAAAATTCATACATAATCGCATCTAATAAAACATTTCATGAATATTATTTATCTGGAAAAATACACATTTATTTGAAGTTTTCTTTTTTGGGCTGGGCCAAGTAAAACAGCCTTTTTTACTATTTTTTTTTGCTATTATAGTTTTAATATCACTTTTGTTCCCATACGTACAACTATTTACAGATCGTTTTTATAAAAAAAAACCGGAAAACCGGATTTTGATTTAGTGATGGGTAGAAAATGGTAGAAAATGAAACGAATTAGAGTAAATTCTTGTTACTTTTATGACTCCAAAAAACAAATTGCTTTTGGAATATTGTTCGGATCTTTTGATACGAGGTGTGATCATTATTTTCAAATTTCGTGAGTTATGTATGTTCGATGTACACGTGTCTGTTATATATATGTATGTTGACAATATCAGACATTTTGGATTGTCAGCTTGTTTTCGACAGATAAAAAGGTTAGTCGTGTTTTGGTGTGCTCTTCGATTTTTTACTATCAAAAAAATGATCGATCAAGGAAACTGTATTAAGTTTTGTGTAAAAAATGAAATTAAATTTGAAAGGACATTTGAAATGTTGACTGTGGCGTTTGGCGAATTACTAGGAGCCGAACACAAGTTCAGTTGTGGTATAACTGGTTTAAGGAAGGCCGAGAAGATGTCAAAGACGATGCTCGTCCTGGTCGCCCGATGAAAACATCGAAGCAGTGAAGAAAATGATTTTGGATAATCGTCGAATCACTATTAGACAGGTTGTTGATGATGTTGGTATAACGTTTGGCTCATGCCAAGCAATTTTTACGGATGTTTTAGGCAAGATGGTTGTGGAAAGAATTAAAGCTTCAAATTTCTACCAAGAGGTAAAAAGTAAAAGTTACGGTATGGGGTACTCTCTTGCAGGGAGAATGGAAGAAACTTGGTCATGGCTACTTACAGAGTGCATATTGCATGTATACTCGTATAGTAGTCGAAATAAATAATAAGTTTCAGCGAACCAAAAGGCTCATGCTGTCTCTGGCCATAAAAACTATCTCATCGTTTTGGATACACTAATTGTATTCAAGAATTGTATTCTAAAGCAGTCGGCCAAAAAAAAAAAAAAGAAAATGGTGATGACTGCATTACAGATTTCACTTTTCATAATTATTAAGAATTCGTGAATCAAATTATATACCTCGAAATATATGTCTTATCCAGCAACAACTTTAAATACGAATAGAGTTCTCACTTCGTAAGTGTCAGACTATAAAACTCGATAAATATTAAAGCACATTAGTTAAAAAGAACAATTTTGCCACAATT
Source organism: Philornis downsi (assembly GCA_019455685.1). Taxonomy (NCBI): domain Eukaryota; kingdom Metazoa; phylum Arthropoda; class Insecta; order Diptera; family Muscidae; genus Philornis; species Philornis downsi. Next base: position 433,114 of record JAHXMU010000130.1, on the reverse strand, counting down.
TTTTTTCTGGACATTTTAGTCTTTTTCTCAAATTTTTTCTTTATTAAATTCTGGCAACACTGGTCTTGATAGACATCATGGAAAAAAATAATAAGCTGGAAAATATGCGTCAATACTTATTGCAAACAGCTTAAAGTCAGGCAAATTTTGATCAATAATCTACAAATTCTGGAATAAATCTATTTCAGTTCATTTTACTATGAAAATTTAGTTATTAAACTTTCAATAAACATTTATGAAAACGGGCATGGTGTTTTTGAGAATTTTCAAGTAAAAACACTCAATTGAACAAATTCGTTTCTTCTAGCTTACAAATAAGTTTAATTAAAAATACCTGTAGAAGATACTAATGCCTCTTTTTCGTCTTTTCAGCAAATACGAGGCCGGTTCCAAATTAGTCGACCTAACAAAGAAGACACAACAAAGTTGGAAAAATTTTCTTAACTTTTTAACATAATTTTCTTTTAGCTGAATACACTTATTCCAGCGATATTTAATAGCTTCTATATCCTGCAAGAACTGTAAGTGGGAACTATCAAATTCCTTAAAATATTCATCAACCGCAGACTCCATCTCTTCATTGTTGGCAAATCTTTTATCACCGAGACATTTTTTGAAGTTTGGAAATAAAAAATAGTGCGAGGGAACTAAATCTGGAGAATAATGTGCTTGATCAAGTAATTCGAACTTTAATTTATTAATTTTGGCCATCCCAATAGTAGATATGTGAACTGCAGCATTACCTTGTTGAAACAACACTTTCTTTTTCGCCAAATGCGGCCCTTTTTTCCATAATGTCATAATCTAAACGCAACAAAAAATTAGCATAATATTCGCTGTTGATGATTTTTACCTTCTGAATATAATTAATACATATAATTCCATGCACATCTTAAAAAAAGAGGAAATGACTTTGCCTGCATAATCTACGACTTTTTTGAACACGATTCTCCCATTCCAGTCCACTGCTTTGACTGTTCCCTTGTCTCAGATATGAAGTGGTGGATCCATGTCTCATCTATGGTTATAAAACGGCGCAAAAATTGATGTATCAGCTTTAATGCAGTGAAACATTGCCAAACACCCTACTGAAACATTTTCACGACACTGTTTTAGCTCTATTGAAAGCTAACGCGGCACTCATCTTGCGCACAGCTTTCTCGTCTTTAAATCTCCGGTCAATATACGATGTATAGCACTTTTTTAAATGCGTCTCATGTGTCTCTTGTCATTCGATATGATTTTGTTGATTTTCTTAACCGTGTCTGGCGTGGACACCTCAATTGGTTGACCACTACGGTGTTCGTCTTGCCAGCACATATGGCGTCGTTTAAACTCTGCTACGCAATATTTTACAGTCGTAAACCAAATATATATATAACCAAATATATATATGACCAAATATATAAACTATAAATTCAGATGCTGATTATTAAATAGGCACTGAAATGGTGTTGTTAGAATTACTTGTCAAAATTCCAGCATCCGCTTTGAAATTGCCAAGAAGAACAATAAAAGTAAATAATCTAAGCAAACATCACTACTAAAATTATATCAAAAAATAAACAAAATTTATTCGAAATATCATTTCCTCTTTTGCCAAAATGAAAACTTGCAAAATTCTGAAAAAATCAGTAAATATATATATACCCCTTTGAAAACCCAAACTGTAAGTAAGGCAAAATAATCTACTATGGAAAAATATTAAGTCTTAATAATGAGCGGCCTAATACTAAAGTTTCAAGAAGCTAAACTCCCTCAATCTGATTTATTTATCGCTTCAAGACAGTTGCGCCTGCCAAATTTTGACTTAGTCGAAAAGCTATCGAATGCTCTACAGATCTTGAGTAATCCATCAAATATGATTTGTGAGATATCAAAGTATCGTCCTACAATACTGTTTTGAACTAGTTTATTTATAGTAAATAAAGTCATTTTATGTATGGTCTTACATGTATGATCCTAAAACTAAACAACAAATAATGTCCTGAAACCTAGAAATTCTAAATTCACAACGGCAGCAAAAATAATGAGGTAAACTGGAGCCGTTGATATGTTCTGGAGACTGATCTGGTGGTATCCGGTAAATAGAATAGATAAATTAGTTTACCAAAATTTAAGAAAAAGTCAAGATCGTGCTTTTGAAAAGTAAGATCAACTTTATGAACTGTCAGGTATTCGTTCATCGCCTAATACTGTTGGTTTCAAAAAATAAACAATTTTTCCAGAAATTGCGGCAGAAGGGAAATCATTGGTGAAGTGAGAAGCACACCCTTAAAAAATCCTGTTTTCCAATATACTTTTAAAAATCTTCAAACTGTACGAAGGCAACTTTGTTAACAAAAAAGACAAAAGCATAACGACTAAAGATTGGTTTCCTATTTTTTTTTTTTTTTTAGTTTACTAAGAAAACTATTGCTAACTATGTAAAATATTATATACACAGTAATCGAAATATTTTTAAAATCGCTCCGAAATATGTAAAAAAACCAACCAAAATCTTCCATATAACACACCGCGATTTGCTATGTTTAGATAATATTTATGATTTACTATCCCGGTGAAAGATTATAAACATTTTACGTCTGATTGTGAACTGGAAACATATTGTTTATTTATTCTTGTTATTATATCAAAATTATTATTATTTTGTATACACAGATTATTGTGTCTGATATAGTTTCCTTAGAACTATCGCAGTAGAATGTTTGTTGAATAAATATAGCTTTTATTAGCTATTTGTGTAGCCAATGTTAGTATTTTTTTTTTTTTGTGACGAACATCCTTAAGAAACATATTGAAAATTCTATCCATCTAGTTTGAAAATACTAACAAAAATAGTTGATCTTGGAAAAAGTTTTCTTGTGGAAAAAGTTTTCTTACACATAGTTCTGTATTATAAAATGGGAAATTATTTGTTTAGATATGTTTTAATTATACAACTGAACTTGTTTGTTTATTTCTATTAAAAGTTTAAATATTGAATATTAAACAGATATTTCGACAAGATTTGAAAAAAATGTATTATGAGACCCTATTTTGAGACCTCTAAGGAGAGATCTGTAACGATTTTCTGTGATATTTCTACGAACCTAAAAATAAAAAATGAATTTGAAAGTTTTAACCTTTTGTATACAAGAAACTGCTATTAAAAATTAAGATTGAAATTGAAAATTTTCATTACATTGCAGTATAAGTCGAAACATTTTAGATTTAAGATAACTATATCATGGAAGGCACTTCTTTCTTAGAAAAATGTCATGAGAGCAACTTTTCAGATTGGAAATTATCATTGAAAACGCTTTTTATACAAAAAAAAGGTGTCATGGATGCTATTTTTTATATAGAAAAGTGTCACAGATTACGCTCTTTTTCATACAAAGATTCATGAAAAACATTTTTTAAATATGAGATTAACTTGCAAGAAACTTTTCGTATTTGAAAGCTTCATGGAAGACCATTTTCACACAGGAAGATGTTATGAAAAAGAGTATACATATGAAAAAGGATCATAGAAGACATTTATCAATAGTATGGTAAAAAAAACTTTCCATGTAGACAAGTCTCACGGAAGATATTTGCCATATAGATAAGTGTCGTAGAAGACGCTTTTTCATGCAAAAAATAATCACGGAAACCATTTTTAAAATATGAGATTAACATGGAAGAAACTTTCCATATTTTGGAAAGCATCATGGAAGGCTCTTTTCACACAAGAAGATGTCGTGAAAAAGAATCATAGAAGGCATTTATCAAATAGTAAAAAAAAAAGTTTCATAAAGACAAGTGTCTTGGAAGATATTTTCCATATAGTAAAGTGTCGTAGAAGACGTTTTTCATGTAAAGAAGAGTCACGGGAACTATTTTTCATATAATTAACTTTTCATATTGGAAAGCACCATGAAAGACTCTTTTAGCATAGGAAGATATCGTGGAATAGAGTTTTCGTGTGAGAAAGAATCATAGACGGAATTTTTCAAATAGCGAAAAAACTTTTCATATAGTAAAATGTCATGGAAGATATTTTTCATATAGAAAAGTGTCTTGGAAGAAGATCCACGGAAGACATTTTTCAAATAGAAGAAACTTTTCATATTGCACAATGTCATAGAAAACACTTTTCACTCAGGAAGATGTCATGAAAAAGGGTTTTCGTATACGAAACTATCATGGAGGACACTGTTTGTTTTGAAAAAATAATTATGAAGGACATTTTTCAAATAGTAAGCTATCATGGCTGAAGCTTTTCATATACAAAAGTATCACGAGAGAAGCCTCATGCAAGACGTGTCATATAAAAAAGTGTCATGAAAGACACCACCCACATAAGAAAGTCTTGTGGAAGATACTTTTCATTTAAAAAAAATCATGAGAGTTACATTTCACTAGTATAGAAGACTGTTTTCGTATAGAATATGTTCTTTTAACATTCCTTTTTTGAAAAAAGCCAACTGGATGATACTGTTCATAAAGAAACGTAACACTTTCCGTACACAAACATCTCTTTGAAGATTACTTTCATGCTATAAAAAGTGTCGTTCAAGACAATTATTTGTGTAATGGCTCTTTTACATATGAAGGTTTTCTTTAAATACATATCATTTGTGTGGTAGAAATCAGAAGAGGCTTGTTTACCCAGTAAATTTATGCCATGGATGACATTCAACCCTACTGGTGCTTGCTAATTAGAAATTACAGAAGAGAAATTTGATTATCTGAAACCGGCCAATTTATATCGGAGACACTAGAGGGATGTGGCACTATTTCTATTTTCATTCTGAGACCCTATTTCAGCAAAAGTTCGACATGCATCAAATTTGACTAAATTTAATGTAGCTAAATAAGAGATATAAATATAAGTATATACATATGGGTTAAATCGAATAGCTCATTTGCAATATCCGGCTACGATTGGCAAAATATTAGTCAGTGCCACAATTCATATGAAATTCGTCTTCCAAGAAGTGTTTTTTTATATACTTGTAGACAATTTAAATATTAATCTTGCTTAAGCGATTATATTTGCTTTGAACGTATCATTCTCTATCTAAATCGTTTCGACGGGGTGCATTTTCAAATACTATAGCCTCAAAACAGTTGCTTCGCATTTATTTATTTGATTATGGCAAATTCAAAACAACAACCTATTTTGTTTACAATTCCACAAATAAAAAGCGTGGTTGCAACTAATAAAGTAATTCTTAGAAATTATAACAATTAATTTAATGAATTGAAAATCAATTTTGAATTTCTCCAGCTACGCAATTACGAAATTTTTCAGTGTGTAAAATAGCCGCTTGAAAATGCTGTTTTAGATTAACGGAGAAGCCTGATAATGTTCTCGTAGATCACTATAAAGAAATGTTTTGTATAATATACGGTTATATATTTTTCGGTAAAAATAAAGTTAAATGAAACGCAAATAAAGCTATGACTGCGATGAAACTTCTATTTCATTATAATGCTTGGACCTTGCCATTATACAAGAAATACAACGTCATTGAAATGAACGCCATTTGGTTGCTTGCAGCAGTGGATTCTTTTAAGGTACCTTCAGCGTCATTTTCGAAAAAATACGACCCAATGACACCTTCACACCATAATTCACACCAAACAGCTACTTTTTCCGTAAATGGCAAACCTTTCACTAAATAGAACACATTTCAGATGGCAGGTATTAAACAACCTTGCCAGACTGGCGGTTTTAAAACCTGCACTGTATTTAGATTTATTTTATTTCTACTATTTCCAGTGGTATCACCATCCTGAGCATCCTCCATGGGATAACATCCCAAAAGTGTCTCGTCAGTGATCACTGCCGGCCAGCCAGCAACCCCATCAGCCAGAGTATTTCAAAGTGCACGTTTACAACATTCTTTAATTAAAAACATTGTTTAGTTGTTTACAACGACAATAACAACAAACAACAAAATGCATTTCAACAACAGCAGCCGAAACAACAAGAACTACAACTAGAATCGTATTAGGCAGCCAATGTCTGAGATGAGATTTGTATTTTCTTTTTATCACAAAGGAAAACATTCACATGCACACAAACACACAAGAGCATTCATACTCCCTCCTTCACCACTCATTTCTCTCTCTCACTGTATAACACTTGTTCTCACAGCATCCCGTCATCACAGGAAAATAAGAGGCAGACTAATTCAATGTTTCTTGGCGCTGTGATAGTGATTTTCTTACATTCGTCATTGGTGTGCGTGAGTCGGTTTCTTCCTTTTTGTTGTTGCATACAACAACCGAAGATGATGTTCATGCACGAAAAATGTTGTCGAGCGCGATAACAATTTGTTTCACAAAAGGAAAACTAAGAAAACAGCAGCAGCTATAACAACAACAACAACAACAACAAGATCAGAGCAAAGAGACACCACAGCAAAAACATTGCAAGGGAGAAATAATGTTTGGCGTTTTGCCCACTAAAACACCGAATAACAAAAAAAAGCTAAAATAACAAAAGCAATAACTGAAATAAAATATAAAGTGACACTACTTTTAGACATGGAATCGATAAACACGAGCACAGCATCAGCATTGAAGACACGAATATCCATGGGGACAGACATACTCGTATAATCAAGTGGCCACTTGAATGCAACACGACAGTCTAAAGTTTAACACATATTTTGGATTTGTTCCTAGTCGTAAAATAGACAGCCACGTGAAAAACGATTTTTGAAACTTATTTTGGAAATTTTGATAATCTAAAAATTCTTAGGCACTTAATTTTCTTCACAAATGGGGAAGGCTTTTCACGCGAACAGTCATGTCACGTTAAGCTACCATTGCTTTTGAAAGAAAATTGTCGAAGAAGACAGGTTATATGTGATGAAATCAAATGTGAATTAATAGATTCACATTTAAAGGAGCTGCCGAAAAGTATATTGTTAAAGATAATTTCTATATAGAAAAGTCGATGAAAACACCTTTCATAGATGAAGGCACCACGTAGAAAAGGCACTCTCCATAGGGAAAATAATTGGTAAAGACAATTTCTATATAGGAAAGAGTAGACGAAGGTACGTTGCAGATTCTTTGCATAAATTATCATTGCAGATAGTTTTGATGCAGAAAATTATAATTACTGAAAATGTTCATACGAAATATTGTTTAAAGACTCTTTTCACATTGATTAATATCGACGTAGCCACTTTATATAGAAGATTATCATGATTGTCATATAGCGGAACATTTTTTTAGGCATTTTTCTTACCAAATTAAGTCATTGTTGTCGTATATTTTTTTCCATACAGAAAAGTGTTGAAAATGATATGCAGCAAAACGTCGGTGCGAACAATTTTCTTATAGAAAACATGATTTTAAACAGAGAGTTTCTACTGCTGAAGTTTTTCTTACAAAAAATCTGTTGCAAACTATTTTCGTATGAGACTTCGTTGAGGAAATTTCTCACATGGGAAAGAATATACTTTTCATACATAAAGTAATATTGCAGTTATTTCCATATAGAAAATTACCGTAGCAGACATTTTTCATAAGCGAAATTTCTATTACCTAAAATTTCTGAAAACTTCATATCAAAAAAAGCATCATATAGAAATCATCACTATTCTCATGAAGCAAATTGTTCGCAGAAGTCACCTCCCATATAGAAATACTTTATTTTTATTGAAACATATAGTTTTCTTCTAATGTCATATTGACAGCAACAGGATTTTTTTTGGCCCGCCCACTAATTAGAAATTGCAGAAAGGAGATTTAATACACTTTCCATCAAGAGAGAAGAGTTTGAATAGACATTATTCATATAGAATGAGAGGCCTCGAAAAGACTTCACGCTTTAAAAATGCCATCAACGGGTGAAAGTTGACATTTTTAAAGTGTGAAGTCTTTTCGAGGCCTCTTTTTTGCCCTAAAAAGTTGACCTTGAATCGTATTGCTAGAGACACTTGCAGTAGATGATTATTGTTCAAGAACATTTTATTATAGAAAATTTGCATATAAAATATGTCTGGGTCTCTCATAATAGAGAAAAGCGTATCACAGACACATTTTATGCGGACAGCGTCATTGAAGAAATTTTTCATTTGAGAAGGTATCGGTTAAAAAACTTGTCCTAAGATATGCACTATGTTTTTTTCACTGTGAAAAAAATTCCACGAGACTTTGTTTGCTCCTGAAAAATTTTAGCGACATTGCCAATTTCTTTTTTTATTGATTTCTAATACTGAAATTAAAACATCGGATGTTTTTACGTCATAATATTTGAAGAGTTGTTAAGTTACGTTGCTAGCTCTATTTGTATTGATTTCCAACATTGAAATCAGAACAGCTGATATTTTGACGCCATAATATGTTCGTTAATAATATTTGTAAAGCTGTTAAGTTGCGCCTTTCGTCTTTTCAACTTTACAAATGTACTATCGTATATATTGCGACGTAAACATGTGCATTATTATGATTTCAGTGTTGGAAATCACCAAAAAAGAGGTTGATGTTGCCACATAACAAAATTTTCCTCGTGAAAAAACAGTACTATATTGCGAAAAAAAAATTAGCTTCAAATTCCACGACCATTTTTTTACATGGAGTTTCCCCATGAAAAATCAGTATAGTACCAGCCTTTACAGGAAAATATCATTGCAGATATGTTGATATAGGAAATTACTAGTGCAGATATTACACATATACACATATAGATAATAATAATTGACGAAAATTCTCATACAGACTGCAGAACTGAAACCTGAAAATGTATTTGGAAGACGCCTTACACACCCTAAATGCTCTTCAGGATGATTTTTCTGTTGAAAAGCCTGCCGGTGTATTTCGGAAACATTCTCTTACCAGTAAGACACTATTTAAATTTATTTAGTTTCTTTTTTTTTATTTTATTATTTTTGCAACTTTTCGCTTTATTCTACATATTTAAGTCACATTCTTCATCATAAAATTTCCGGTTCAATCTTTCACGATTACTTAGACTAGCTGAACGCCATTCCTCTCCCTCATGCCATTGCCTATAGAAAAATCTTACGAAAGCAAAGTTATTCCTTGGCGTAACCCCAAATTGTCACCTTTTACATTGTTTTACATGTTTATGGGTAAATTTAGTGTTTTCCCTTGTTGTTGTTTTCTTTTTTCTTTCATTACATTTTCTAGCTACGAAATATTTTCCCTCATTCCGAACGTTGTTGCTCTTGCTCTTGTGGCAGCGGTTGCTATCGGTCGATACTATTGATATTTAGTAATCCCTGAAGAATGTCTGATAGTTTTGTTATTCGGTTCACGTTCTTAGTGTTTTTGATGTTTTTGTTGTATTCGTTATAGTTGGCGATTTTGGGTGTTTTCATGTTTTGTACTTTGTACCAGATGTTTTTGCTTCTATATCGGGAAAAGATCGCAATTCTTATAAATTCTGAAAAGTCATAAAATTGAATGGTCTTTTTTTTTATTATTTATAATTTCATAATCTGCCTCATCATCTCAAATGATTTTCGAATAAAAAAAATCATTAAAATATTAATTTCATTGCTGGTTAATCAATATATTGTAGACTTTGGGGCGATATGAATGTACGCTACGGGAAATAACAGTGGGTTGATGTGTAGCATTAACCAAATTATAAGCAAATTATAAGGGGATATTGGGGTGATTGGAATATAATGGATAAAATCGATGATTATAGAAACAGATACTGACAGTTGATTGTCTTAGTAGAAGTGATTGTCGTGCATAGGATAGCGGGTTCTACCAACGATATAATGGTTTATCATCTTGTTAATCAAAGAAACTATACAAAGTCGTTATTAGTGGTTATGAATCTCTTCCATATTTCCAAACATCTGACGTGCCGCAGGGACCTTTGTTGTTTAAATTATTTATAGATGATATTTCTAACTGTTTCAAAAAAAGCAAATTTTCTTTTAAATGCAGATGACTTAAAAATATATCACAAAATTTCTAATATTTCTGAGGCTCTAGATCTTCAGAACGATTTAGATAATCTTCTTGACTGGTGTATTCTAAATAAACTTTCATTAAATCTCTCAAAATGTGTCCATAATTCGTTTTCAAAGTCTCGTAATCCAATTCAACTAGTTTTCAAAATTAGTGTTTACAGGCTCCTCACTACTGAAAATAAAATGGATTTAGGCGTTGCTTTTAATGCGGCGCTGACTTTCACCTCTTATATAAATTATATTATTCCTAACGCTTATTCTATACTAGAGTATATTAGAAGAAATTGTTCCGATTTCACTGATCCACATACTTTAAAATAGTGTATACTTCCTATGTAAGATCAAAGTTGGAATATGCCTCTATTGTTTGGAGTCCCCTTTGTCAAGTCAATATATCATGCATGGAAAGAATTTAGATGGTTTTTCTGAAATTTGCTCTCTCCTCAATTAACTTTGGTGATTTTGTGCCTCCTTATATTTCCAGATGCTGATTACTGGGCTTACAGCCATTGCAATAACGCCGTTTTTATCACACCTTGTTATTCGTATTCGATATAATAGCCGGTATAATTGATTATTCTGAATTATTGTCGCTTATACCGTTTTATGTTCCGTCGAGATGACTTACATATTATTATATATTTCATGTATATAAGGGTATATTACGGGTATATAAGATATATAAGGGTGTCCCAACAAGAACACAAGATTTAAATGATGCGGCAATTGAATTGTTTCTCTGGCTGTATGACATGTGGCGCCGTCTTGTTGAAACTACATGCCCTCCACATTCACTTCTTCAATTCTATGCACGAAAAAACTGGTTATCATCTTACGATACCGAACACCATTGACTGTTTGCGCTTGACATGCCTCATTTTCATAAAAAAAAGGTGCAATGATTCCTCCAGCCCAAAATCCACACCACACACTAACACGTTGAGGACGCATTTGCTTCTCGTGAATCACTCAAGGATTTTCCTCACCCCAAATGCGACAATTCAGCCTATTAACGAAGCCATCAAGATGGAAATGGGCCTCGTCACTGACGATGATTTTATCGGCAAAATCAGCATTTTCATGTCGTCTCTCCAATACCCAATTAACGAACTCCCTTCGCTGTCCATGGTCAGCTGGCTTCAGTTCCTAAGTCAATTGATCTTTGTATGCATGAAGATGCAAATCTTTCGTCAAAATTCGCTGCATAGTGGATTTGGAGACCAATTTGCTGAGCTCGCTGTCGAATTGAGGTGGATGGAGTTTGAGCGACATCATCAGCTGCGACATTTTCGGTCGATCGACCTGGTCGAAGGCGCGTTGTTGTCTTTACATCACTAACAGACACAGTTTTGGCAAATTTATCCATGAATCTCTTTACAGTTGACTCTTTTGGAGCATTATTGTGACCCCAAATTGATCGCAATTTGCGAACTGTAGCCGCAAAACTTTCATCATTTTGATAAAACAATTTCACAATGAGAATGCGTTATTCATTTGTGTAGCGCACCATTTTTACTAACTTCTTCGTACCTTCTACTAGCAAACAATAACAATTGTTCAAATGTTAAACAATGACACTTCGAATGACACCAAATTTAAATCTTGCGTTCTTGTTGGGACACCCTGTCCTAATGTATATACTAGTATATATGTATTCCAAAAATTATGCCCAGCATAGTGCTTTTGATCGCGGATTTATTGAATTCAATATCCTAAATGGGATTGCAAGAAATGAATACCTAATTCAATGCTTGGGGTTTTGTATGTCTAGAAATAACTTAAAACTGTTCCTTTTTAGATATTTAAAACAAAGTACATAACTTTCATGAAATATATTATATCAATTCTTAGTCTGCAGGGATTTATATGTCCATAAACCTAAATAAATGAAATGAAATGATAAGCAAACGAATACTAAAAGCAATTGATTAATTAACGATTATAGTAAATGTTTCTTAAACGTACAAAATCGTTATTAAGAATCGTCACTGCAAGATTAGGACATGAAAATATCGTAGGTTTGATTTGACATTCGAATCGAAACTGTAGACAATTTTTGATTGTGATACCTCAGAAATGAAACTGTCCCTAATTTTGTGCAATAGTGGCCTATTCGGAAGGAATACGAATATAAATAAATATAAATATATAAATTTGATTTTTGTTCACTTTCAGACATCCAAATAGAGTATGTATGTTACATATTTCTGGACATGACATATCAGAAACATACAGGCCTGTCACAGAATTTTGTGATATTGTTTCGAATTCGCATTTTCCAAATCGATCGATATGGTTTAACCTTCTTCAGAAATCGATCGATTTTGTTAATTCCCAAATTGAAGATATCCCGTTTTTTTGATATGGCAACGCAAAGAATAAAGAACGCAAAGAAAAAAAGCAAAGACCATATGTTTTAAAATAAGCAAAAGTGTTAAAATTATTGCAAGTGACAAGACGATTATTAAAGTTTGTGAAGTAAAAAGTGTCAGTTCTTTGAGTAAAAGATTAACTAAAAAAAAAAAAAACAAAACAACTAAACATGCCCGGAATTTCCGTAGTGGCTGTGATGGAGGCACAAGAGCGTCATTGGTCTGCCGAAAAATTGCGCCGTCGAAGTTTGAGAGATGCCTCGGATCCTTTGGCATACTCAAACTCAGTGTATGTTCATACACACATAACTACATTGCTACAACAGCGTTATTTTATAATTATTGGTTTTATTTTAGTTTCATTAGTTATTATCGCCTGAACAAGGAAGGCTTTATTATGGTGTTGGATTCAATAAAGAATGATCTGAAGCGGTCAATATTGCAGCTTTTTATCGTCCTTCGGTTTCTTGCACAGCTTTCTTTTTACAAACACCTTCCAGTCCGCCCAGGTTTTTTCCACCCATTGATGTCCTTGGTTGGCGGACCGGAGGAATTTAATTTTGCGGCTAGTTCAGCCCACAACGCTTCAGCTGCCACCCTATCTCCCTTTACGTACCCCTTAGCTATGTCCTGGTGGGCATCTATAAACTCGGCCAATATATGCTCTTGTGCGGGACTCCTATGTTTTCTCCTAAAATAACGCGAATTGTTACTAAATAAAATAATTTAAGAAAATTTTTCCATATCATACATACATATTTTTTTCGTTTTGTTTCGTCAAAACTTGCCAGTATGCAATGTTATTGCAAATTAGTTACTTTTACTTTGAAGAAATATGTGGTTTACACGAAAAAAAAGGTGGCAATACTGCATTAAAAAGTAGTAAAAAAAAAGTTGCTTGCTGTGCTACCCCCGAAAAATACGCAATAATTGTTTAAATTAATCATTAATATGTTTATTTTCACCGTAATCTATTAAAAAACAGTATCTTTTATTGATATAAACCAATTGCAAAGACATTTTTTTAGTTTAAAATAGGAAAAAAACCAAAACCATTTACATAACTGAAAGTGGTTTCAAAACGAAAAAATTTTGCGGTTTTGATTGTCTGGAGAAGCAAATTATGAAGTGGATCGAAATGGTTTTCTGTGACAGGCCTGATAAGTATATCTTCAACCGAAACAATCGTTTTTGAAATCTTTCAAAGTGCTTATTTCGATCGAGTTTCAAAGAAAATTTCTGAAAAGTAAATCATGAACAAAATTTAAACCTTTAGCTAACCTGTCAATTAATACTGTAATAAGTTCATTGTAAGTTGAATGTAAACATTTTAGTAAATGTATTTTTTTTTTTAATTTTAACAACATACAGTTTAAAGATATCTTTACAATAATCAAGCTATAATCGATGTTGATGTTTCCCCTTCAGCATTTTATTGCTAATTAATTTCTAATTATGTGAAAACACACAACGATCATCATCAGCCTCCAAGCGACTGAGAGAAAAAACTGAAATCTATAAAAAAAAAATTTGTTTGTTCCATTAGCAAACAATTAACAGCGGGTTAATGGCCCAAACAGAATCATTAAGAAAATACTACCACAGTAAGTGCTCGTCTGATGGTGGTGGTTGAGGGTAAATAAAATTCGAACAATTTCTCATCATCAGATGTTTTGCAAGTGCAAAATATAAACAAATAACAAACATCAAATCGCCGCCTTTTTTCTATGATGTTTTAATATAAAATTGTGCATGGAAGTTTCTATTTGTTTCAACAACAACAACAACAAGAAATTGTATCCTTTTGCAACAATAATAATACAAAAACAAAAAATTAAAGGTCTCATTTCCAAGAGATAAAAGCCAATAAAATTTCACATCAAACAATAAAATTTCACATCAATTGGGCAAAATTCTATGCCCAATTAAAAATTGGTCACATAAAATGCACATGCAAATCATCAATAATCACATATATTCGTACATATTTACGTATTTATCAATATGAGTTGAAGGCAGAATATTTTTAGTTTGTGGCCAAGAAATTCACCTTTTTTTCTCCTGAGCAAAATGTTTCACATCACTCGTGTGTGTGCAGTAAATCAAATGTTGTAGACGTTAATGATTTTATCATGGAATCATCATTTGTTTATAGTCAGCCATTCTTCATATGGGAAAGATTTAAATCAAACTGTTAAATCGCTGAGGGTTTCTTTCGACAAAATGTTTCAAAAAAAAAAAAAACAAAAATAAAATAAAACAAAGAACATGGACACGAAAACAAACTGTTCAATAAATAAACACATAAAGATAATGATACATTGACTATATGATTCATTTATAAGTTAAGTAAATTTTTGGTGGGTGTCCCGTACGGGACAGGAACTATAGAAATAAAATTAAATCAAACGTGAAATCGAACGTAATTGTTTATACATCCCAGCAAAAAGAGTGCCTCCAAAGAAGAGAATATTCTTCACAACATATGATTAGGGAAGTGGTGAAAAATTGCGTAATCATCAATAGGAGGGAAGAAATATTTTTTTGATGCCTCATCCCTTTATAATGAAAATTCAAATCAAATTTCCTTTTGAGATAGGTTTTGACCACTTTTTTGCACATTTCAGGCAATACGTTTGGGAATTATCCGCGTAAACACGTAGCGTCGTTAACGTAGCCACAAAAAAAAGAAGTCTAACAGCGTCAAATCGCATGATCTTGTCGGCCAATTGCCGTCGCCAAAACGTGAAACTACGCTTTCTGAACTCTTCTCAGGCAATAAAGTCGAAATTGAACTGAATTGAATTGAATTGAATCACATTTGAATCACCACTTTTGCAGTAAGTTTTAACTGTTTTTACGCATTCTTCGGTTGTTAAACGATCCATATTCGTAAATAAATAACACTTTAGGTGACAGGTTGTTAACAGCTGACAGCCTTGCCAGATCGACGGTTTCGAAACCACCAAATGGATAACACTGTTTTATCTTTATTGTGATTTTATTTATATCAAAAGCCAGTTTTTTAAAAAAAAATTGGTCGCTGATCTCTACGGATTTCTGTAGTTTTTGTAAAAAAAAGCCAGTAGACAGGCACTGAATTAGAAGAGCATATAATATTTCTTAGGGCAGAAGTTTGCACATCCTCTACCATAGACTGCAGTCCACAGTATTGAGGATGGACATTCATAACGACAGAAAAATGTATATGCTTTATTTGGTCTCTGAGTACGTGTAGTTTTTACAAATAGAATGACAAACTTATCGTTTTGCCCATCATACGATATAAAGGGGGGTAAGTACAAAAGTTATGGTGCCAGACTACCAAAAATTATGGTAAAAAAAATTATTTTAATGGAAAGTGGCAACTTTATAAAGCATATGTTTTAAGTTTCAAGGTGCCACGTATTTTTATTTGAGCCATCAAAAGTAAATGATCACAGTGAATTTGTAAACATGGAAAAAATCGGCCACCGTTATGTAATTCAATATTTCCATTTAGAAGGTCATATGGAAGGTTATACATACGATAAACTGGGAGATTTCCCCTAAAATTTTGTTTATACAACCAACATTTGCTTATACCACTTTTACATCTATAAATTATTTGCCAATCAAAAAAATTTTGTTTTGAACATTTCAAAAAAAAAATAATAATTGATTGAATGATCAAGATCAACATCACTGAATCATTCAACAGGTGGACACTCTCTCATTCCGTCTTGGCCATCACAAAATATAATCATGATTATCGTCTGAATACACATTACAATCGATGATGAAGCATCTAACAATGTAATGAGCTGTAATTACAAAATAAAATTTTTGCTTTGCAAAAAATTGCAGAAATTCTAAAGTGAATGTTTTTCTCTGATGCAGTGATTTTTGAAAAAAAAAAACACCGAAATTCTTTGTTTAATGCCTAAAATTTGATGACAACAATGTATTAGCTATAATTTATATTTTCAGATTTAAATTTTATGATCTCACATCTGATGGCATCTCCTACAATCCGACTAAGCAGTTTCATTGTATGTGGGCGGTGGATATAGAAATAGTTTTTTTTTCTAAATGGACAGTTTAGATGAGGGTCAAGGTAAAAAAAATTAATCTAAACTCATAAATATGAAACATTTGTTGTTGTTGACTTTTATGAGATTTTTGTTTAAAAATTGTGTAATAGCCAATAAACTATATACATTTTTTGTTAAAATGTTATAATAAATCAATTGAGATTACGATATTTTAGCAAATTTCTTAGATAAAGGATTGTCGATCTATCGGTACTCAAATGAAGGGATTAGTTATGAACATTCAAAAAATGTATAAATGTTCTACGTTTAAATGAGTTCCAGCAAAAGATTGAAGCAACAATCGTTAAAATCTGTAACAAACTTGATAGCTTTTCGAATGGAGAAAGGACTGCAGGTATTGCCGAAAATAGTCGATCTATTGGTACTCAGGTGAAGGGATTAGATATGAACATTCAAAATTATATAAATATTCTACATAATTTGAATGAGTTCCGACAAAAGACTGAATCAACAATCACTGAAATCTGTAACAAACTTGATAACTTTTCGAATGGAGGAACGACAGCAGGTATTGCCGAGCTATTCGTTGATTACAATACATTATAGTGAGAAGAGAAGCAGAAAATTAGTGTTTGCGTCTCGAACTTGCTACAATTATGAGGTGTCTGCTGTCATTGGTCTCTATATGCATAGCAAAATCTCTCTCGCAAATACTATTTATTAGGCCATCTATGAATAAACGCTTTTCCAAAAACTATATCATTAAAGTGTTCCAACAATGCTGGACGACTTACCAAAGTAAGAGAATAAATAAACTGTTGCTTTCCTTTTCCGTGCCTACGAGGGTTGACAATATCGGTACAGATAAGCCAAAACAGGCATTATTATTACTAGAATAATCATAAGATAAAATATTTAAATTTCTAAAATATCTTTATCATTTAGGGTACCAATTTTTTTAGGAAAAATTCACATAAATGCGGTCAAAAGTAATGTTACGTTATGACTTAGAAATGAAAATGCCAGCATTTCGGTCTAATTTGTCTTCCTTATTTGGCAAACATACTGAGTATTCATTCAAATTCTATCATTTATAACCTAATCCATTTAAACCTAATATATTTACATAAAAATCTTCATCTTTTTATCAAAAAAAAAAAGTAAAAATAAAAAATTATTTATGTATATATATATAAATAAATATTTGTTGAAGGTTTAACTACCAAATTTGCAAAACCATACTTTGAATATTCAATAAATCGTTGTGAATAAGGCCTATAAGCTGTGATAAAATTATACCCATTATTTTTTCAATAGATGGCTTTACTAGCCTGTATCGCGCTTTATATAAAACTGATCGGATTATGCTAGATGGCGTTAGAAAGATAAAATTTCGCCCTCAATAAATACACAGGCGCAGCTTCGTGACTACTTGTATAGACAAGAATTCATACAGATAAATTATTTGGATGGAAAAACTATTTCGTCAGGGGATCTCTACGAAGTTTGGCGGGACCGAAAATACGTCAGTATGGTTTCTAATTTCGCGACTAAATTCTAGCACTAGTGCGTGAATAATCAAAAAATACGATACCGTTGTTGCTCTCAAATCATACGAACTACGCTTAAAATGATCCAAATTTTATTTAATTTAGATTCAATTTGCTCTCGAAGCACATTATTGTCATTTATTTGTAAGAATATGGATAAAAATATGAAATAGATGAGAGCATGAAGTGTGTTTCGGTCGCTCTCTGCCAGTCGGTGTGAGATGATACTTAAGCGTATGATGATGGGTTATGCTGCAAATGTATTCGGATCTGCGGGTTGATGCGTAATATTGATGTAATTTTTAAACAAATTTGAAAATTGGAAATTCTTTTAATGGCATTATTGTTAGTTGTTAGAAAAAAAAATTAAATTTCACTCAAGGGACAAGGCACAAGGGATTTTAGAGCCCTCTGTAAACAATTATCCGGATAATTTTTATCCAGAGAGAATTGTTTCGTCTGTATGTTCTTCTTTGTCTATGATACAGCTCAATTTACACTTCGCAAATGAAAGAGAGGAAAAGAATATGTCTAAAAGCACAAGAGACATAAATATGAAAATAATAACAATAAAAAGCTGTCCGTACAGTTATACTTGCCACACAAAAACAAAAAAAAAAAAACAAAAAAAAAAAACAAAAAAAAAAAAAAAAACCAGAATCTTTTTCGATATAAACAAAAAAATATTGAGAAACTAACCACAATTATACTATGTTAGACTTATCGTTTGCTATCCATCCTTAATATTTTTTCTTTCAAAATATTATTTTATATTTTTGCCTTTACCCGCTAACAAAATAGCAAATTAGTGATTTTGAAATTTGTGTTCGCGGAGTTGACAGTGCGTTCGTAATAGAGAAGCACAATATGAACGAAACCTATCGTTCTTGATAGAGAAACGGGCCATTAATCATACGTTCCGTTTATAATGCATTTTTCTCTAGATCCGTCATACACTAAAAGATCCTTTGTAGTATTATTGAAATCATCGAATTGTTTTGGAATTTTTTGAGAATATGTTTTCTTCTTCGACTAAATTATAGTACTAGGCTGACTTATCGTGGTGAAACTCCATAAAAAAAAGGTTTTGAAATTTGAAGCTAAGTATTTTCACGAGGAAAATTTTTTTTAATGGCAACGTAGCTCATTTTTTTTATTAGGTTCCAACACTGAAATCGGAATGACTTAACATTTTTTTTGCATCCTAATATGTTCGATGGTACATTTGAAATAGTACGGAATAAAATAGTAATAAAGAAAGCCACAATTTTATAATTTGGCAGATATATCATCGAGCACAATATGACGTTTCGATTCCATAATCTGTTCTGATGCCATTGTTGTTGAAAAAAATTATTAGAAAAGCTGGTAATGGCCATAATATCAATATCTTTTGGAATTATTTGCCCTCGAAAAGAACATAGTCGCTAGCTTAAAGTTTCAATACGATATCGCTAAAAATTTTAATTTTTGGAATACCAAAAACGACTTTAAAAGTATCGGTTTAAGAAATATCTTGAAAAACTTATCTGATATTTTAGAAAATCGACATTTTTTAAACAACATCCAAAAATCTTCAAATTAAGGGTTTTAGTATTCATCTAGACAACGAATCAACACAGGAAAAACTCGAAAAATCTTTTTTCTTAGAAAGCTTGTAGTTAAAATTTAGTTTCTTAATAATTCTCAACGTCTTTTGGAATTATTTACCCTTGAAAAGAGCATAGTCGCTACCTTAAAGTTTCAATATGATATCGCTATAAATTTTAATTTTTGGAATACCAAAAACGACTTTAAAAAACTTATCAGATATTTTAGAAAATGGACACTTTTTAAACAACATCAAAAAATCTTCAAATTCAGGCTTTTAATATTCATCTAGACAAAGAATCAACACAGGAAAAACTCGAAAAATCTTTCTTTCTTTCTTAAAAAGCTTGTAGTTAAAATTTACTTTCTTAATAATTCCCAAAAGTATAAAAGAAATGACAAATTTAATTATGGAAATAAAATCTTTATAGAATATTTAATTGTAGCTACTGAATTTCTTTTAGCTCTCAGAAATATTGCAGTCAAGTACGATATCCCCAAATGAACAAAAATTGACTTTGAAAAAAAATGTTTTTAAACGATATTCCTTGAATTTTTTTTTTCGAAATTTGTCCAGACTTTCAAGTAAAATTGAAGAAGAAAAACAGACTTTTTCATAAAAAAAAATGTTTCTAAACGATATTCCTTGACTTTTTTCCGAAATTTGTTCAAACTTTCCAGTAAAATTGAAGAAGAAAAATATACTTTTTCAAAAAAAAAGTTGTTTTTAAACGACATTCCTTGAAATTTTTTTAGATAAATGTTTAGACTCTCCAGTAAAATTTTGTTTTTAATCAAATTGTGAGCAGCCTTTATTACGTACCGATTATGTTATATTTCTATATTATGTTTTTTCATATCATTTTCTAAATCATATTATATCTTTATAAATCTAATATTTAATTTTTATTACTTTTGTATAAACTTACAGCGTTTATACTTACTTATAATAATTTGAAATTAAATTAGTTAATATTGAATTTGTACTTCAAAAATGTACTTAATTTGAATTGCCAATCAATGTACAGGACATATTCAATCATGAATTGATTTTGTTTAACTATGCTATAAAATTTACTTGTTACCTATTGTGAATTGATTAATGAATTGTAAAAAGATAAATTGTAAGGAGACAAATTAAGTTAGTGTGTTAAAAACGACACTTCTTTGCATCACATTATAGCGAGTAGTCGTTTTCTATCCTCATCTCGAATTCAACATTAAATTTACCTATCATAACGTGAACAGAACTTCCGTTCTTCATCAATTCTTTCACAAGCATTATATGGTAAGGTAAAACTGCGACCCTCAAAGATCTCTCCACTATTCCAAATCCTTTGGGGTTTAATCTCTTGTTTTCTCTTCCTACCTAAATCCTAATACAATTTCTCGTTGTACGAGGGATTTGTAAGGATCTAAGGTTATCCTTAATTTCTACAGCTAACCCGCTACCGCAAACAGGTGAAATCTGCCTTTAGCAAAGGTACACGCAGAGAAAAACTTCGTTTCCGTAAAAGAAAAATGAGTCAATAAATACTTGTGATATATATTTGCGGACAACGAAAATCTTTCCTAACAAATTAATATTTCGTTTGGCTTAAATGATGTATATTAGTCGGAAACCCTGGAAAAATGAAAAACGTTTACGGCAAAATATTAATTTCTTTGCCGCAAAAGATGTATTGTTGCACCAAACTATGGTATAGATTTTATAGGAAACAGGGGACGTTTGCGAAAAATACAGGGTGGCCCAGAATGAATGAAGTGGTGTGAATTCCTTATAACTTTTTTATTATAATTTTTTTCTTTTCTTTTTAGTATTTTGTAAAGAAGACTTGGAAAATTTATAATGGAGCAATACACAACTGAACAACGTGCCCAAATCGTTGAAATTTACTTTGTAAATCAACGGTCCATTGTGTTGACTCAGCGTGCATACCGTCGTCAATTTAATGTGCGGGTTGCACCCTCTCAGTCAACAATAAACCGTCTTGTTGCAAATTTTCGAGAACAAGGAGCAGTAAGGAACCTTCCTGGTGCTGGCAGACGACGAACGGTGCACACAGATGACAATATTCAAGTGGTACAGGAGAGTATTCAGGAGGATCCACAAACATCAATCAGGAGACGTTCGACACAACTTGGCATCTCAAGAGGGTCGCTGCAGCGAATTTTGCATAGCATAAGAATGTTTCCATACAAAATTCAAATTGTCCAAGAATTGAAACCGACAGATTACCAGCAACGACTTGACTATGCAATTTATTTCCAGCAAAAAGCATAAGAGAATCCTAATTTTATTCATAACTTAGTTATGAGTGACGAAGCCCATTTCCAATTAAATGGGTTCGTTAACAAACAAAACTGTAGGATATGGGCTACGGAAAACCCGAGAGTACTTCATCAACGACAATTGCACCCAGTTAAGTGTACTGTTTGGTGCGGTGCTTCTTCAGAAAGGATAATTGGCCCATATTTTTTTGAAAATGAACGAGGTGTTGCCATTTCCATCAATGCTGATCGATATCGAGCCATGTTGGAAAGTTTTGTAAGGCCAGCCGTGGAAAACCATCCGCAAATATGGTTCCAACAGGATGGAGCCACAGCGCACACTGCGAGGGCCACAATGGCTCTTTTACGCGACAT
The DNA here is from genome assembly GCA_019455685.1 of Philornis downsi. Lineage (NCBI taxonomy): Eukaryota > Metazoa > Arthropoda > Insecta > Diptera > Muscidae > Philornis > Philornis downsi. The sequence continues at coordinate 410,981 of JAHXMU010000130.1, read as the reverse complement.
ATTTGGTGAAAGAATAATTTCGCGTACAAGCAATTTTAATTGGCCTCCGCGTTCCCCGGATTTAACCGCTCCAGACTTTTTCCTTTGGGGTTATTTAAAAGGGGATATTTATGTTAATAAGCCCAGGACTATTGACGGATTAAAATCCAATATTCGAGACGAAATTAACAACATAACACCTGAAATTTTGCGAAAGGTCATGGAAAATGTGTTGGAAAGAGCACATTTGTGCGAAGCAGAAAATGGCCACCACTTGCGGGATATCATTTTTAATAACTAATCCAAAAATATTCCCCATAAATTTACTGTATTTAAAAAAAAAATTTTAAAAATATGTCTTAAATAAAAAGTTATAAGCAATTCACACCATTTCGGTCATTTTGGGCCACCCTGTATTTATTTAATTTATCGTAAACGTAAATAAAAATATTGGATGTTATTAGATATAAGTTTTATTAATAAAATATATGTACGTTTCTAGTAATCTTATATGTATATTACAAATAGTACTGTTTATTTCATAATAATTTATAATCAAATGTCATTGACTCGTTTTCAATTTTATTTAAATTAATGGTTCGTAAACTATTTCTTAATAAGTACATATTTCATTGCATACGATTGACAAATTTACAGGTTATAAAAGAGCCGCAAAATAATATTCACCTAATTAAAATAAAAAAAATTTTAGTCTTTACGAAAAACATATGTTTGACATGCTTTCACCTTGATCAAAATCCAGGTGGTTTTTAATTAGTGTTGCTGCTGATTTTGAGCATCTCGAAATCAGTCCAGAAGATGCCCGTGATGTCCTCTAGTTTTTGTATGCGTCATTTATAAACATTTGAAATTCTTGACATTCACAATAATTTTTTTCGACATCACGACGTACATCTCCGACCTTGCCATAACCTAAAAAAAGAAGAAAATTTTTTGTTGCTACTCAACGCGCCGAAGTCTCTTTCCACTTTTTTCTGTCCTCTCTCTTGGTTACAGGATACTTTCTTTCTCATCTCTCTCTCTCGCCGTTTGATATTGATCAGTTTTGAATGTTTACCAAATATGAAGGTAGAACAGAAGAAGGTAGTAACAGAATTACAACAAATGACTTGAGTTTGCCTCTCTCATCTCTTCTAATCTCTCTTACGTTGTCTTTCGCATTTGTATTCTAAATTACTGCATTCTTCGTAAAAGTTCTCCTCGTTTACCGCAAAAGTTAAGCATAACAGTTTTCTCGTAAAAGAACGAACGCTCGTTCATATCAATTACAGTAACGTTTACAACAAACGCTTTTATTTACCGCAGACGTTGCAATTTTTGCGGCAAAAGTTTAGCATACAAATTAAAAGAAGTATTTTTGCGGCAAAAGAGCTCGGAACGTGTTTTTCTTTACGTATATAGTCCACATCATAGCAACCACAACTCCGCTGAAGATCGGTTGGAATCCACGTCAACCGCTATCATCAAACTCTTTCCAAACGCTAACAACAATGTTTGTTCAACTTTTTTTATACAGGGTGGGCCACAAGGGTGTTGGCGGTTTAAATATTCAATTAAAAAAAAATACGAAACATAAAAAAAATATATTTGTATTTTTAAAAAGTAGAAGCATGGGAATTTTTAAGACTTAAAAATAATGTTGTCCAAATGGCTTCCCTCGTCTGCTTGACACTCTTGGAACCGAAGTCGCAAATTTTGGAAAACTCGTTGAAAAGTTGTTCTCGGTATTTTGTTACTTTCCTGAATAATGTTCCTCTCCAACTGCTCTAAATTGGTTGGATTGTTCTCGTAGACTGCCGATTTGAGGTAGCCCCATAGAAAATAATCGCATGGAGAGAGATCGGGGCTACGTGGGGGCCACTCAATGTCCCCCCTTTTCGAAATGAGTTTTCCAGGAAAAACATTTTTCAGCAGCTGTATGGATACCCTAGCCGTATGACATGTGGCCCCATCCTGTTGAAACCACATCCTCGAGGTATTGCCTCGAAGTTCTTGCAAAGCTGGCACCAAAAAGTCTGCTAGCATGTTGCAATAATTGTTCGCTCTAACCGTCATCGCATGCCCTCTTTCGTCCTCAAAAAAGTATAGTCCAATAATACCGGTTGACGTCATCCCAGCCCACACGACAAGCTTAGGGCTGTGAAGTGGACGTTCATGCAAGCGTCGGGGATTAGTCTCGGACCAGAACCGTCAATTTTGCTTGTTCACATGGCCATTAAGGTGAAAATTAGCCTCATCACTAAAAATCACGTTGTTGAAATTGTTGAACCGCTCTAGCATCAAATTGACAAAGTTAAGTCGGTTATTGGCATCATCGGGTATAAATTCTTGGACTATCTGAATCTTATAACCCTTCAAATGCAAATCACGTTTCAAAATTCGTCGTAAAGTTGTTCTTTTGACATCCAAAGACTGACTTCTCTTACGTGTTGACTGTTGCGGATTTCGCTGAACTGAAACACGAACACGCTCCACAATGTCGGCTGATCTTGCAGAAACTGGGCGACCACAAACCGTAATTGGTACTGTTGAGCCGGTTGTTTCGAACATTCTGATCCATTTTCGTATCACATTGGCGCTTGGAACTTCACTTAAATCGTGTAAACCGTGTTCATGCCGATACAAACGTCGTGCAGTAATCACTGATTTATTGTTTTCGTAATACGCTCGGACACAAAATGCACGCTGCACTCCCGTGTACGACGGCTCCATGGCGACTAAATTTCCAGGAAGCGGCGCAGCGAACAACATATCCCCCCGCCACCCCGCGCTGCGCTTTACCGAGGAATTGAAGAATTAAATCGCCAACACTCATATGGCCCACCCTGTATTTATATTATTGAGCATATTTAATGTAATATATGAATCGTTGCGTATTGTAATTAACATATAATTGGCCGGAAGGCTTTTAATTACAAGCCAAATATATAAATAAATAAATAAAGTTTTGAATATTATAAATAAAATTTGAATACATGACGTCATAAAAATGTATATTAAAAATCCGTTCTATGTAAAATTAACCGAGAATTTAAGCGCAAATTTCATGGGATTCTCCAGAATTACCAGATTATGTTGGAATAGAATGCCTGACGAATAACTGTAACGTATTTGAAATAATTTAAATGCTTGAAATTGCTCTTGTTCATATATTAATTTTTTCTTGTACTCATATATTTATTTGTAATTCCTAAAAAGAACCGAAAACATGAGCTCATATGCCCATGTATAATTGAAACGTTGTAATTTACATGAATATCTTATTGCACATTTAAATCAGATTACAAAAAGAAACATCACATTTTAATATACTCGTACTTTGTCATAAACATTACCATTCACAATAATGTAATGCGAACACACATACGCTTTGATTTTTTGTGTGCTTATAAAAAAAAGAACAATTTTTATAAATATGAAAAAAAAAAATCGTAAAACAAAACAAAAAAATAATCATAATAATAGGAATTTCAATGAATATTAGTCATAGCCACACAAGGCGAACACTTGGATGGACGAATGTTCTGTGTAATATATGAACTATTTTGCAATAACATTCTACAGAAATTTACATATGCAAAGACACATGTACTATATGTGTTCATATATACATATATATTTACATGTATAATTACCATAGTGTTTACAGAAAATTTAATAAGATATATTAAACCAGAACTAAGTAGCTACAAATTTCATTTAGTTCTTTCTAAACAAACGATTGTATGCCGTTCTGCTACTGTTACATTGGCTGGCGGCTCTGTTTGAAAGAGATCAGTGTCCGTCTTTTGCCTGCATGTCCATCCATCAGAGTCAGTCGAAAAATCTCTATGAATATAGACATTTGTCCGTCTTTCGGTTGGCCAATGTCTAACTGTCTGTCGATTTAACTAACTGGCCGACCCTCTGTCTACATAGAGATTTTGATGGCTGTGGCTAAGTTGGCTAATGCACTTTGAATGCAAAACATTACAACAAATGAAATTTATTGTATATTTTTATACCATTAATTATTAGAAATATATAAGATATAAGTATGAAAAATTTATTTTGAATAAGAACAAAAGATGAAAATTCGTATAGCATCTAGACAATTTACTCATGACACGTTCGACGACGAGTCATCATCGTCATCGCAGCAAGCATTGCCAGAGGAAACCTCAAACTATGATCATTTTGCCGATAATGATGATGATGATGATGATGATGAGAATGACGATGTCGCGACGTTGCATTGCAAATGACTGAAATATATCTAAACGGATACAAAATATAACATATAAATCATTGTGCGCTGCATTTTAGAGGTACAGAACGCAATATAAAATACAATACAGAAAAGTGTCTAAAATACATTTTGATTAATTTTTATTTACTGGTAGGTAGTACCACATATTAAGGTTAGGTTTTTGCTCACAACCATCATTATGCGATAATCTGGTTGAGGCAACAGCATCATTGAAATGCTGCTGCAAATTCACACTTTGCCAAACTAATAAAAAGTACAGTCTGGTCGGGCGTCTATGAAAATACTTAAAATGCAATTGTTCCCTTTTGCATGAGCAACAGCTAGACTCTTCTAGACATAAAGCATGTACTCGTACGTATGTGTGTGTGAATGTAATGCTGTGCGCTTTTAATAAAACATTTTAATCAAATTTAAAATTTTCATTCGTGTTATTTTTTTTGTTTTTTTTTTTTTTTTGTTATGGTTGTTGTTTATTTTTATGCAAAATATTGTTTCAAATTCTGTTTATTTTTTTTTTTTCTTCGAAAGACCTGTTCGTCAGCACAGTAGTTGGTGGAGATGTTAGAAAATTGCAAAGCCGCTTTTTCGTTCTATCAACAGAAAGTAATACAGTGAGAAAAGGAGAAGTTTGTTTTTTACACATTTAAAAAAAAGCCTTACCACACGGACAGACAAACCGAAGCGAACAAACCCATGTTTTGGAAGTAACAATATTGGCTTTAGATTGTTTAGATTTAATTTAATTGACTGCCCTAAGAGAAACAGAAAATGTTAAACGTCGCAGTCAGAAATCAGGGCTCAACGATAACAAGTTGTAGTTGGGGATTATTATACAATCATGACAATTGTACATATATCTGTGGTCACAACCCATAACAGCCTAAGTCTGTTTTTCAATATTTTCAGTACAGGAGTTTAATGTTTTGAATCTTCACTGAAAATCAGGAGAAGGTGTTTTTTGGAAAACTTTGCTACAGATTCCAAGGAAACGAATTTCTTTACTTAGTTGTTAACAAAAAATAGTTGTTTATTCTTGCAGTCAAAAGATATTATCGAAAAAGACACTTAGGCTCTTATGAATTGTTGAACGAAAGAAAGTCAAAAAGTTCAAGTTGACTTAGGCTATTATTCCAGATTAAATAAAAAACGTTAAGTGCGCCTAAATTGACATAAATTATTATTCTATGTCAAAATATTTCAGATTCAACCTCTCATGTTGAGTTAGGTTGTTATTCCTATATAAGAATTCATAAACATAACGACTTAAGTTGATTTAGGCAATGATAAAAAAAAAATGTTTATATTTGTTGTAATCCTAAATTGACTTAGGCAGTTATGCCAAAACAGTCATTTAGAAAAATAACTTAAGCTATTAAGTTTTTTAGGATAAATTGCCTTCCTAGAAGAGATACAAACATGAAAAATTTAGAGCAAATAAATTTAGATACGCTGAATACGATGGTGCTAATAACTCAATTATGTCCTAACTCGAGTTAGGCTGTTACGGGTTGTGACCACAGATATATTTAAGTTTTGCAGATGCAAATTGCTTTCAAACATAGCAAAACTTTTGGTATAGAAGAAAATTTTACTAATATATCAAACTTGCAGTTGATATTAGCAATATATCGAACAAGCAAGTTCATCCAAGAACAGTGCAAAAAACATTGCTGAAGGACGAGTATAGAAGCAGAGTTCCACGAAAGAAGCATTTAATAGGTAAGAAAAATAGACAGCTTAGATTGGAATTTGCAAATTAATACAAGAGCAAGGGCAAAGAATTTTGGAAAACCATTCTTTTCACAGATGAATAAAAATTCAATTTTTTTGAAAGTGATAGCAAAGGAAAAGTATGGCGGAAAGCGAAAACAGTCCTTAAAACAAAAAATTGAATTCCAACTGTGAAGCACGACGAGGTCAATGTGATGTTTTGTGGAGCAATAGGTGTTGGGTGTTGGGAGATTGGTCTTTATTGAAGGTATAATGGATCGACATATCCATACCATATGTGTTGGTCAAAATAATAAGTGCACTCTATATATTTTTTTTTAAAGGCTCGTAGACGAAAATTTATTTAAATTAAAAGATAAAACAAATACTAATTTCTTTTGTTATAACATTAGAAATAAAATAAATACTAAAACAATAACAAAAAACAAAAATTAAATTCAGTATTTTTCAAAAAGTAAGATATTAATAAAAACAAACATTGGGCAAATAAGTGCATTTAGTTAAAATAAGCAAAAAAAGTAAAAAAATCAAGACTTTTTTTTTTGGTAAATTGGCTGTGTTTCGTTAAAAGCCGGTATATCCACCTTTATTTTCCATTATTTTGTTGACTCTTTTTGGCATGCTGACAATAAGCTTCCTGCAGGTATTTAATAACAAAATTTTTGAACAAAATTCCATAACTGATCCTTATTTTTAAGAACCTCCTTTCCAATTCTTCGTTTCAACTCTCCCCAAAGATTTTCGATTGGTTTTAAGTCCGGAGATTGACTTGGCCAGTCAAGAAGAGCAACATTATTATCTTGGAACCAATCTTTTAACAACTTAGAAGTATGTTTCGGATCATTATCCTGCTGGAGTGTCCATCTAAGAGACATACTTTGCACAGCATTGTTCAACATCGTATTTTCCCAGATATCTTTGTAGTGGAATCTGGTCATAGTGTCGGTAATTGGATATATCGGACCGACATCATACCACGAAAAAAAAACAACCACAAACCATAATATTGCTTCCTCTATGCTTGACCGTCTTCTTTGTAAAGCGAACATGGAATTCCTTACCCTTAGGGCGTCGAACATTCCGGGCGCAATCGCTACACAAAATGTTTCGCTTTTTTTTCACCGTATCCACCGGCCCAATTGGGATGACTTCTTGCAAACGCCAATCTAGCCTTTAAATTTTTTTTTGTCTAAGCAAAGGAACTCTTCTAGCTATCCGTCCTGGTAAATGTGCTTCTTACAATCTGCGACGAACCGTTCGCGATGAAATTACATTTCCAATTTCTACTAAAATCACTTTTGAAGACACAAATGGGTGCTTTTTCGCAAGTATTACAATACGGAGGTCTGTTGTTTTTGAAGTTTTTCTTTTTTTTTTTTGGATCTTCCACGATTTTCGACGGGCTTTTTAGGCTTTTAAGCACTTTGTACAAAAAATAGCGACCGATTCATAGTTTCTGCTATAGAACGAAAGCTTTGGCCAATTTCTCTTAGTCTTAAAACAATTTTTCTCTTCTCCGAAGAGCAATGACTTTTTGTTGTGAATAATGACAAGCAACAGTAAAATAACTAGCCTTTTAAAAAAGCCTACAGAAGACTGCGAAAATATTAAAGAATTGAGCAATGTATTTATTATTTTGACCAAGTACTAAAATCACACTTGAACAAAACTAACTCACAATGAAAACAACGGGGAAGCCCCAGTTTTGTTTTTACTTTTAAAGGCATTACAATATTAAAGTTATTTAAATAAAAAAGAATTGCCAAGTTTACATTCCGTTAAAGTAATTATGATTATTATAATAATAGTAACGAAAAATTTTTAAACAAATTTCCTTGCACTGCATTAATAAGGTACGGGAGAGCTTCTCACACTCAGTAAGCTTACTCGCATTTTATTTTTATGCTCACCCAAAGGGACCTTCAATTTAACGACGACTTCGAATATCACAGTTTGAGAAGCATTAACAAGACTTGTCGATTACTCGACTATTCCAAGTGTTCATCAGACACATCGAGTTGGCCGCCGTTCGAATAATGATAGATGGCTGTGCCGGGGATTGAACCCACAGTCATGCGAACGACAGCCACGTACCATAGCACACCGGTTGTTCACGCTTTTATAAAACACTAAAAACTATTTTTTTTTTGTGTACTAAAAAATAGCCGAAATCAAATTGGTGTGAAAACATTACAAAATGTTTAAAATTTTATCGTCAAAGTCGGACAAGTAATGGTTATACTAATATTACAGGCTGCCTGGTAACTGCTGCTACAATAAGAAACAAAAATAATATTTTTCTTTAATGCAAGTCTTGAGTGCCAAAAGAACGTGGAGTTTCTTGAAATTTACTAATCGCTGAATGCTAAATTTTCTCTGCAATTTGGACACAACAAAGTTGGCTATGTGATAGGTGGCAACTGCACTTAGAATTGGGAAATGCTCCCTTTTGGTGTAATTCTGGGAAGAAAAACTTTTTGAACGTTTTTAAGCAACATTTTGGTAGCAATATTTTTCAGCCATCTTGTACTTGTAATTGTACTTGTACAAATAGTCGTATAAAAATGAGTAAAAAAAGTTCTATAAAAATTTCACAATTTGATTAATCATATTAAGAAATAAACAAAGCTGATTTTAGGGCTTTTTCAACTGGATTTTCACAAGAATCCTAAAAGCCTTTCATTAAAAATCTATTTAACTTTGAAGCCAAATATTTGGCAAATTATCCTTAAGCCACTGTAGCTTTGTTCTTATTGTACTTGTCGGAAAGGGCTTCAGTGAAGCAATCTCCTACATTTTAGAATATTCAAAATTACTCTTATATTTCGATGTTTCTAAGACCATGATAGAGAAGTGAAATAGAAAGATAATAGATTTTGTCTGCTCAATTGGTCTGCTCCTTCTTAAAGTATTTCTAAGGCAAGATATGTTCTATGCTAGCTTAACAGTTATAGTTTTGAATCATTTTTTACATACAAACTCCAAATTAACATTAACACATTTGCTAAAAATATTGTTAGTTTCTTTAAACAGCATCTAAAAATCAATTCATTTCAAAAAGCTTAACCATCAATTTAAATTTTTACCTATTTTGTTTCTCATTATCAAATATCACAACTTGTAGTATTTGCTAACTTTTTTCAGATCCTGTAACAACTTCTTTATATACCGTTTCCACTACTGTGAAATATTATATTGTCGATGTTGATATTTGATTGATTACACTCACTCTTTGCCAAACCATACAATATCATGAAAGGGAAAAATCCGAATACGCCATGTCGACTAATAGCAAATATTTGCATTTCTAGTTATAGAACGACAAAAAGTTAATTTCGAAACATAAAATTTTTTTCATCGTTGATTTTGTTGTATAGGCCGCCGTCTATTTTCGAAATTATTTTTGAAAATATTCACCACACCAACCATAATGAAATATTTATATTTCGTATGACCACATCAATGGCTAAAGTGTGTGACGCCTCAAGTATCTCAAGCGTAAATCGGCGACAATTTAAATTCAAGCAACAAACAGACAGCGAGTAGTAAGATATGATGTACTCATATCGGTATGCATAGGAAGGGTAGGGGCTGAAGCAGCAGATAAAATATCGACATCGTAAACCCAGTAAACGATTAGAGTAAAGGTTTACCTCAGAGAGGTATTTTCTGCATAGCGTTTTTAATTTTTCAAATATAAATATTCACTTTTCTCAAAGAAAATTTGTGCAGTGAAAAATGTCTTATCCTGGACTACTCTTATAGTGAGAAGTATCTTCGAGGACACTTCGTAAAGGAATATGACATGTTTGCAATTGAAAAGAATCAAACTTTCTTTGTTTTCCAAGAAACTTTTATATGTAGAGTATTGCCTTTACTCAAATATGATATTTCTTGTAGAAAATCACCTAAAATACTACATTCCATACAGAATAATTACTTCCTACATTTTATATAAAAGTCAGTCTTCTAAACACAAAAATTTATGACAGACTACTTTGCGTGTATAAAAATGTCTTCTAGAGTATATGCAAAATACTGCCTTCCATCAAAAACGATTTTTCTTGTAGAAAACTCCTTGAAGTACTACTTTATATACAGAATATTTACTTCCTAACTACATTTTATATAAAACTGCGTCTTCTAAACAGAAAATTGTATACCAGATTACTTTGCGTGCAGAAAAATGCCTTGTAGAGTATTTTCCATATATAGGGTGGCGCATAAGTAACGTTAAGATTTGATCAGTGAATACATTTTTTGTTTAAGTCTTTTTTTCGTCTCTACAGAATTAACTAAATAATACTTGAGAAATTTATGATGGAAAGGCTTAGCACAGAACAAAGGGTCAAAGTTGTTCAATTTTGTCAGCATTCCACCAGGAGACGTTCTCAACAGTTAGAGGTGTCTAGGCGGTCTTTGCAAGGAATTTTACATATGTTACATCTTTTCCCATATAAGATGCAATTGGTTCACGAGTTAATATTAAATCCCGCGAAGCCTTATGGCTTGGCTGCTTCTCTACAAATATCTATCCGTAGAAAAAAGTTACTTCAAAACTAACTTCCATATCGATAGCTGACTTTAAATGCTTTTGAAGACAACTATATACATATATATACTTATATAGGTATATATGGGATGATTTTTTAAGATTTAAGTTTTTCAGCTTGGCAACACTGGTTGCTAATGGCGTCCAAACGTCATCTGTCAAAGTGAAAAGTGTGCAGTATACTCTGCCATTTCATCATGGAATGACGAATGGCCTAGCGCAACGTCTAATTTTTAGTGAATGGGCCTTGCAGAAGCTCAATGAAAATGCGTGTTTTATCGCAAAATTGTGTTCAGCGATGAGACTCATCATCTGGAGTGATGAACAGCCATATGCCATATCTGAATTACCGATGCATCCCGAAAAAATGACAGTCTGATGTGGTTTATGGGCTGGTGACATCATCGCTCCATTTTTTCTTTAAAGACGACCATGAAAGAAATGTTACTGTCAACGGCGAACGATATCGAGCCATGATGCGCGATTTTTTTTTTTGGCCCCAATTGACTGAGTTGAATTTGATTGGCATGTGGTTTCATCACTGCTCGTGAAACAATGGATATGTTGAGGGATGAATTTGGTGAGCAGCTTATCTCTCGATTTGGCCCTGTGAGTTGGCCCCCAAGATCTTGCGATTTAACGCCTCTTGATTATTTCTTGTGGGGTTATGTCAAGTCGTTAGTCTATGTGGACAAGCCGAACACTATTGAAGCCTTACAGGATAACATAACACGCATTGTAATACAGGCCGAAATGGTCGAAAAAGTGACAAAAAAATTGGACCTTCCGAATGGACATTTTGAGACGGAGCCGCGGACAATATTTATATGAAATTATCTTTAAAAATTAAATGGCAAAGACCAATTTATCGATTTCAATAAAAAATTTTAATATATGATGCAAATTTAAGTGTTTTCGATTCGATTAAAAAAAATACAATTAAAAAATCACCCTTATATAAGGAGTTTTCTTTGTAAGAAACTTTCGTATAGAAAATTCTATTGTAGACAAATTTTCATATGGAAAACTGAATTTGTATACGCTATACATTTCAAATAGAAAATAAAGACGTTATTTAATAAAAAAAATTAGAATATTCGTATTAAAAAATTTCTTCAAAAGCAACTTTCACATTAGAAGAAGGCATCTCTTATATGGGAAAAAATCTGCATATAGATAGCTTTGTATAGTAATAAGCCTACAAGAAAAAATCTTTATTGGCAAACACTTGACGCTAGAAATTGTTTTCAAAAATACATTTAATTCAATGGCCAAATATTTTATTGGGACCTCAACGCCTCCGCACAGAATGTGATGGCGTTGGTACCATTCCAAATAGGAACGGGATGGTTCATTATTTTAGGTGATTGTATTGTATGCATCATTTTTTATATTTTCTAAAGTGTTCCTTACAACATTTCACAATGATTTCCTTAGGACTGGTTGTATGATGATATGTAAGACATGACTAATGCAACTGCACCAGCACGAGAACACATAAAATATTATTTAGCTCGAAACAATGAAGAAGATGTGAAGAAGAAGTTCAGAAACTTACTGTAAATTGAAAATTTCTATTAATATTTACAGGGTTCTTGAGAACGTGTCATTGTTAACATATAAGATATATTTATCTGTGATTAAGCCAAAATAATCTAAATTCAACCTCACCTGTAAGTTTTAAATAAAATTCAAGAAACATTTGAAGCCTGTATACTAATTTACACAAAATTCCACATCGTTTACAAAAAACAACTCTTTTTAGATCATGCAAAGCTTCTGCCACACTTCACATGTTATTAGAATTATTTTGAATAGAATAAATTCCTAAACCGCTGCAAAATGTGGTAAAGAAGGACTAAATTATTAAGATTCTCATTATGCCTACTCCTGGAAGAATGAGGATATAGGATACTATTTGGTACACCCAGAAGGAAACTTCTTCAAGTACCTCCCTTTCAAAAGGCCGATTATAATCCACATTCTTGGCTTCATATGTTTCATGTAGTTGCACTAAATTTACTCAAATTTGATCCACTTTAAGTCTTTGCCATAGTAGGTCCCTACAATGAAGATGTAGCGCATTAATATACTCCGCTACAAACTGTACTTTCCGAAACTCAATCATTTCTCAGTTAACTACATTGTCTTATAGTTATCTATAAAACTGAAACAAAGTCGACCAAGTAACCGTCCCCATTCTGCCACCTGTTTAATCCATACATTTTTATCTCCATATTTTTCAAGCAATTGTGTTGTAATCAGCGTTTTGGAGTAAACTAAGTTTTAAGAACGCAAATGGACGACGTTGTCACGTCCATTCTGATACTTCTCGATTTATTGAAATTTAATTTTTCGTGTAATCTCTAATTCGTAGACTGAATTTCGTAGACTGAATTGTTACAATTCCAAGTAAGATTTTAAAAATCGACCGAACAATCACACTCTCTCTAGAAACTGCCATACAAATTTCTTAATTTAACCTATGTATTCTTACATATCTTTCATTCAGTTTGCTATAAATTCGGTAGAATTTTGCAACCATCGAGCAAACGCTTCTTCGGTACCACGCATACAAGTTGTCCGACGAACCAAAAAATCTGTGCCACCTCTATAATTTCAATGCAGAGAGCTTCACATAATAACCAAGTAATTTAAAACGGTCCTTCTGGCACCACTCACATTGTCACACCAACGCCTAAGAACGTTGGAGGCAGGTATATACAGGGTGGCGCAATAAAATGTGCATATTTAAAAAATAGATTAAAAAATAAATACAAAAGGTATGATTAAAATAAATCTAAGGCATTGTAGAGTAATAAATGGAGTTTATTTTTTAGAAATATCATCGCCTAAATGGTGACCCTCTCTACGACGGCACTCCTCTAACCGCAAACGAAAATTATTGAAAACTTTCTTCAGTAATACTGATGTAATGGCTGCCATTTCACCACGGATATTCTCCATGAGCTGAACGATGTTTCTTGGATTATTACTGTAGACTTTGTGTTTGAGGCATCCCCGCAAAAAAAAAAAGTCAAGAGGGGTCAAGTCTGGACTACGTGGGGGCCATGTGATATCACCTCTTTTCGAAATCAGTCTGCCAGGGAACATCTGCTTCACCACCGCCATGGAGTCATTTGATGTGTGACAGGTAGCTCCATCTTGTTGGAACCAAATTCTGGAATTCACTATTCTTGAACTTTCAATTTCTGGAACCAAAAATCCGTCCAACATCTCAACATAGCGTTCCGTATTAACCGTGACGTTTTGGCCCCGCGCATTTTCGAAGAAAAAAGGACCAATTATTCCTCTGCCAGAGATTGCTGTCCATACTGTCACTTTAGGACTATGCAATGGTTTCTGGTGTTTGATTTTGGGATTTTCACTGTTCCAGTAATGACAATTTTGACGGTTTACGAACCCATTCATAAGGAAATGAGCCTCGTCAGAGAAAAGGATACTGTCAAAATTGGAAAATCGATTAAGCATTTCATTAGCAAATGCGAGCCTTGCTATGAAGTCAGACTCTTCCAATTCTTGTGTTAATTGCAGCTTATATGGATGCAGTTTAAGATCCAATGTTAAAATTCGTTGCAAACTTCGTCGCGATAATTGTAAGACAGACGATCTCTTGCGAGTCGACATTGGTGGATTTCCTCGTACTGACTCCATAACTCTCTCAACATTGTCTTCGGTCCCAGATGTTCTTGGGCGACCATTTGCTTGTGGTTTAAATGTTGAACCGGTCTCTTCAAAACGCTTTACCCATATTTTAATTAAATTAGCACTCGGAGCTTCACTAATTCGCCGTAGTCCATATTCAGCACAACATAGTCGCCTAGTAGCAATATATGAACGAGAGTTCTCGTAAAATGCGCGCACGCAAAATGCGCAACACTTCCCGTCGAAGTGATTCATAGCGACTAAAACTCTGTGAGCCCGCCAACCCAACGATGTAGACGCCCCCCCGCCCGCGCCTTTTCTACCCCGCAAAAAAAGATGATGCAATATGCACGTTCTATTGCGCCACCCTGTATAAGTCAATTCCCTGACTGAAATTTCTGTGTACTAATTAAATTTAAAGATTACTGTACAGTAGGAGTAGGAGCAGGCGCTTAAAGTTTTACCAACTTCATGCTACTGCAGCAACCAAACGGCTAATAACAGCGCGCTCATTTTTTGACAAGTGCTAATCTATTATGTTTTTGACAAGCCTATGGAAAAATATTATTTAAAAAAGAATTATCGAAATGGAATTCAAATGCAGCAGTTTATATTGCTCTGTATTAGGCTGGAAAATCGCAACGAGTCACCTTTAAACAAAATGTTGACTATCACACATTCCAGTGATACCAGTAAGATTAAAATACCCACAACGCAAGAAATGATTCGAAAGGTAAAGGCCAGAATTCAACGTAATCCACAACAATCAAAATTTCAATGTGTTTGCTCGTAGCATGGGTCGCATATTAAAAAATCTATTACGATTGAAACTTTACAAAATATTTCAATATTCCACTACAAAAATTCTGCAAGTGAAAAACTTAAAACCTGTTCAAAAGTTCGCCTAGCAAGAGCAAGAATGTTAATAAACTTGCATGTTGCGGGCGAAAATGTAGTCCTTTCTGATGCTGATAATTCAGCATTACGGAAGCAAATGAAACGTGCAAATCAAAAGACAATTTAGACCAGCAAATTGCTTTGCGATAGTATGAGCCTGCATCAGTGATGGTTTTGGGTCACGGTAACTGCCACAGCACAGCCACCACTCATTTCCATTCAACAGAGTAAATGGCGTAAAGATAAATCAAGAAATCTATTGTAAAAATATTTTAAACGTTGTTTCATCATTGTGGGCACGTAAACAATCCGGAAGCAACCACAGGACTATTTATTGACACATAAAGGCCTTTTACAAGAAAAAGGTTTTCTTTGTAAGAAATTGTTCCCAGCTTTAATCTCTTCACAATAATGGCCCCTACATAATTCATTCGGGAGCCAAAGTATCAACTAAAAAATATGAGACGATGAGGTCATATTCGTATAGCTTGTGAAGCTTTCCCGAACAGATTTGATGCTATTGTCCACGCTGAAGATGGCTACATCGAACAGTAACATATTTTTTTAAAATGTGAAATATTTTTACTGAAGTTTTTAAATAAAACAAGTCACAATTGACAAAATTACGGAATTTTATAATAATAATCAAACTCCGAGCACCGATTCGTGTACTGAAATTTGGTTTAGTAATCAACAGAGCATCAGATATAGGTTTACGTTTCGCCTAAAGGATTATGCCAAATTCATGTCTTCTGTCCCACTGTAAGCCGGCTGTTATCACTTTTTCATTGAGAAGAAATATTTTGGATATTTCGGCAAAGAATATTGAGTGATTTTTTCGTATTTATTTTCTTCTTTTTTTTTCAATGATTAATTTTTATCTAAAACAAAACGAAATACAAATTTATTTTAGTGAAAAACTTAATTTGATTTTTAGATTTATCACATCGTTTCAGTTGGCGTTTTCTGTTTATTATTTCGTTTTGATTGTGTTTGTGTTTCATTTCATTTATCGTTTCAAAGTGGAATAACTTAATGGATCTTTACCCATGTTTGTTGCTGTTGTTGTCGCTGTTGTTGCTTGTTCTAGTCGCCAGACGATAAGCAGCAACACTTGGTGATATTTGTTGCAGATCTTGAGTTGAACTGTACACGCCTGTGATCACCACTATTCATCATTGGCAATAAAGGGGCGATCAGCGACCAGCGACCAGTCAGCCACCTGTCGCTGTCTGTTATAGCCGAACACCCCAACAGTCGAATGTCCACTAAAATTGGTCACTGTGGCAGA
>JAHXMU010000130.1:354657-374595 GCA_019455685.1 Philornis downsi | reverse complement strand
TGGTCGCTTCTGGACAATTGGTCTTTTAAGCAGTACAAGTCTGAAATGAGAATGCGGCCGCGGGGGAGCAGCATACTAGGTGATTCCTTGCCAATCGCACCAAACGTACAGCAAAATTCCTGACCATCAACCTTGGCTTGGCCACAACAGTTCCAAATGAGTTTTAGTGCAATGCTTAGAGCATGGTCAATGAAACAGTGCTTACGTGATGATCGGACTAGACGATTTCCAGAGCCTGGTTCACCTTTGACATGAACATTACTCTAACAGAATCAACGAAACCAAAATTGCTAGTAATTGGTTGTTACACTATCAGAACCATAAACACTATTCGAAGTTTCAGCTGCTTACAAGCCAAGGCTGTCGATATGTCGTATTTTCTCTTTGCCCAGGCAATACAGAGTCAATTAGTAACAAATTGATCGCTATTTGCAAACTGTAGCCGCAAAACTTTCACCATTTTGGTAAAACAATTTCACAATGAGAATGCGTTGTTCATTCGTTTAGCGCTCCATTTTTACTAACCTCGTGTTCAAATGTCAAACAATGACACTTCGAATGGCGCCAAATTTAAATCGTTTTTGTTGGGACACCCTTTATTTGTATATACCAATGTTATTATGTATAATACTACATTGCATTGTGTGTTATATAGATTTGAAAACACAAGGCGGTATAAGTAAATGCTAGGAGTGTGCAATTAATTGATTAGTCACTCAACTAAATGAATAATCATACATTTGTATTAATCATATATACACTCTTGTTTATACATACAAAACTAAAAATTAATAAAAATTAATCGAAAAATTGAACAACAAGAACTTGGATTAATCCAACGACACTTGGAGTTATCATATTTACGATTTTGTTTATTCAAAACTAATAACTAATCGAGCAATTGAATAACAAGAACTTGAAGAGTAAACATTTTTATTTCACATTCGATATTGTGTGCCGTTCAAAAAGCATTACCACATTTTTTTTTTTTTCAATGTTCGTTAGGTATTTCCATACACAAAATAGTTGAATTTTGAGTAAATTATTCATTTTTGATTAATCAAAATTCAAATAATTTTGATTAATTACGTATATAAATCTGATTATTCACAAATATCGAATAATCGATTAACTAATTAATCGAAATGTCAATTAATCACCAAGTTTGATTAACCGATTAATCGCATATCTCTAGTAAATACATAGCGAGATCGCAACTCGCCTTAGAGCAAACGTTTACCGGCCGGAGGGGTAAGAAATAAATTTGCAAAATTGTAGAACTAATAAGTATTACAAACTTTATTAAAAATATGCTCTGATCATTAATATTTTCCAATTGCCCATCTTTTGGTATCTTTTGGTATTTATATCGCATAGGCTATTGAATGACTTAATTGTTCAGAATTGTCATTTGGTAGTATTTACAGCACCGCAAATGAAGTAAATACAGAAAAAGCCCTACAAATGTTATACTTGAATTGTTGAAATTGTTGCATTTTATACTTGAATTGTTGAAAATTTATAAGGAATTCATACAGTACACAGCATCGCGTTCAAATTATCAAATTTTTCCATTCTTGACAACGGCCAATTGTTATGAGGCAGCGAAATTATCATCAACTGTTTAATTCAAGGTCAGCTCTCACAGTCTTCATAATTTTTGCATTTATTTGGCTTGTAATTTAAAGCCTTCCGGCCAATTATAAGTAAGTTAAAATATGCAACAATTCATCTATTAAATTTAATCTGCTCAATAATATAAATTTAAAAAAATACGTAAATAAAATTAAATATAAAATTTATGAAAATATAATATGATTTCAAAGAAGGCATGACTATTAAAGACAAAAAAAAATGTAAGAAAAGACTAATTTAGAAGTTAATCAGTTTATAATCCGGAAATATAAGATAATCGGTATGTGATAAAGGCTGCTCACAATTTAATTGAAAACAAAATGTTATAGGAATGCCTGAAAATGTTGCAGAATATGCCTTTTGTAAGAATCAGGACATAATTTAAAACATTTTAAATGGCCTGGCAGTAAATTGCAAATTCGTGATACTCTTACTACAAC
Source organism: Philornis downsi (assembly GCA_019455685.1). Lineage (NCBI taxonomy): Eukaryota > Metazoa > Arthropoda > Insecta > Diptera > Muscidae > Philornis > Philornis downsi. The sequence goes on along the minus strand of JAHXMU010000130.1, from coordinate 372,520 downwards.
AGCATTTTAGGAATAAGAACCTGTTTATTACGAGTGGAATGTGAAAAATTAAACAAATTAAAAAGAAATTGAGGACTACACAGTCGAACCACTTTATAAAATAACAACAAATACCTCAAATCGATATAATTTTTAAAACTACAGCCCAAGAAACGCTTAACATACGGTGTTATATGAACACGACGCCTCAGTGAATACAAATATCTCATAACTGTATTAAACGCCATCTGAATTTTCCTCATAGTTTGTTTATTGGTGCCACTGTATAGCCCTAAATAATAAAGAATACTAGGCATGATATAAGCATGAACCAATTTCTGCTTAACCGATCTAAGTAATACTAAATCAGTATTATAAAAACTTCGAAGTGAAAAATTTAAACGCTGGACTACATTATCCACATGATAGTTAAAGCTTAGTTTGTTATCTAAAACTACCACCCAAACAATATACTCGTACACTGTGGACCACTTCAATACGTGTGCCACGATAAGGTAAACTCAAGTTTAAATCATGATAAAAGAAAAGCATAGCTTTTGTTTTTGGTATGTTGATTGACAATTAATTTTCCGTCATCCATGAGCAGATCAAATTTAACGCATAATTAGTATTACTTTGCAGGACATCAGCAAACTGATACTCCCCCTAAAGAACAATTGTACATCATCTGCAAATGAATAGGGAATGCATGTATCATCAAGGATTCCAAACAGGATATTCAAGTACAAAACAAAAAGTATTGGACCAAGTATCGAACTTGGAGGAACACTGCTTTGGACAGGTAACTCAGAAGACAACGAATCATTGACAGCAAATTATTGACTTCTACCACATAGGCATGATGAAATCAATCGACAGGTATTAACGTCGAAATTAAAATTGGTGTATAACTTATATAACAAAACACCATAACCAAAACGATCAAATGCCCTTTCTAAATCCAAGCACAATAACACACAAACCTTTTGATCATACTCTTCTTTCCTTATGGTATCAGTAGGATCAATAAGTAGCCCAGTGGTAATCATATAATTCCCAAATCCACATTGACAGTCATTCAGCGACGACTCACTTTCAATTAAACGCATAAATTGACACTTTAAAATGTGCTCCAAAATCTTTGATAATATGTGAACTAATGAAATTGGTCTCAAATTTTCGAAATCACTGGATTCATTTTTCTTCTGAATTGCGATTACTTTCACTGGACGGGAAAAGAAGATGTCATTATGATCGTGTTGAATGAGTGCAAAATATGGCATGAAATTAGTTGAAAAATTATTTTTAAAAATTTCAATAATAGACCATCTGCCCCTGGAGTATTTGATTCAATAAAAAAAAACGCAGACCACAATTCAATGAAGGTAACACACTGAAAGGAGAATCCATTATTCACCGATTGCGGTATGAGATACGTAGCTACGTTCAGTTAAAACAGTTAATTAGGAATATGGTCGGTCATTTTGAGTATTCAATGATCGACCGTCCTGGAAGAGGTGCTCATCGAAATATTCGCACTGAAAGCAACGTGAAAGCTGTGTGGCAAAATATTGAAAATGATCCATTTCATTTTAAATTTGGATCTTAAAGTGCATCCACACAAAACAACGACTACAATATGCAATTCATTTTACGCAATTAGCTACACAAGTTATTCTTTTAAATAATGTTTTGATGTTCATCCAACATCGCATTTCCATTTAAGTTGTTCTGTCAACAAGCGAAACTACAGATTGTGGGGCTCTGAAATCCATGGGCAACACACCAGCTTCAGTTACACCCAATAAGACGCCCTGCTTAATGCGGTGTTATGGCCGAAAAAGTTTTCGATCTATATTTCTTCGAGAAAGAGCGTCACGTCCCGCCAAGAACCTAATTTCTTCAACAAAGCCTCCAATTCCTTTAGTGGAACTGAAGTTCCAAATAAAATCTTCAACAAAATCTTCAAAAAAAATTGTTTCAAGACTAAGAGAAATTGGCCAAAGTCATCATTCTATAGCACAAACTATGAATCGGTCGCTATTTTTTGTACAAAATGCTTTAAAGCCTAAAAAGCCTTCATTCATTCTATAGCACAAACTATGAATCGGTCGCTATTTTTTGTACAAAATGCTTTAAAGCCTAAAAAGCCCGTTGAAGCTCGCGGAAGACATAAAACAAACTTCAAAAACAACAGATATCCGTATTGTAACACTTGTGAAGAAGGACCCGTTTGTGTCTTCAAGAGTGATTTCAGCAGAAATTGGAAATGTAATTTCATCGCGAACGGTTCGGCATAGACTGCAGGAAGCACTTCTACGAGGAGGGATAGCCAAAAGAGTTCCTTTGCTAAGACAAACAAATTTAAAAGCTATATTGGCGTTAGCAAGAAGTCATTGCAATTGGTCCGGAGGAGACGGTGACAAAAAATTACGAAACATTTTGTGAAGCTATGAAACAAAAATTAATATATGTGGAAATGACTGTGCCCGGAATGTTCGACGCCCTAAGCATAAGGAATTCCATGTTCGCTTTACAAAGAAGACGGTCAAGCATGGAGGAAGTAATATTATAGTCTGCGGTTGTTTTTCGTGGTATGATGTCGGTCAGATACATCGAATTACCGACACTATGACCCGATTCCAGTACAAAGATATCTTGGAAAATGCGATGTTAAACTATGCTGTGCACAGTATGCCTCTTAGATGGACACTCCAGCAGGATAACGATCCGAAGCATACTTCTAAGTTGTTAAAAGATTGGTTCCAAGATAATAATGTTCCCTTCTCTTCAATCACCGGACTTAAAACCAATCGAAAATCGAAAATTTGGGGAGAGTTGAAACGAAGAATTGGAAAGGAGGTTCTTAAGAATAAGGATCAGTTATGGAACTTTGTTCAAAGAACTTGTTATTAAATACCAGTAGAAATCTACAGGAAGTTTATTGCCAGCATGCCAAAAAGAGTCAACAACATAATTGAAAATAAAGGTAAAGAAAATAACAAAACTCAGCCAATTTAGCAGAAAAAAACTTGATCTTTTTGTACTTTTTTGCTTATTTTAACTAAATGTGCTTATTATTTTGTCCAGGAAGCTTATTGCCAGCATGCCAAAAAGAGTCAACAAAGTAATTGAAAATAAGCGTGGATATACCGGGTTTTAACGAAACTCAGCCAATTTAACGGAAAAAACTTGATTTTTTTTTACTTTTTTGCTTATATTAAGTAAATGTACTTATTATTTTGTCCAATGTTTTTTGATTAATTTCTTAATTTTTGAAAAATACTGAATTTAATTTTTGTTGTTTGTTATTGTTTTGGTATTCATTTTATTTCTAATAGTATAAGAAATTAGTATTTGTTTTTCTTTTAATTTAAATAAATTTTCGTCTACGAGCCTTTAAAAAAAATATAGTGTACTTATTATTTTGACCATTTGTGTATATATACATATTTTTTTCATTTTATTCGTAAATGTTCCACTCACACTTTTAATTTACTTGTAAATATTTACATATTTATAAAATTTTATAAATAATTAAGAAAAAAAAAAAATTACAATGCTCGCCAACTAATATTCATACTACCCGTATACATATGCATATGAGGTCCAAAATTGTTGCCAATGAATATTTCTCCGCTCTCTTAACAAAGTCTCCAAACATAATTTTTCATTTTCCTCATTCAAATTGTAACTATAAATATATGTTATCCACCATCACGTACAGCGACAACAACTACTACAATGTTTATTAATGCTCATACTTTAAATATTAAAAGTGTTAATGCGTTGCCAACAAATTCTGCAACAAATTGATTAATTTGCGTCAAAATCAATGATAAACACTCGCAAAATATTCTACTTGTGTGTACACTTTTTCACAGTCAATATGTAAAATTTATGGTTATTTCATTATTGAAATAATTTTGAGTGGAAATTATCGACATCAGCGGCGGCGTCAACACATCATCTAGTGGAAATGCCAACACTTGTTGAAATGTTGATTTCTCTTTCCAATGAAATACTCAATTGGATGTTTAAAAAAAGATTAGCTGCAAAAGGGGGAAATCCGCGTATTGAAAATTTGTGGTAAATATTGAAATTTACTAAATTAGCTTTATTTCTACACAGAAAATGTTAATGATATTAAGAGAATTAACTTCTTAGTCTTTATTAGTATTAGTGCTGGTAATTAATTTATGAGTTAGTTGCCCTTTTCCCAATTGTTTTATCAGTTGTGTTTTTCTTCTATTTGTCATTGCTTTTTTTATTTGTTATTCTTTTTTGAAAATATTTATGTCTTTCATTCCTGTTGCTAGGTTTGTTGTAAAAAAATCGTTCTCATTTTTTTCTGCCACATTTTTAGAGAATTTTGGACCTTGAATATTTGCTGTTTTTATTCTTTTTTTTTTTTTTTGTCAAGTATGTTTATGTTGTCTTTTAGCTTTTATTTCAATTTTTTTTTATTTTATTTATTTTTTGCTACGAAAAAAGCATACAAATATATGTTTTCTGTTTTCTTTTGTCAACATTAAGCAACAACAATATTATAATATTTTAATGCCACTCATAAATTTCCCGCACACACACACACACACAAAACAAACAAAAAACAACGAATACTAAAAAAATCGCACAGACAAATTTGGCGCAACCAAAAAAAAAAAGACGAGTTACTGCGTAAGAGCGGCCGGTCAAGTCGACCATATGGAAACATTTGCAAAAAATTTCATCATCCAATCAATTTCTAGCAAAATTATGTTTAGGTAAAATAGTGTAGATTTCGAGATAATTCAAATTACAAATTTGTAACATTTGGTATCCAGAAACTCCTGGTCGCCAAAATCATCGGACCTGACTACACCAGACTTTTTTTTTAAGGGGTTATGTCAAGCAAGAGGTGTACAAAACGATATCAAGAAATTTCACTGAATAATTGAGACGATTCCGTAATGAATAATTTTCTAATCAGGTGGGAATATGCATGGACGTAATTTAAGGTCTACGTGGGCGGTCCCAAAACTAGTTTTCAACATGGTCTTCTTTTAGCTCGATACAATATTCAATAGTCTCTATATCCTTTTTATAGTAAGAACTGTCAAACTCCTTAAAATAGCCATCAGTCGCAGATTCCACCTCTTAATTGTTGGCACATCTTTTACCACAAAGCCATTTTTTTAAGTTTGAAAACAAAAAATAGTCCAAAGGAGCGTAATCTGGCGATTAAGGTGCGTGATGGAGCAATTCGAACTTTAATTCATTAATTTCGACTATCGCAATAGCAGATCCATGAAAAAAACAATTAGTAGTGAGTGAAATAATTCCAGTAAAGTGAAATAAATCAGTCAATCTTATACCAGTGCTTACAAGGAGAAACGACTTAAGTGTTAGTTAGTTAGGTTAGTTAGGACAAAACTCGGCTCTATTCGCTTATTATTAATTATTATTGTTTTGTTCTTTTCTAAACGCACATTTCTGTGGTCACAACCCGTAACAGCCTAGCTCGAGTTAGGACACAATTGAGTTATTAGCACCATCGTATTCAGCGTATCTAAATTTATTTGCTCTAAATTTTTCATGTTTGTATCTCTTCTAGGAAGGCAATTAAACCTAAAAAACCTAATAGCTTAAGTTATTTTTCTAAATGACTGTTTTGGCATAACTGCCTAAGTCAATTTAGGATTACAACAAATGTAAACATTATTTTTTCATCATTGCCTAAATCAACTTAAGTCGTTAATCCAAAAAAAAAAAAAAACAATTTTATTTTCCTAACTTGAGTTAAGCTGTTATTCCGAATTACAATTTCGTTTTTTGATAACCATAAATTGAGTTAAGGTCTTTCTCCAAACTTAAAGTTTTTTATTTAATCTGGAATAATAGCCTAACTCAACTTGAACTTTTTGACTTTCTTTCGTTCAACAATTCATAAGAGCCTAAGTGTCTTTTTCGATAAAATCTTTTGACTGCGAGAATAAACAACTATTTTTTGTTAACAACTAAGTAAAGAAATTCGTTTCCTTGAAACCTGTAGCAAAGTTTTCTAAAAAGCACCTTCTCCTGATTTTCAGTGAAGATTCAAAACTTTAAACTCCTGTACTGAAAATATTGAAAAACAGACTTAGGCTGTTATGGGTTGTGACCACAGATTTATGTCCAAACCAAATTTCCACAATCACAAGTTATAACAATTATTCGAAACATAGATTTTTGAAAAGTTATGTTATATTCTAAACATTAATGTAAACGATAAATGGTTTTTATTTCATGTTTACGCCGTTAAAATGGATGTTGTCCTCTAAGCGTTATTTCAAAATATCATATTAAATTGTTTATATTTATAAACAAGAGTAAACCATTCTCTCATGTTGCTAAAAAATTTCTCCTCCATTATAATTCCGGCGAGTAGTTAGAAAATCTGAACATTCAACATTGCCAGAGCAGAATTTTACACAATTTTAAATAACTTTCTTTGTTGTTGGTATAATTATGTATTTGGTCAAAATGTAACCTTTTTGTATTAATTTTGATATATTCATTCAATATCGCCGATATTACACAAAAGTCATCTATGTTTTAGTATTAGAAAACACTTATAAACATGGGTCACATTGATTTTTTATGGTAACACTGCCAACCAATTCTTTCTCTTTTGGATTCTTTCTACACGTCAGGTGCATAACAATACGCCGCACAGTGCACTGTGTGGTAGATCACAAATACAGGGTGGGCCATATGAGTGTTGGCGATTTAATTCTTCAATTTCTCGGTAGCGCGCGGCGCGGGGTGGCGGGGGGATATGTTGTTCGCTGCGCCGCTTCCTGGAAATTTAGTCGCCATGGAGCCGTACACGGGAGTGCAGCGTGCATTTTGTATCCGAGTCTATTACGAAAACAATAAATAAGTGATTACTGCACGACGTTTGTATCGGCATGAACACGGTTTACACGATTTAAGTGATGTTCGTGTTCAGAATGTTCGAAACAACCGGCTCAACAGTACCAATTACGGTTCGTGGTCGCCCAGTTTCTGCAAGATCAGCCGACATTGTGGAGCGTGTTCGTGTTTCAGTTCAGCGAAATCCGCAACAGTCAACACGTAAGAGAAGTCAGTCTTTGGATGTCAAAAGAACAACTTTACGACGAATTTTGAAACGTGATTTGCATTTGAAGGCTTATAAAATTCAGATAGTCCAAGAATTAAAACCCGATAATGCCAATAACCGGCTTAACTTTGTCAATTTGACTACGTGATTTTTAGTGATGAGGCCAATTTTCACCTTAATGGCCATGTAAACAAGCAAAATTGTCGGTTCTGGTCCGAGACTAATCCCCGACGCTTGCATGCCCTAAGCCCTAAGCTTGTCGTGTGGGCTGGGATAACCGGTCAACCGGTATTATTGGACCATACTTTTTTGAGGGCATGAAAGAGGGCATGCGATGACGGTTAGACCGAAAAATTATTGCAACATGCTAGCAGACTTTTTGGTGCCAGCTTTGCAAGAACTTCAAGGCAATATCTCGAGGATGTGGTTTCAACACGATGGGACCACATGTCATACGGCTAGGGTATCCATAGAGCTGCTGAAAAATGTTTTTCCTGGAAAACTCATTTCGAAAAGGGGAGATCTCTCTCCATGCGATTATTTTCTATGGGGCTATCTCAAATCGATAGTCTACGAGAATAATCCGACCAATTTAGAGCAGTTGAAGAGGAACATCATTCAGGAAAGTAACAAAATACCGGGAACAACTTTCCAACGGGTTTTCCAAAATTTGCGACTTCGGTTCCAAGAGTGTCAAGCAGCCGAGGGAAGCCATTTGGACAATATTATTTTTAAGTCTTAAAAATTGTCATTCTTCTACTTTTTAAAAATACAAATATATTTTTTTTATGTTTCGTAGTTTTTTTTTTAATTGAATATTTAAACCGCCAACACCCTTATGGCCCACCCTGTATAACTGAACAAAATTAATAAATTGCGTAGGGTTCACTTCTCACTTATGTATTAAACAAAAAATGAGTTCAAATTTATAAATGATTGTAAAAAAGCAACCTTTTAAAAAAAAATAGTTCACACTGTCAACAAAAAATATGTTTCTAAGATAAAAAATTGGTTTCTTAAATACATGCTCTGAGATTATTTGTAGTTATATATATACTAGTATTTACGTTGAATACAACTAATAAAAAAAAACTAATAAATATAATAAAATTATTATGTGAGTTTTTATGTAAAGATTCGGACGTAGTCATTTTTAGTATTAAAATAATTTTAATATTTTTAATAAATATTTAATAGTAATTGTTTTATTCACTTGCTTTTGCTTTATTACATTAATAATACAGATAAAACACATAAATACTTATAGAGATTTTAATTTAGTCAATTTCATATGCATCGTTAAAAGATTCTTCTTCCTCGAAAGCATCAACAGATAACAATGAAAGAACTTCTTTTGTTATCAAACTTTTTATCCACTTTTCGGCTAGCTTAAAACAAATAATATTTATGTTTGCCTTAAGATTCCTTTTCACGCCTTCTGGTATATCTCGAAGACTATATCTAACCATTATTAATGTTAATAAGGCGTCTTTGCGATGTATTTTGGGTTTTTATCCATTCTTCAAAAATGTTCTTCCTTGAAACAGTCATACTGGAAAAGTGAAAAAAAAATGTATGACAGTCGCCGCAAAAATGCGCAAAATGTTTTTGATTTACCTTAAAGCGAATACTTGAAAGATTAACCAAAATATAGATTTACACCGGAACTATCCGGAATAAATAGCTTTAACTCTACTTGGAAAAAAGAAATATTTTATTTTTTGCACTTTCTCAACTTCTCCAAAAAAAAAAAAAATTTAATACTTACAATGGAAATATTTAAATGAAAATTGTAATATATTTTCTTGAAATAAAGCTAAATAATAATAAAAAAAATTATGACAGTAAAATCACCGTAGACGCTTCACTTTGAAATCTGAATGCACCTGTTGACAACAACTGACTTTAAAGCTCAATTTTTCCTAATCAGAGCTAAAAACAAGCAAACAAAAACTGAATTACATTTACCTATTGTATTGAAACGCTCATTAAACGATCAGAAGGAATGTTGCCAGACATTTTTTTTTAAATTTTTTCTAGCAAGATTTGTGAATTACCACAGTGTGCAGTGGTGCCAAATGGGTAAAACCCTTATTTTCTCAAAGTCGGAGATTATTTTCGGGAGTAATCGAATATTATAGTAAACAACCTGTAAAATCAAGATATTATATTAGCTTTATTAATAAAAATTGTCTTGCCCTCGAAAAGTTGATGAAAAGCGGAAACTTTCACAGATTTGCGTTATATTTAGGTAGATTTTTTGAATAACGTAACACATTAATAAATTGTTTTGGCTCTTATTTCAGTACTTACAACTATCAAAAAAAGATCCACTGATGGAATGGAAGCATTGGTTTGAACGACAGTACGTATAGAAAGCGTGTTCGAGAGAAAACGTACTACTTTTCATAGTCTGCTATGCGTTTTGTGAATTTCAAATGGGAGCTCACATAAGCTCAACCACGGCTGATGAATTGTTCGAACCTACACACATCAGAGTAACACCTGTACAAAGTTCGGCTGCAAATATTTGCAACTTTGGCTTCCACACTTATTTCATTCATAACAAACACGAGGGATGTATGAAGCGAGCTTATTCGAACACGATGTGTTATTTACTTAATTTGTTGCTTGTTGTTGTTTATACAGTTTACTAGCGTACTATTTTATCGATGGAAATGGTTCAGAATATGTATGTTAGTCTCACTTTGTCAGTGCAAGCCTTTATTCGGAAATGGAACGATTAGAGATAAAAAAATAATGATTTGTGCCACATTTTGTTCAGTGGTGGCAACATTGATAATTATTTATGTACACAATTTTCCTAATTAAATGGATGCCAGTTCTCTTTTAGCTCGCAAACGGTATGTGGCTCATTTTAACCAAAAGTGGAGGACAGTTTTGCGCAATAAGACTCTTTTCGTCAATAAATATGACAAGTGGATGGAAGGCGAAACGATGATACAATCCCTGATTCCTTGAACGCGATGGATGCGTCATCAAGTATCGGTAAGCCATCAGTATTATACATGTTAACAATAAAAACACTTTATTGTTACGAAAGTCAATGTTAACAAAGAAATCATTGAACTTTAGTATTATAATTAAAAGTCAGCAAGCCATCAGTTCCAGGAATGACGATGACCCCAATGTGCAATTGTGCAAACTACGGACACCGATCCCACATAAACGGAATATCAATATGTCAACGACACCTACAGCAGCATTCTGGAAACAGTCAAAACATCTGTTAATTAAGCAACAAATAATAAGTACCAAAGGTATCATTAAGTTAAGATTGAAAATGTAAAGTTAGTTGTAATTTGGATTCATCTCAATGAAGTTTAATTTTTTTACACATTAAACTGTGTAAATGACTAACTTATGTTAGCATCATAGTAGAGACATTCCACGCCAAGCGGGCAATTGAAGGGAATTATTTTCTGACCTGGGGGTACATACATAATATTAAAAAATAGTATATTTCTCAGATTTCGCTTCGAGAACATCAACTTTAGGTAGTTTTAGTTCCAATGAAATCATTAATTTACAATAAGGCCATTAAACAACAGCGATTTAGAGATGTGCATTTACTTTATTAAAAACTAGCGGACCCGGCGAATTTCGACCCGCCATAATTTAATGCCTTCAGATTATCTCCCGAGTAATAATAAAACACAGATAGTTCAAATTTCAATGCGATTTTTTTGAATGGAATCGAAATCAGTAGAGAGCGATGTGATGAACAATGTTTTTTGATTTGTTTTCCGGTGCAAAAACAAGCAACGAAGACGGTTTCCCAACACGCGAACAGGCAATGTACCGCTGACCGTGCGAAAAACAGGGAAATTCGAGATTAAATATAATAATTAATAATAATAATTATTATTATTATTGATTGTCATCGCAAAAGCCAATCGAATGGGGAACTGAATCCGCTTGAATTGGAATGGAAGATCAGTTGGAATCATCGGAATTAGTGGGATAAGAACTTCCTCGCCTCTGAATTTGCCCTTGATGATCGTCGCTTGAATCACATTGTTCATCAGTTTCTTGATGGACAACTGCGTACCGTTGCACAATTTCGGATGATTCAGATTCCGCAACATGATTATGATCGATCCTACCAGATTGAAACTTTAATATTGCAATGAACCGATATCAACGCAGCGAAAATCTTTGTAGACGATTGCGGAGTCGTATACGAAAGCAGCGGGATTCAAGCCTACATTTATGACTGGTCTTCTTCTAGTAACATTTTGTCGAATTTGAGGTGGTGATTGTACAGCGCGAACTTTAGCAATGTTTGCACATCTCCATTTATTTTGTTCTGCGCGTTCATCTTGCGTTTGATTATCACGGACATTCTGACTAATTATTGCATGACGTGTACGACGCCCAGGGTTTAATCGTCTAATAGGTGGCATTAGGCAAGCAAATACCTTTCCCTAAATTAGAATGAAGTCGTTTTTGACTAATCATATTAAAAAGACAATTCTTTTCAAAAAAAAAACTTACGAAATTAATGTATCGCAATTAATGCTCGCAATCCAATAAGATAACCTCACTGTTTACACGCAAACTTATTTTCTGAAAAAATGATCGTACTGCTTGTACCGGATGTGATACGCGACATATGAGTATCCGAAATAAGTGTAGTAATACACAAAACTCGAATCAATTGCAGCAAGAAAAATAGCACATTTGTTTAATAGAAAATAACAATGCGAAAAGTGTACCTGTCAAATTGCGCTCAGCCTAAGTAAACGTATGACGCCATCTACGGGGTTGTGGCATTAAACGCAGCACAGCGCCATCTGTTATTTATCTCGTTAACTTCTCCACCTAAAATTCATGCAAAACGTATTTTATCACAATACATTTCCGAATTTTCCGATTTCGTCCAAAATCATCAAATCATGCAATAAAATGCAAAATATCGTCGAAACAAATTAAAACTTTTCACGTTTTTCCGGAATTTTTCAAGTTTTCCACTAAGAGTTTTCTATTTTGCCATTCGAAAAGCAATTCCGAAACAATTGCACACAAAATTCCACACAAAAAATCAATTTTCGATTTCCCCAATTTTCCGACTTTTCCGGAGGGTTTTTTTTCCAAAATTTTCTTTCGTAGAAACCTTCTCCAGGCAATTACGAACAACTGAAAAAAAAATAAATGTGATCCAAACCGTTCCAGCCGTTCTCAATTGATGAATTACTATACATTTTTCACACCATTTTTATATAGATAGATTTTGAGTGTTTAGAATTTTTTTTTATTTTTTGATTCTTTCAATATTTACTATTGTACTATAAAAGTACATTCCTTTTCAGATTGTGACTCGGCCCTAGCAGTAACAACTCAGGCACAGCTATCCAAATACTAATACGAGGTTATAAGAGAGGCAGTCAAAAAGCTCGGTTTCAATTTCTTTCCGTCTTACAAAAAACTTTTGGCATCCAAGAAGGAGTGTTACTCAGCCAATGTTTGAAAGGGATTGAAAAAGAATAAAACTGAATTAAGCCCTGAAGCTTTAAATTTGTTTCTGGATGTTTAGAATTAAGTTTTTTTTTGTTTTCTTAATCAACTTCTACTTTGAAAGAGAGATTTTATCATTTATTTTGTCACTTTACAATCAATATTTTATCATTTATTTTATTTTACCACTTTCAAAAAGCAATAAAATGGTGTTTTAGGGCTAAAAATGTGATTTTTCCCCAATATATTTTTTGTGCTACATTTTAGGGCTTTGACAGTACTATAATTCGCTTCAGCGACCGAAAAAAACATAAGCTTTGATGCTTCAGCTGCTTAGGGTTCCATTTTCCCATTTGGCACCACTGTGCGCCGTCAACGAATAGTTTCCTCTTATTTATAAACATAATCTTTTTGATCATATATTTCAAAAGTCAAATTTCCATAATAGCAATTTTTCACTCAATATCACAAAACAACAAAATCCGAATTAAGTCATTTTTCCTTGTAAGCACTTTCACCTAAAGTCCCTCGGCTAAGCTAACACAAAGAAATGTTCTGATTTAATGCATAATAAAAGAAAAAAATTATAACTTATGCTGTGAAATATTACATTAAGAAGTTGTAGAGGAGCCATAGGGGGCGTAGCAGTGCAGTTAATTTTCATTTACTTAACTAAGCAACTGCTAAATTATGCTAAATTTAATGCAATTGAATGAGCGATGTGTACTTAGCAATATATGACTTAAATTAGGCATATGAGGTACTAGAATGAGCTCAGTAATCCGGACGATTTTCTCGAATTTCACCAAGTATTATAACACAATACAATTGACAAAATTTTAAATTTCAACCGTTCATGAATTAGGGATTACAGCGGAAAATAACATTTTGATAAATCAGTCGATTTGCTCGGGATGTACCAGAAGGGTAGCGGAAATGTAGTCTATTTTCATTCTCGGAACTGAGTTTATCAAATGTCGCCCAATTTTACTATCAAAACTAAGAACGGTTACAGAAATGTAGTCCATTTTCATTCCAGGAACTAGGTTTATCAAAATGTCGCCTAATTTTAATATCAAAACTAAGAAAGGTTACAGAAATGTAGTCCATTTTCATTCTCGGAACTAAGTTTATCAAAATGTCGCTTAATTTTACTATCAAAACTAAGAAGGGTTACAGAAATGTAGTCCATTTTCATTCTCGGAACTAAGTTTATTAAAATGTCGAGCAATTTTACTATCAAAACTAAGTTCATCAAGCACATAATGTGAGGTAAACTTCGGCTGAATTTAATACAAGGTCCTGAACAATATAGTGCTAAGAAATTAAATCGGTCATTCCTATGGTAGATACTTGAAGCGTAACTCCGCCTTTATTAGATTTTCTTTAAGTTTTACCTGCATAACGGTCAAAACTATAGCTTACAGCACATCACTAATCAACGTTACACGAGAAAGCCCGAGTTTTGGAAAATCGACCAATTTAGATTTTGTAAAACTCAGGCTTTCTCGTAAACTTAAAGATACCCTAAGGGACGCGACAATGTTTTCCATTTCCATTCTCATAATCATAATTTATTAAACAGGTGTAGGGGTTCATTCTCAAACCCTCCACTAGCAAACGCCTAACGTCTGCCAAAATTAACAGAATTTAGTGCAACTGTGTAGAAGGTTTTAATCTACGAATATCTAAATTAAATAGGGAGATCCCATTATTAATCTATCGATTTTTTTTTTCAAATTTGCCAAGTATAAGAAAACATAAAGGAGAAAAATGTTGATTATTACGGAGTGCGAGTTACGGATAACAGGGATAAATTGCGGATATCCAATTTATCAGCCAATTACCGTCAACATAATGATAGACAGCGATATGAAATTCCATTAAGATTAACGACATTTCATCATATCTGACAGCCAGACTGACGGACATCGCTCAAACGATTTGAAAAGTCGCGAAGAACATTAGGCCAAACGTCTCCTTCTTGGTGTTGTATTTTTCATGTTTCAAACGATGTACACCGTCAAGCGATGTCACTCCTTTGAGTGAAGATATAAATACCTGATTGGACCTTAACAGTGCTGCATTAAACTTGGAAAATCTGCTAATGATCATACATTCTCACTGTACAATTCCTAAAGAAGATCCAAGAAAAATGGATCGACACGTATCTTCTTTTTGTCGATTATAAAACTGTGTTCGTTAGTTCTATGTAGCAAATACTGTATGAAGCCATGGCTTAATTGTCTATTTCTGCGAAACTTATACGTCTTTGTCAAATGACATTGACTGTCATGAAGTCTTCTGTTGCAGGGCAACTGTCTACCATGCGAAAACAATCTGTTAAAGATGATTATGAGGGCAACTAGAGTTAACGCAGCTGCTAACTTCTTTAACCAAACCCGTATGCTGATGATACTGCAGCCTTCTCAAGCATAGAATAGTAATCACCAGAAGTGACTCTAGTAGCACACGAGAGCAGGACCAAATTATTTGTTTCGACAAAGACAGAGAGTCTACTCCTTTGGGACACTGCATGAATGTTGACAATTATAACTTTAAATTGGAGGATGAATTGTTAGCCGAAAGATTTGGAGAAGAGCATTGCCTAGGGCAAACTTTGATGACTTATAGATGATGCCAGTAGTTCGAACAAAATTATTTCTATGAAAAGTGGCAACCTTATAAAACATATGCTTTAAGTTTCACGGCTCCTCTTAGGTTTAGTGTTTTTATTTGAGCCATCAAAAGTAAATGATCTCAGTGAATTTGGAAAAAATTGGTCACCGTTATGTAATTTAATATTTCCATTTGACAGATCTCAGTCCAACTAATATATAAAGCCGATCTACATTCTACTTTGGGGGAGTCTGCTTCTTCGTTCACTACTATAAAATATTGGGTAGAAAAGTCTAAACGAGACCATACGAGCTGCCAAGACGAACATCGTAGTGGTCAATCAATTGAGATGTCCCCGCCAGACATGGTTACGAAAATCCACAAAATGGTATTGAATAATCGTCGGCTGAAGGTGCGTGAGCTAGTTGAAATGACAGGTGCTATACATCGTATATTGACCCAAGATTTGAAGATGAAAAAGCTGTACACAAGATGGGTGCCGCGCTTGCTTTCAATAGATCAAAAATATAGTCGTGAAGACGTTTCAGTAGAGTGTAAAGCGTCGGTTTTTAACCATGGATGAGGCATGGGTCCACCGCTTCACACCTGAGACAAAGCAACAGTCAAAACAATGGACTGGAATGGGAGGATCGTGTCCAAAGGAGACGAAGACGAAGATAAGAAGGTCATGGTGTCTGTTTTTTGAGATGAGCATGGGATTATTTTTATTGACTATCTCCAGAAAAGAAAAACCGTCAACGCCGAATGTTATGCTAACTTATTGCAGCGTTTAGGTGATGAAATTGTATGGACTTATAGTCATTAACGGATAATATTGGCGTCGTGTATGCGCATCAAAATACCATGATTGCTTTGGATGGCTCACTTTGTACCAATGGATCCAAATCCATTTGTAGGACCAGGCTTTTGATGCATTGGCAAAACTTATTGTAACGAACTGAAGAAGGTGCTCAGAAAAACAAGACCCTTGGAATTATTTTCCGCATGTGGCCTAAAAAAGCTAAAAACATCTTTTCTGATCGTCATGTAAATAAGTAAGTAAGTTACGAAATCTGTAAATAAGCACTTGCAGAGCGTAGTTTTTGTAAGCTGCTGTAAATCAATTCTCTGCATGCAACTGGTTTGTTGTAAGCATCGGTAAGCAGCGTCTTATCATGTGTTCTTTCCAGTAATAGGGGAAAGCTCGATAATCACAACTTGTGCCACAACAACTGCTGAAGATAGACATCTCGGATTTTGAACGGTATGATTTCGGTGCATTATTAATCACATTCCTGTATGCGAAGTTGTATATCCAATCCTAATGTAGAGCTACCCAAGAGAAAAGCATTTATCATTTGGTTTTGCTTGTTTGTTTATTTTTCATTTCTTTTTTTGCCACATTTTATTGCCAATGTTTTAATTTGTATATCAAGGATTAACACAACAGCGTAAAGGATGTTTGAGGCTATAAATTAAAATTTCGAATTTTTATATACAAAGCAGACAATGGAATTAGTTCACGAATATTTGGTATTCGGTTGTGATTTTTTTTTTTTCGGTTATATTTTGATTGGATGCCTCGCAAAAATGGAATTTGTTATTAATTAATATGAAATTCACATAAAATGCATAGAATCCTGTTCAGTTTATTGGGTGATACTGGGCGAAATTGAAACTTTTGAAAAATGTTTGTTGCATATTTAGACACGAGTATGGCGAAAGCCGCAATTCACAGGAAAAATGTGTACATGAATATGAAATTGTCAAAGTTTATTTTAGTGCGAAGAGGAACAAAGGATGCACTGAAAACGTTATCTGATATAACAGCTACAGATGAATGTTATATAATAGAAAAGAGTACGAAATTTAAAAATTTGCGATAATTGCAGCTTAGCCTCTGATTATAAGACATGTAATAATCGAAAAATTCGAAAACAACTAAAAACATTTCTATGACAAAAACATTTCTAGTTATTAAACTAAAATTAAAAAGGCATTGTAGCCACGCTTGCTTTCAACAGAGCTAAAACAGCGTCTAGAAGATGTTTCAGCGGAGTGTTTGCCGATGTTTCACCGCAATAAAGCCAATACATAAATTTTTTGCATCGATTTATAATCATAGATGAGGCAGGGGCCCACCACTTTACACCTGATATAAAAAAAACAGGCAAAGCGGTAAACTGAAATGGGAGAATCGTATCCAAAGAATGCAAAGACGATTCCATCTGCAGGCAAGGTTATGACTTCTGTTTTTTTGGGATGCGCCTGGTATTTTATTTATTGATTAGCATCAGAAACGAAAAACCATCAATGGCGAATATCATGCTAATTCATTGCAGCGTTTAGATGATGAAATTGTTGAAAAAAGACCGCATTTGCCGAAACCAAAGTGTTGTTTCATCAAGACAATGCTCGTGTTCACACATTCACTATTGCGATGGCCAAAATTTATGAATTAAATTTTAAATTGCTTCATCACCCACCTTATTCGCCAGATTTAGCTCCCTTGGACTATTTTCTATTTCCAAACTGGACAAAATTGGCTCAGTGGTAAAAGATTTGCCAACAATGAAGAGGTGGAGTCTGCAGTTGATGGCTATTTTAAGGAGTTTGACAGATTTTGCTATAAATAGGGTACAGGGTTGCCCATATTCGACGGACCCATCTGGCAACGCCATA
>JAHXMU010000130.1:342391-354257 GCA_019455685.1 Philornis downsi | reverse complement strand
TTTTAAAAAACATGGGTCCGTCGAATATGGGCAACCCTGTATATAAACTATTGAATACCACTGAAAAGAGTATGTCGAGCTAAAAGGAGATTATTTCAAAAAGTAAAGAAAAAATGTTCCCAACTTTTTTGTGTTTTCTGTTGATTGCAATGTCTGTGTGACAGTGTGGGAACTTCGGCCACGGTTATGCCAGCTATTTACTTGTTTTTAATTTATCGGATCTTAGGTAGCACTGGGGCAGAATACCATCTACATGTGAGGCAAATCCGACAAACTTTTCCGTAGAAAATATCGTTCACATTTAACAAAGTCGTAGAAGCCAAAATAACCTCACAGACACTGCAAAAGTGATGGTAAACAACAATTTCTCAAATTGTTTTCGAACATGAACTCTAGAATTTCCTTGAATCCAAAAAGAAGACTCTTAACTTGTTCCAACTACTAACACTCGATATATTTTTCCTAGTACTAAGTAAAAAGCAGGCATTCCAATTCAAGTTTAATTATTCTATAAAAACGATAATGTAAAGGCAAGCAATAACATTTAATTATTTTGAAAATACAATACGTTTCATTGCAATTGCAGTAACTACAATTACTGGACCAGGGCGCCACAATAGAAGAACTAAACATACTATGCATATTCTTATATACTATCAGTAGTTGTATAAGTAAATGCTATTCGCTGGGAGCGTTTAAATCACATTTTAATTACCTTTTAACATTTTATCAATAATCTGCTGCTACTGCTGCTGCTGCTGCCACTTCTTGTTGCTGTGGTTCGTATTCTTATCACTCGGAACTCAAGATGCTCTACTCCTCACTCAGGTGGTGTATTATTTTTGCTCTGTATCAGAAGCTGATGGCAACATGCTGAGCAACCCACTTGGGAGGCAGTGACGTCGGCGGTCGTCAAAAATCAACAATCTTCAGCATAAACTTGAAACTGTTGCTTTTGTTGCTGCTGCTGCTGCTGCTAATGCTGTGGGAAGTGCTAAAGGCATCCGTCTATGATGGGGCTGCCACATGTAGTACTGGATTGGAATAATTGCTTGAGGAGTAGTAGGAAGGGGTGGCCACACAACTTGAGGGGTTAGTGCTATGGGGCGGCAGGTTCACACAACAACACAAGAGTACTCTCAATTATCTGGCGGCTGATCTCTCGTTCGGCAGATACAGTTACGGTTTCGATTTCGATCAACCGTTACGATGCAGCCATTCAAAATATTTCTAAATTCAGAGGATGTGGGAATTGTGCACGAGTGGATATCTTCTACTACTACCGATGTTTCTGTTGTGTCTTGTTTCGACTGTATTGTGTGTGAGTTTGGAATTGTGGTGGCGTTTTTTTTTCAGGTTTTATTGTTGTCGATTTGCTTTGGCCATTAAAACTATCAATTTCAGTTGTTTCACTCTCTTCATTTTAGCCCACTCAGGTATTCAGCATTTACTTAATTTTTATGCTCAAAATTTTTACCAACTATTTATTTTTGCAGCTGTTGATACTTTCTAGTTTCTAGTTCATGTTTCGATACAAACTTTACATATTGTTATATTTAACTAACGAATCTATGGCAGAGTTGAGGGATTTAATCTGGAAGTAAAGGTAATAAAAAAAATATTAAAAAAAGTGAAGTATACAGTATTTAGAATAAGGTTTAAAAAACTTTTCTATTCCATGGGATCGCGTAAAATCGCGAAAAAAATTGCTCATTTCTCTTGGCATTTTGAATCACAAATCTCGCCATAACAAAACAACATGAATGCATTCAAAATTGATGATACAAAACAAAGCGAAATTGAATAGAGAAACAATAGAAACGTTTTGCCATTTAGTTGACCACGTCTAAGTTATACCAACTTTATTTATTTCCAATTTATTACATCAATTTAAAAAATCCAGGAAAACCACTAAAAAACACATATTTATTATAAAGTTTAAATTAATTCTGTTTTTTTTTTTTTTAAGAAATTACTGTACCTACACCTGATAGAACGAAGGTATATAAAAGGTGACTTTTTAATCGTAGTTTTCTTTAAAAATCGAATAAAACGCTCAAATTTGCATCATATATTAAAATCTTTTATTGGAATCGATAAATTGGTCTTTGCCATTTAATTTTTAAAGATAATTTCATGTAAATGTTTTCCGCGGCTTCGTCTCAAATTGTCTATTCGGAAGGAAGATAAGCTGCTCACCAAATTCATCCCTCAAAATATTCACAAGCAGTATAACATGTTGCACCATCCTGATGAAACCACATGTCAACCAAGTTCAACTCAGCCAATAGGGGTAAACGCAAATCGTATATCAATAATATAGGTATAAAAAGTAATGTAATATGTATAATATTATATATATAATATAATATAAATAATATAACATAATCTATCTATATAAAAATGGCGTGAAAAATGTATAGTAGTAATTCATCAATTGAGAACGGCTGGAACGATTTGGATCACATTTTTTTTTTCCAGTTGTTCGTAATTGCCTGGAGGAGGTTTTTACGAAAGAAAATTTTGGAAAACCCCTCCGGAAAAGTCGGAAAATTGGGGAAATCGAAAATTGATTTTTTTTGGTGGAATTTTGTGTGCAATTGTTCCGGAATTGCTTTTCGAATGGCAAAATAGAAAACTCTTAGTGGAAAACTTGAAAAATTCCGGAAAAACGAGAAAAGTTTTAATTTGTTTCGACGATATTTTGCATTTTATCGCATGATTTGATGATTTTAGACGGTGTAAAAGTGGAAAATTCGTTGTGAAGCTCGGAAAATTCGGAAATTTATTGTGATAAAATACGTTTTGCATGAATTTTAGGTAGAGAAGTTAACGAGATAAATAACAGATGGCGCTGTGCTGTGTTTAATGCCACAACCCCGTAGATGGCGTCATTCGTTCACTTAGGCTGAGCGCAATTTGACAGGTACACTTTTCGCATTGTCATTTTCTATTAAACAAATGTGCTATTTTTCTTGCTGCAATTGATTCGAGTTTTGTGTATTACTACATTTATTTCGGATACTCATATGTCGCGTATCACATCCGGTACAAGCAGTATGATCATTTTTTCAGAAAATAAGTTTGCGTGTAAAAAGTGAGGTTATCTTATTGGATTGCGAGCATTAATTGAAGATACATTAATTTCGTAAGTTTTTTTTTTGAAAAGATTAGTCAAAAACGACTTCATTCTAATTTAGGGAAAGTTATTTGCTTGCCTAATGCCACCTATTAGACGATTAAACCTTGGGCGTCGTACACGTCATGCAATAATTAGTCAGAATGTCCGTGATAATCAAACGCAAGATGAACGCGCAGAACAAAATAAATGGAGATGTGCCCATATTGCAAAAGTTCGCGCTGTACAATCACCACCTCAAATTCGACAAAATGTTACTAGAAGACCAGTCATAAATGTAGGCTTGAGTCCCGCTGCTTTCGTATACGACTCCGCAATCGTCTACAAAGATTTTCGCTGCGTTGATATCGGTTCATTGCAATATTAAAGTTTCAATCTGATAGGATCGATCATAATCATGTTGCGGAATCTGAATCATCCGAAATTGTGCAACGGTACGCAGTTGTCCATCAAGAAACTGATGAACAATGTGATTCAAGCGACGATCATCAAGGGCAAATTCAAAGGAGAGGAAGTCCTTATCCCACGAGTTCCGATAATTCCAACCGATCTTCCATTCCAATTCAAGAGGATTCAGTTCACCATTCTATGGGCTTTTGCGATGACAATCAATAACTTCCAAATCTCGAATTTTCCTGTTTTTCGCACGGTCAGCTGTACGTTGCCTGTTCGCGTGTTGGGAAACCGTCTTCGTTGTTTGTTTTTGCACCGGAAAACAAATCAAAAAACATTGTTCATCACATCGCTCTCTACTGATTTCGATTCCATTCAAATAAATCGCATTGAAATTTGAACTATCTGTGTTTTGTTATTACTCGGGAGTTTATCTGAAGGCGTTAAATTGTGGCGAGTCGAAGTTCGCCGGGTCCGCTAGTATAATTCAATATAATATAATATAATATAATATAATATACATATAATATAATATATAATATATATAATATAAAAAGTATTTCAAAAATATGTTTCTCCGATATAAATAAACAATTTACAGCAAAAACATGTAAAATAATAATATTGAAGTTTGACAGAAAAGTTTGTAGCCTTCCTGTAAGCTTAGCACCATTTTGATGTTTAAGGAGTTGGTTGTTTATAAATGGTTTTCAGATATCGAAAATATCTTCATTACTTCAAAAGTTATTACTTCTGTGCATCTGAGACATATTTTGCTTTAGCAAAATGTGTCCAGGGCTGGCTAAGATATTCCCCGTTATCTGCCATTTACAAAAGTATAGGCATAATCAAATTTAAAGTTTAAATGTCTATATTTCTATATATTTCTTTTTTTCTTTCACGATTTTCTTAAGCTTTTTATAGTTTATTACATTTTGCCACTACGTAAAGCAGAAATTGGGTCGTAATTTTTGGGCTGACAGGCTTATCTAAATGTTAATATCTTTTAAATGTTCGGCATTATTGTTATTGGTCTGTATTTATTGATACAGTAAGCAGATGTTGTAGTCGCTGGTCGTCTCGAATTCTTTCTTTTTTGTGGCAGGCCGACGTCAACCTAAATGTGCTGCCATTGCCGTTTTACCGCCAATTGATGTTGCAGGTGGCTATAAAAAAACCTGAATTACGAAAACAATACAAAAAAAAAAAACATAAAAAGAAGACAATTTTGAAATGTTTACGCCTAACACTACTGGCAACGATTACAAACTTAAAGAAATTTATATATGTGCAGATTATGTGAAATAGAATTTACTTTGAAAATATATTACTTTTTGCCTTCTTTTCGAAGACAAGTCCTAAATGACATAAACTGTTGTGTCAGGTGTTAAACTGTTTGTGATATTAAACAACATTTTATTAGCGTCTAATACCTGAAGTTTTTTTAAACCAATTTCTTAGAAATTTTTTTTTGAACGATGAACAGTGTCAAGCACGTTTTGAAAACAATCAACTAAGTAGATAAAAGCATATTAAAAAATATATTTTGCCATGAGCTTGTTCACTTGGACATATTTTTATAGACTACTTAGATAGCTCTAACCAGGGACTAGTGTAATTTGTCAGCACAGAAGAAAATAATAAAAAATATAAAATTTAAAAAATTTCTTTAATTAGTATAGTTAGGATGATCTAATTTATCAAATATACACCGTACTGTTCGATAACTTGTTGTCATTTTGAAGGTAATTCCATTATGCTACTCTCACAGAACCCTCATCCCTATTGGCAAAAAAATCTGGGATAGTCGATTTTCACAGGCTACCCTTTCCCCATAGCCTAAAACAGGTGGTAATCACTTGAAGTCAGGTGCAGACTATAAAGTGGATGCATAAGAACTCCTCAATAATGCTGCCAGATTTTCCGGCGAATCAATATTTATTTGCGGCCTGGGGTTCTCCTGATGGAACACTACTTTTGGTTGGTTGTTTCTTTCAGACGGTCGAATTGTCGATGGAAATTAGAACTTTGGTCGTAGATGAACAGATATATGAACAGGTGTATGATTTTCTAGGAATCGCACCAAACACACAGCCTGCCCATCAGTACTGGCTTGTTCACCGTTTGCGCTCGGGGCTGTCATATTGTTAACCCTATACGAGTTCTGACGTTTGAACTGTATGACACTACATATGTGGCTTTGTTCGCTATATGGTCTAATTTCACTAACTAAGCTTCGCCAATTATAATTTTGCTGATTTAATTTGGTTTTTACTGATTTGTTTTTCGCTGTTATAATTACGAAATTCGGTCCATGATATTTTTTACGTTAACTCGTGTGGCAACCATACATTATGCTTCTCTTTGTATTCATTCTTATTCAAGGTTTTCCAAATGGTATTTTACGCAATGCTTAGCTTCCGTTCCATCAAAACAGTGCTTATGAGACGCTCGGACTCGGTAGTTCCCTTATTCTATTGACATTCATCGACAAAACCAAAATTTCGCATAATTGGCTATTACAGTATCAAAACCATAAACACTTTTCACATTTTAACCACTTATCTGGCGTTTTCGCCTTTCTCGAAGAAAAAATTGCGCTTTCTTTTTCTTTCCTGGATTTTACTGAACTCAAGCAATCGCAAAACTATCGAAATAGTTTTTTGAGTACGAAATCTTATTTTTGTAGCACCATTTATGGTAAACCGACCGTACTTATACAGTGCGAAATATACAGGCCTGTCACAGAATTTTGTGGTATGGTTTCGAATTCGCATTTTCCAAATCGATCGATATGGTTTAACCTTCTTCAGAAATCGATCGATTTTTTTAATTCCCAAATTGAAGATATATAAAGAACGCAAAGAAAAAAGCAAAGACCATATGTTTTAAAATAAACAAAAGTGTTAAAATTATTACAAGTGACAAGACGATAATTAAAGTTCTCGCGCTAGGAACTCCATTAACACTTCGATGAAGTCCTGACACCCGCGCCACAGTATCCTCGACATCGTTTAGGACGTATTTGTTGTATTGGCCGCCACCAGTTTTTCTGTCCTCTTTTTTGTTGTGGCACAGCTTTCTTTTTACAAACACCAGTCCAGTCCGCCCAGGTTTTTTTCCACCCATTGATGTCCTTGGTTGGCGGACCGGAGGAATTTAATTTTGCGTTTAGTTCAGCCCACAACGCTTCAGCTGTTACCCTATCTCCCTTTACATACCCCTTAGCTATGTCCTGGTGGGCATCCATAAACTCGGCCATGTAGTCGTAAAGCCATCTATCGGGAAAAATAAGAAATAATCTTATGTATGCGACAGTTTTTGTCTCCTTTCATAGCTTACTGGGCGATGAACCATATCTTAGAGTTTTGTACTTGATTGACAAAGAAAAAATGTTGCTCAAATTTCCACAAAGAACAGACTTCAGTAGTTATGATTAAGTGATTATTAAAAACAAATAATTCGATTTATTTGGAAATGTGACATTTTGATTTGTTGGAATAAATGCTCATCAACATTTAATCAAAAATTTCTGCCCAAAAACCAAATAAACCGGTTAAATATTTTTTTTTCTAAATCGAATTTTCAAAACAGCAAAATATTTGTGCACTCTATTCAAAATCCAATCATTACCATAAAACGTCTTAAAATTTGAACATTTCAATAAATACTCAGCACCATAATGCAGAATTTCTTAAATATACATATGAATTGTTTTTCCGGGTGCCCGACAATTTACTATGCAGAAAAACAAACAGCAGGCAATCTGTTATAATCATACTATACTCGTATATCCAACCATGCAATTTACTACAATATTGGAAGATTGTGCAAATCTTCAGTCTTCATAGGCAATACCATGTTTGATTTCTTGTGATTTAAACAAACAGATAAATCTCAGTACTTTTCTTTCGCTAACAACCATAATAAGAGACCACATAAACAATTTGCATAAACAAAACCAATGGTATAACTATATCAAGCAATCCCATACACCCACAAACATACACACGCACACTTACAGTACCACCGATTTCATACCATGTTTAATATCAAACAATCTATCTCTTCTTCGCTGCCTCTCGTTTCTTCCATCGTGAACATGTATTGAAGAATATCACCAATTCCCGCCGACACTTTTGAAACGGTGGCAACGATGATAATAAAGAAGATGAAGCATTTGCCACGCGATGTTGAAAGATGCTGCTCACTCACCTCATTCACTCACTCACCAGACATTAACGATAAAAGAGGTCCAACACAAAAGTTGCAAAAGTTTATTGCCAACAAAACATTTGCAATAATAAATAAATAAACAAACTAAAACGGCGCAACGACGAAGGAAAGAGAGACGTTAAGACCCACTGCAGGCTGGCAGGCAACGACGTTAAAATTTGGCGAGAGGTTGGGGTGCATTTCATCTGGGGTACAGGTGTGAACTCGAAGAAAAATGTCAGGTAAATAGGCTTTTAAGACATTTGAAAGACGTGTGGGAGTTTTAAGAGGATGTGCGTATACGGAACAAGTTTGCTGTTGTAAAATATATGCTAATTTATGTGAAATAATGGATTTCACAATTGCCCTTAGTGCGGTCAAAACACCAACTCTCTATGAAGTTTATTCGGTAGGACTTTGAGGTTATAAAGAATATATAATTTAACGGTGTAAGTGCTATACGGGCATGTGATAATTTTAAGGAATCTTGTAAATCAACTAAAGGGTAGTAAAGGTTTGTAAATATACGTGGGTTATGAGACATGGAAGAGCTTTCCGAGGTTTAATGAACTCGCACCCAATCTATTTTTACACTCACTGAATGCAACCTACAACTTAATGATGATTCCGAATGTCAATTTGAAAAGCTTTTTGCCATACTTGCGGATTACTTGACTACATTTTTTCGTTGGGCGCATTTTACAATAGTGTACAAATAGTTTACAATCAAAATAAACAAACAACTCAATAAATACCTTTACTACCGGCAATAATAATAAAATGGCAACAAAAGAAACTAGAAATAAACGATAAATCAAAGCGTACAAATATCGAGCATTAAAATTAGTACAAATAAATTGACAAATTAACAGAACACCCACTAACCATCGCTAGGAAGAATTAACAACAATGTGCAACAATTAAATAATATAATACAAAGACTGGCGCTGCATTTACTAATAAATAGAATAATAAAGAAAACAGAGAATGAAATAACACCAAAATATTGGCAAGACTAGCTCCATCCCTCGTTTAAAATCATGGAGAATGACTCTAATATGGTAGGAAATTGGGTTCCATATGAACTGAAGCCTCGAAATGTAGCACGCGCATTTTTTCACATGAAATACTGCTTGACAGGCATAAACTTAAGAGTTTTTTGGACCGTACAGTCACTGGTGGAAAAAATGGATCCCCAACGATAACCCAAAGAAGAGCAAATCATGGGAAATTCGTGTAGATGCTACAACCTCAACAGCCAAGTCGAAGAATGTTTAGGGAAAATTCATATTTGGTGCGACCAACTATGCTTAGTGTAAAAGTGGAAGTCAATCAAAAAATGGCATTTTCATAGCTTCGACAATTGCTGTATGAGCATATTTTCCGCTTCTTGGGAAGCATTTTTAATTGCACCAAAGATGTCGGTGAAATGATGATGTTAAAACCGGCAGTCGTTGTAAGAATACTGAAGATTTTTTTCTGATGCGAAATCTAAACATTTTTTTAATATGTGTTTAAAATTGTTATTCATTATTCATTCAAATTAGTTAGTTATGCGAATTCTGATTAAAAGAAGAGAATTGTCATAAAAATGATCACTGCTATTGAGGATCTGGTGAGAAGGTGTCAAAAATAACAACATCCACCCTATGACAAGCCCATGTTAAATTCATAGATGATTATCTATTTTTTTGTTACTTCCAGACCACGATCAGAGGATCTTTCTGACTTCTCTGGATGCTCTTTTTCACTGGAAGTTACTCGAATCGGACGGACCCATTACTAGAGATTCTCTGCCGAACACAATTGTTGAGAGTGAGCCAAGCACTCATGGAAATACCAATCACTACTACCAAAGACACGACAAAATAATTATATTTTATGAACTGCTTAGATACCCTTTTCTCACCACACATTTCCCTTTCCGATTATCACTTGCTCCGATCGACAACACATGCCCTGTCTTAGCAGCGCCTCACATCATTATTCATATACTGCCAGAAAGTAGCGATGGACTACATTTTGAATAATGCATACCGTTCCATTTTTTTTTACAATAACTGAATAATTTTTGAAAAATTAAATGGCGGAAACTTATTTGTACTCCCAGTAAAATCCATCTATTTGAAGTAAATTTTTCTTTTTCAATGCAAGTTTTCAATCCACGATTCAATCCATTATGGTAAAATATTACAACGTATACTAAGAATAAATTCAATATTTTTCCAATAGATGAATTTACTATTGTGTATCTCGAGTTGCATAAATGCGATCGGTTTACGCCAGATGGCGTCAAAAGGATAAGATTTTATACCTAAGAAACTATTGAGACATTTTTGCGATTGCTTAACTCAGTATTTATTGAGAACACCGTGAAGATGAAAGCAAAGAGAAAATACGCTATATTTTACAGTTTATCTTCATCAAAGGCAAAAAAAACGCAAGCTGAACATGTGAAAATGCTGGTGGTGGTGGCACTGCAACAGCCAATCACGGGCGATTTAGGCTTCATTGAAGCCGTTTCGATGATTTTGACATCAAAGGTGCATCTCGCTATGGAAGGTGAATTGTCGAAAATATCGATAAAACAATGGAAATGCTCAGTCCGAGCGTCATGTAAGCACTATTTCGATTGCCTGGGAATAGCTAAGCATTGCACAAAAAAAAAAAAAGTTTGGAACCACTGGAATGGTCAGCTGGCTTCAGTTCCTGAGTCAATTGAACTTTGTATGCATGAATATGCAAATCTTTCGTCAAAATTCGCCGCATAGTGGATTTGGAGACACCAATTTGCTGAGCTCGGTGTCGAATTGAGGTGGATGGAGTTTGAGCGACATCATCAGCTGCGACATTTTCGGTCGATCGACCTGGTCGAAGGCACGTTGTTGTCTTTACATCACTAACAGATCCAGTTTTGGCAAATTTATCCATTAATCTCTTTACAATTGACTCTTTTGGAGCATTATTGTGACCCCAAATTGATCGCAGTTTGCGAACTGTAGCCGCAAAACTTTCACCATTTTGGTAATACAATTTCACAATGAGAATGCGTTGTTCATTCATGTAGCGCTCCATTTTTACTAACCTCGTGCCTTCTACTAGCAAACAATAACAATTGTTCAAATGTCAAAGAATGACAATTCGAATGGTGCCAAATTTAAATTTTGCGTTCTTGTTTGAACAGCCTTTATAAGAGCTTCGATATCAGTCATAAAAGGTTAGTGAGCGGATTTTAAGTACGGTCGTATAAGCGGCATTAAAAAGCCGGATGATTAGAGCAACCAAAAAAGGTCACCACCCAGAAAATGGTTGACAAAATCATAAAATAGTAATAATCAATAGTAATCGACTGATAGTTACAGAGAGCGTAGACATCTCATACGGATGGGTGGAAAATATTACGCGAGTAGTCGAGCATGAGAAAGCTTATCTCCATCCGGAAAAAAATGCAATCGTCTAGCCATTTAGTTCCAAAAAGTTCTAAAAAGCAGTACTTTTTGCAAAGTAGTGTTACCAAGGGCGAAGCTTGGGTCCATTACAATAGATTAAGGAGTGAGACCAGATCGAAGAAGAAGGCCAAGATAAGTCTATTAACCAATATAGTGATTATTTATTTATTTGTTTTTTGTTTTTGTTTTGCCTTAAAAAAGTAAAAAAAATCACTGTGAAATTACCGGAACTATATAATAGATTTTGTGACCGACCCTGGTGCAATGATCGCGGGTTTAGTACCACATTTGACACCTATCATTATTTGAGACTGGTCGAGATATTGACAATTCCATTGAATGTTTCACAAACTGTGACTTTCGGCATTGTCGTTATCTTTTCTCAATCTTGATGAAAAGAGGATCCCGCAAATCATACTTTAGAGGGTAAGCATATAAAAATTGCAGGACCAAAAATTAAGAATTAATTGCATTGCGCTGAAAGTGTATGTTGCGAAATCATTTAAATGTTGGCCCAAAAAAAGGTGTTCAATTGCCTGGACCGAATAATTCCAAACCTCCTCTCGCATCACAATTTCAACAATTGAAGTAATACCATTTCAAAACAACAACAGAACTCCAGCATGTGCAGGATAAGTAAATCTTTACTTATTTAATTTTTTGTTATTTA
>JAHXMU010000130.1:331876-342381 GCA_019455685.1 Philornis downsi | reverse complement strand
AATTGAAATATACTGAGAATATTTGATTTTTTTCATGAGAAATACTAGATGATTACCAATCAATCTGTGGTAGTTTAACGTGGGTCTCGCTATGAAAGCCTTACTCACGGTGTGCCATCACACATGGAACTGTTTTTATTTGCAGTTGCGACAGTTAGCGCGACTTTGGGGAACTCAAACTGTTCCCAAAAGAATTAATCAAAGCATCTTTGAGATATGAGCATGTCCCCTTGGACAAGTTTCAGTTCCTCCGGGCTTGCTTTCTCTCTCAGCCAAAGTACCTTTGAAGTCACTGGTATGAAGTGAACTTCCTCCCCGTAAGGCGTGAGCTCTATCTAGACTCCTCAACCTAATCGACGGTGAACAGTGTTTACCAAGTTCCTGCATTACCTTCAGGAAAACCTAATGTAATGCGAGTGCACTGATAACTTGTGTTCTGTTAACCACAGCCAGCACAATGCTCTCACAAGGGGCTCAGGCAAGAGCGAACTGGGTCCCTGACCCCGCGTGCTACCAAAAAACGAAACCCTTTGGTCAGGATTTCGCAGGCAAAAGCTTCTTCCAGTTTCGCTTACATCACACCTCGCATAGAACTGATCGTCCATCGTATACGCTTGTACGAAACACAGACAAGCACCTGCAACAGGTCGCAGCTACATGCCCTTGTACTTATACTATGCAAGCGCATACAGAGAAGGAGGCTTATTACTTCAACACACATTCACATGCATTGTACGTAGTAAAGGGTGTTCCAACAAGAACGCAAGATTTAAATTGAATTGAATCGTTTCTCTGGCTGTATGACATGTGGCGCCGTCTTGTTGAAATCACATGCCCTCCACATTCATTTCTTCAATTCTAGGCACGAAAAAACTGGCTATCATTTCACGATACCGAACACCATTGACTGTTTGCGCTTGACATGCCTCATTTTCATAAAAAAGGTCCAATGATTCCCTCCAGCCCAAAATCCACATCACACAGTGACACGTTGAGTATGCATTTGCTTCTCGTGAATCACTCGAGGATTTTCCTCACCCCAAATGCGACAATCCTGCCTATTGACGAAGGCATAAAGATGGAAATGGGCCTCGTCACTGAAGATGATTTTATCGACAAAATCAGCATTTTCATGTTGTCTCTCCAATACCCAATTAACGAACTCCCTTCGCTGTCCATGGTCAGTTGGCTTCAGTTCCTGAGTCAATTGAACTTTGTATGCATGAAGATGCAAATCTTTGATCAAAATTCGCTGCATAGTGGATTTGGAGACACCAATTTGCTGAGATCGGTGTCCTATTGAGGTGGATGGAGTTTGAGCGACATCATCACGTACAGCTGCGACATTCGATCGATCGGTCGATCGACCTGGTCGAAGGCGCGTTGTTGTCTTTACATCACTAACAGGCCCAGTTTTGGCAAATTTATCCATTAATCTCTTTACAGTTGACTCTTTTGGAGCATTATTGTGACCCCAAATTGATCGCAATTTGCGAACTATAGCCGCAAAACTTTTACCATTTTGGTAGAACAATTTTACAATGAGAATGTGTTGTTCATTCGTGTAGCGCTACATTTTTACTAACCTCGTACCTTCTACTAGCAAACAATAACAATTGTTCAAATGTCAAACAATGACACTTCGAATGGCGCCAAATTTAAATCTTGCGTTCTTGTTGGAACACCCTTTACGATGAGTTTCTTTTTACTATACCTTATACTTGTATAATTTTTTGTCTCGTTTGGAATGATGGGAACTACACATTTCTAAGAACCATGAATAAGGAATTTGCTACGCGATGTTAAAAGATGCAGGAGACTCACTTTATTCAATTACTCACAAGGCGTCAACGACAGAAAAGGCTCATACGCATAATTTGCTAGTATAATGTTTGGCCCATAGACACGAAATTCCCGTTATGGGAACTAAATATTTCTATGATTCGCACACGTGAATCTAACATGTGAATCCTAGAATATACCGTGCTATTTATGCGATTAATATTTGGTTGAGGCAAATGCAGCCACCTTAATAACTCCTCCGGTGTATAGTTTGAAATGTAAAGAATTTTTTTCTTCGCGTGCGAATGATTGCCTAAACGTGATACACCAATGAATGTATTTAATGGTTCCCATTCTTCCTATGGAATATTGCGATCCTTTCCAATGAATAGATTGGAAAGTGAATTGAATTAAAAGAAATCTATACGAGCAACAACAGCAACGATAACAACAAAATATTATCAAAGCTATTGAACCATTGCCAGACTTCATACTTTCGCATCGCGTGTCTACATCTCCGTCTTCGCTTTTCGCAGATGCTAAGCAAAATGTTTTCGTGTAATAAACAAATTTTTGGGAATTGTTTATTTTGTTGTTGTTGTTGTTGTTGCCGTTACTGTTGTCAGTACTTTTTGTTTTTATCCATTATTACAAGAAGTTGAAGGAAAAGCCTCCCTTTCCTTACGCCATTTGTGATGTAAACATGTTTTTCTTTTCTTTTTATGCTGTAATAACAATAAAATTCTCAATGGAACCAACCAACTGAAGAAAAACGACGACTACAACGAAAAACAAGAATCAGACAATCAAAGAAATTGGAAATAAAAAAACCTACGCAGAAAAAAGTTATGCGTAATAACAACAACAGCATCAATGGAGTAGCAATGAATTCCACAGAAATATATAACAAAATTAACATTTAACGGATAAAGCTACAGACACCCTAAGCCACCCCATCCACCAAGAAATATCCTTCAGACATCATCTCATCTCTTTGCTGTCGCCATCTTCATCCGCTATTGTAGGTTCCACCACCATCACCATCACCACCAACACCAACACTGTCACCAGTAACACGAACAAGAGCAAACGACGTTAGCCAACTTAAGGCACAATTGCGCCAAAGTTCTTTCTGTGCTTGTAATGTTGAGTATTGTTACACACACACACACACACACACACACACACACACACACACACACATACACACACAATCACTTCCAAAGGTTATACACTGGCAGAAAAAGGAGGTCAATGACAATTTATACAATAACTTTAAAAAAGAGAGAATTTGGAGGCAAATCTAAACAATAATAAAAATATCAGACATTAATGGCAGTTTACAAATTGTGCAAAATTGTTGCAGATTATTATTGGTAAATTATAAAACTGCAACAGATGTGTTTTGTAAAGAAAGCACATGAAGTGTAGTTAAATTTGGGATAAATATTTTACTTCCACCACGGGCTGTTATAAACAAAGAGATTTCAATTAGAGCCAAAATTTTCAATAACAATACAGAAAAGTATTGCCATACCTAATAAACACTTAAAAGCAACATTAGCTGCACCCCACTTACCCTTTTGCTTACCAATATATACTAAAGTACTTACTAGAGTCCTGAGCAATCGAAATGAAGGAATCGATGAATTTCAGTCGTTATAATCCATAGTCGTTGTAAGCAACAGAAATTATTTTGCAATACTTTTTTTTAGTTTCTAACGCAAAAATTTATATTTCCACAATCAATATTGGGAATACAAATTAGCCTCCGCCGTTCCACAAAATATGGATCATTTTTAAAACTGTCAGATGTAAAATGTCATGTTGTAAGGTCAAATACCTGGCAACACCATAACAGTGAAGTACAGGGTGGCGCAATAGAACATGCATATTCAAAAAATAGATTAAAAAATAAATACAAAAGGTATGGTTAAAATAAATCTAAGGCACTGTAGAGTAATAAATGGAGTTTATTTTTTAAAAATAACATCATCTAAATGGTGACCCTCTCTACGACGGCACTCCTCTAACCGCAAACGATAGTTATTGAAAACTTTCTTCAGTAATGCTGGTGTAATGGCTGTCATTTCACCACGGATATTCTCCTTGAGCTGAACGATGTTTCTTGGATTAT
Source organism: Philornis downsi (assembly GCA_019455685.1). NCBI lineage: Eukaryota > Metazoa > Arthropoda > Insecta > Diptera > Muscidae > Philornis > Philornis downsi. Next base: position 338,462 of record JAHXMU010000130.1, on the reverse strand, counting down.
TACTGTAGACGTTGTGTTTGAGGTATTCCCACAAAAAAAGTCAAGAGGCGTCAAGTCTGGACTACGTGGGGGCCATGGGTTATCACCTCTTTTCGAAATCAGTCTGCCAGGGAACATCTGCTTCACCACCGCCATGGAGTCATTTGATGTGTGACAGGTAGCTCCATCTTGTTGGAACCAAGTTTTGGAATTCACTATTCTTGAACTTTCAATTTCTGGAGCCAAAAATCCGTCCAACATCTCAACATTGCGTTCCGTATTAACCGTGACGTTTTGGCCCCGCGCATTTTCGAAGAAAAAATGACCAATTATTCCTCTGCCAGAGATTGCTGCCGATACTGTCACTTTAGGACTATGCAATGGTTTCTGGTGTTTGATTTTGGGATTTTCACTGTTCCAGTAATGACAATTTTGACGGTTTACGAACCCATTCATAAGGAAATGAGCCTCGTCAGAGAAAAGGATATTGTCAAAATTGGAAAATCGATTAAGCATTTCATTAGCAAATGCGAGCCTTGCTATGAAGTCAGACTCTTTCAATTCTTGTGTTAATTGCAGCTTATATGGATGCAGTTTAAAATCCAATGTTAAAATTTGTTGCAAACTTCGTCGCGATAATTGTAAAACAGACGATCTCTTGCAAGTCGACATTGGTGGATTTCTTCGTACTGACTCCATAACTCTCTCAACATTGTCTTCGGTCCCAGATGTTCTTGGGCGACCATTTGCTTGTGGTTTAAATGTTGAACCGGTTTCTTCAAAACGCTTTACCCATATTTTAATTAAATTAGCACTCGGAGCTTCACTAATTCGCCGTAGTCCATATTCAGCACAATATAGTCGCCTAGTAGCAATATATGAACGAGAGTTCTCGTAAAATGCGCGCACGCAAAATGCGCGACGCTTCCCGTCGAAGTGATTCATAGCGACTAAAACTCCATGAGCCCGCCAACCCAACGAGTTTTGAGCTGAATAAGAGTCATAAGCGATAGCTTCTGATTTACTTCCTTAATTTGAAGAAATCTGCAGCCGATGCCCACCCATTTCTTGTACAGAGTTATCCATTTTACGGTTACAAAAGCAAAATTAAATGAAACGCACATAAGGCTGTGATTTTGATGAAAGTTTTATTTCATTATAATGCTTGGATTTTGACATTATGTACGAAATACATTGTCATTTACATGACCGTCTCTGGACTGGTCGTAGCAGGGGATCCTCCTTAGATTGTTTTCGACCACTTTTTCGCACATTTCGGGCCGTATCTCGGCAATAACTTGACGAATATTGGTTTTCAAACGCTCTAACGTTTGGAGATTATCCGCATAAATAAGCTTTTTAACGTAGACCTACAAACCCTATGTTCTCTTGGTGGCCAAATGACGTCCACAAAACATGAAATTACGCTTTTCGGAAACTTCTCATGCAATAAACCAAAATCAGTCGTGTTGTGTGTCTCATTGTCACACCTCGTCCAACTTATAATCTTCAATTGCAAGCCAAAAAAAAACCCAGTCATCATACGGCCATAGCATTCTGAAATCAAATTGGGATTATCCACCACACTTTCACTAACAGAAGCGATATTTTCGGCGGCGCGTACATTACGATGATTCACAGGCCTGACCACATCTGTAACGATTTCAGTCTTTTCAAATTTCTTTATAATCTTGCCAATTTCTTATACAGTAGTCGTCGATTGTGACGACCATAATCACCTCGTAATGCACGAAAGTGCCCACGTTTGAATCACCTTTTTTGTAGTAAGTTTTAAGATTTTTACGTGTTCTTCGGTTGTTAAACGATCCATATTCGTAAATGGCAAACATAAATTTTGCTATATAAATAACACTTCAGATGACAGGTATTTAACAGCTGAAGCCTTTAAGTATTTTTACATGTTCTTCGATTATTAAACGATCTACATTCGTAAACGGCAAACCTAAATTTTTCGATGTAAATGACACTTCAGATGACAGATATTTAACAGCTGACAACCTTGCCAGAACAGCGGTTTTGAAACCAACAAATGAATAACCCGTTAGAAGCACATGGAAGTCTAGTGAATGGTGTCAAAGTTAAAAACGCAATTCCCTTTCATCTCTTAAATGAGATATGGAATAGCTTCCCACATACAGAAGGGTGAGACGCATTTTTAGACTTACTCAACGAGATCTACATCCTAACAACGATTCCGAACGTCAAAGATTGAAAAGCATTAACTAGACTTGTCGATTGTTCGACTGCTGGAAGTGCTCGTTAGACATATCGAGGTAACAGTCGCTCAAAGATAGATAGGATCCAACCGTATCTGTCCAACCCGCGATCATGCAAACAATAGGCACGTGCAGTAACTTTCACTTCACAGTCGATCGAAAGTCAAAACTTTCAAAGCTATGAAATTGAGGTTGAAGACAACTAGGGTAGGGGAAGACTGAAAGTGTACGAAGATGAGAAATCGGAAGGAAGATTCGTGCCAAACACAAGAAAAACTTACAATTACATTACGAGTGATTAAACAAACAATTTCATATCGTTTAAATTCATTGGGGATGACAGAAGGTAATTGAGTTCTTCATGAATTAACGCCTGGATATACTGATAGTCGATTTTATGCACTTTAAATCCCCTTTTAGCAGGCATAAACGGTAGAATTATTTGCATCGTACCGTCATTGCTAAGGCAAAATTGATACGCTACAATAACTCAAAGAAAAGGAAATCGTGGGAAATGTATGGCCACGCTTCATGTCCCCTACCGAACAAATTTCAATGGAATTGGACAGAGCACTCAAGGAAAATCGTACCCACTACTACTCAAGACATGACAAAATTGTTGTTTTACATGATAATGCTTATTCACCTGCTTAAAATTCCTTAATTGCAAAATCTTAGCCCATTCGCCGTTCTCTCCAGACTTATCTTTTCCAATTATCACTTCCTCATATTGATGCCGCATGACCTGTCTGAGCAGCCCTTCACATTATGAGAAGAAACTGAACAATGCGTCGATTCTCGGATAGTCTCAAAAGATAAAGCTTTCCATCGACGTGAACGGAGACTTATTTGTATCCCCAATAATTTTCTAAAACTTCCACAAGCTCTAGCCATGGGCTAACATACAAATTCTGTTTCGCTTGCATTAAATTCTCCCAATTTCTAAATTACGATCAATACGAATTATTTAATTTATGATTTTTAAAACGCCCGAGTTTTCTAGTAATTTGGGCTGGGAGAATAAAGAATTTAGTTTCTAATGGACTTTGGTGTACAGATTTGTCTATAACAAGAAACATTTTCTTAAGCATCCCCTACTTGTTGGCTGCTACCATGACTGTCAATCGATCTTTGAAAAATTTCCTTAAAAGCATAAGTTTCTCCCATTTTTGGTTGTAATAAATACACAGAAAATTTATTCGAGTAAGTTGTCATTATAAGCAACCAGTGCGAAGCTAAATCGAATCCAAAAATAGTTTCCGTTTGTTTAGCAGCCTATTTCCACTAAACGAATGACGAACAATTATTTCTGTTCGTCTTTGTAATTCAAATGGATTTTTGTTTTAAAGGGCTTTCATTTCTATTGAGTAGGGTTACCAAAAGGCTTGTATTTTTAAAAATATATGTTATAGTTACATTGTTTTTTGAAAACGTTCACAGTTTACAAAAACTCCCAGATGTTTTATAAAAACTCCGTTCATAATGCTTTTATTTATGGAAGGTTTTGAAGGTTCTATGATAACCGGCTATAAATTTCCGAAATTCAAATCAAAAATATACACAGTTATAATTCTTTTTCTTTCTTTCTGTTTCATATATTCACAAGGAAATTGTAAATAATTTTGATTTAGATTCACATGCCGGAAACAAAATTAGAAACAATTTTGATTCTGTTTAAGTTTGAAATTTTTCAATTCAAAAAAAAAAAAAAACGGACAAAATATTTGTGTAGCTGTGAAAACTTCTGAGAGCCTGGTATTGTAAATTCATAAAATAAATTATTTGGATCATTTTTACCGTTTACAGTTTGGCACCAGCTCTTTTTCTCTACCAAGAACGGAATTACATTTGATTCCAGTTCTAATTCAGATTAAGAAAGTAAACTGCAAAAACTATAAAAAAATATCCGTTTCATTACATTTTGATAGAAAAACAAAATCAACGTAGGTTTGTAATTTCGTTCTAAATAAAAAAACGTATATGAAGTGAGTTATAGTTTCGAACATGAATAACATAATAACATTTATAATGTGTTTTGAATAAATTTTGCAATATCAAAACAAAATTGAACTTTCGTGAAGGTCCCTGTAAGAGTCACCATTTTACAATGATTAATTAGTATGAGCGAAAACCAGGACATTGAGATTACGCCATTGGAGCCGATTCGTCATTATAACCGATGTCACTATAAATGATTTTGAACTGTACTCAGTTGAATCAAGTATTCGAATAAAGGAGTTACTTCAAGTGTCGAAGTAACTATTTGTAGTATATGTGTAAAAGTGTAATTTCTCTAAGTGTATATTCAAGAAAGATCTTTAAAACCACTCCCAGAATATTCAACTATCATGTATCGTTATTTCTTTTTTTTACTTGTTATGTAAATAAAAACATAAATATGTTTGTCTTTATCGCACCCATTATGTAAATATGTGTTGTCTCAAATATTGTAGTATTTTCTAAAATAAGTAATTTTACTTTAGAGTTTCTTTGAATGAATTGATAAAAGCTGACGATAAAGTAGAAAAACATTTCACGATTCTAAATATTTTTTTTTTTTAATATTCGTTTTGATCATCAGTCGCGTAATAGAGATCAATAACTATTCAAATAACATTGCCGCGTTATTATTGCTTGTTTAAACAATTTCTTTCGATAGAATCGACATTAAGTGGACAGGCTTTGTATTCAAATCGGCTAAAATTCCTTATGCCATCAGATACGTGTGATCTTCCGCATTCCTTTACTAATTCGCCACAACAAATTTTGAGGGATTTTTAAAAGCCTGATCTTTTCAAAGGATTTTGGAAAGTTCATTCCTGTCTTATTGACGAAAACGTTCCAGTACGAAAAGTTTTGTACAGGAGCGTTTTGGGCCACAAGCGCAACATTACCCAGTCAACGCAATTATTGTATTTTGAGACGCTTGAACAGGTTGATATTGGTATGTGATTCATACAATGTCGATACTCTCAGTTATCGATGAAGGAACCATATTTTTTAAGGAATATTTTTCTTACGAAGACTTCCGCAAACGACGGAGCTTTACTGCGAGGCAGATAGCACTAGTTTTTGCCACAGTTAGATTTTTCTTCGTCAAAAGAGAGATTTGTCCTTAAATCGCTTGCTTAGTTATTATAGTACTCGTACATGCCTGCTAGTAATATTTTTCTAATAACTTTCAATTTTTGATGGACAATTTTGAAGGTAAAATCATCAAAGTAGATAAAATCATACCCCAGTGCAAACTTACAGTTGGCAACGTTTACCCAGTACAACAAACGAATAAATTGTTTGTTCGTCGTTTGTTGATTTTATCCACATTCACCACCGCATCCATTTTTGGCAACTCCTTCTCGACACTGGAGAAGGCGGCAGTTTTCTGCCAATGATCATTAATACGTGCAAGTAATATAAGAGTTTTACTCAAAAATTTGCTAGAAATATACGTTTTTTTTCATATTGCTTTACGCAAACGGCGCATAACTTCAAGGTCATACTCCTTATTTTCCGTACGACCTTTTAGTAAGAACTTCTGATGCCCTACTCCATGATAATCGAAGAAAACATTGAGCAAAACCTTGACATTTGTTCGAACTTGGCGAGCTTTATTTGATGTTGACTATGCCGGACTCTTCTATTTGGACGATTGGGCTTTGTTTTCGATGTCATAACCATATACCCATGATTCGTCATCAGTTCTGACTCTTTTAAGCAAATCGGGATCATCGTTAACGTTATTCAACAATTCCTGAGCGATGTTCATGCGACGTTGTTTTTGGTCAAATTTCGGCAATTTTGGAACGAACTTCGCTGCCACACTTTTCATGCCCAAAATTTGCGAAAAGATTGCATGGCATGAGCCAACCGATATGTCGCCGACATCTTTAGCAACTTCTCTAATTGTGATTCGACGATTCTCCATAACATTTTCATCGGTTGTTGATGTGCTGGGGTGTGCAGAGCGAGCGTCGTCATTCACATCTTGTCGACCTTCATTCATTCCATTTTTTACACACAATTTGATGCAACTTTTTTAATGCATTTTTTCGATAGCAGAAAATCGCCGAACACGCAAAACACTTGTCTTAATTTATGCCTCTCACAAACAAACTAAGTATACTATATGGACAAAACCGTCAACATACTCGCATACTGCAGTTTTCCTCATAGTCATCGCGAAAAGTATATTGAAGTGCTCAGGCGATGGGTTGATAATTTTTCACAGCTACGATTTTCTTAACAATGAATATCAAGCAGAAACTTCTATTCCATTCTATTCTGTTATGACGTTATAGATTGTATAAATCCATGTGATTATTTTTACGTAATCTAAATTAAATAAAGCAATTCAGTAAGATTTCAAATTT
>JAHXMU010000130.1:305488-317284 GCA_019455685.1 Philornis downsi | reverse complement strand
GATTATGAGACTCATACGCCCCCTTTTGCTATTCAGGTTTTTTGAAAGAATGTACAGTGATTTAAAAAAGTAATTGAGCGAAAAATGCTTACATTTAGAAGGAAGAATTTTGTAACAATTAAAAACAATGAAAATTTAGTGAACGTTTAATTAAACATTGTTGATAAATTTTGCAAGATATTAAAATTCCAATAAATAATCGCTTTGTGATTTTTATAATTTTTTAATCAGATCTCACTTTTTCCACCCGTCTTAATTTCTACAGTTGAGCATAGTTAATACCCTCTATGAATTAAAAATGAATTTATAAAAATATAGATGAGTTGAAAACGAATTTTCTAAAAATTAGATTGAGTTACATTTCATTAAATTGTATTACCTGGAATTAAACTTGAATTATATCAAATTACACTAAATTAAGTTGAATTACATTGGAATTGATTGTATCAAACAATTTGTAAATATTTATCATAAATTACAACAATTAAGTATTTATTTGCTTGTATAAAAGCTACTTCAAACAACCATGTAATTATGCCGCTCTCCTTCTCCGCCAGCTGCCAACCGGACCATTTCGCCAGCCGCCCTCAACATACCAATAAAAAAAAAAGCAAATAATCTAAATTAACCATTATCCTAGATTTTTTCTTTCATCTTCTCCTATACGAAACAAAAAACTCGTAGGTATACACATCCCGCCAAGAACTTAAGTTCTTCACCAAACCCTCCAATTTCTCTCGTGAAGTTCCAACTGAAATCTTCAGTCAAAATCTGACAGATTTACATCTTAGCAATTACATTTAGATTTACCGGGATGCTGGTGTTTTCAATTTACAATGCGTGAATTCACAATGCGTCAATAGATGGCGCCAGCTGCAAGTGCTAGTCGATTCTGCCAGAACCTAAACGTCATGAGTCAAGCTTAGGCATGTGGTAAACAAACCACCTCGACACAATAGTGATTTTCTTTTGACGTTATTTCTTTTGGTTGTGTGAATATGTATGATTTTGTGCAAAATAATCGTTATATGCAGGAAATATTGATTTTCTTCTTTCAATCACAGAAAACGGCGGCTGGAGCTCATCGAGAGCTTTAAAACGTTTACGGAGATGCTGCTTTAAGTGAGGCAACGTGGAGAAATATGGATCCGTCGCTTTAAAGACGGTGATTTTGATGTTGATGACCGTTCGCGTGAAGGAAGACAAAATACCTTCCAAGACACTGAATTGACGACATTGCTTGATAGGGATCCGTGTCAAACGCAGGCAGAGCTTGCTTCAGTATTAGGAGTTGCTCGCCAAGCCATTTCCAAGCGATTGCATGTATTGGGAATGATTCAAAAGCAAGTAACTTGGGTTCGTTATGAGCTGAAACCAAAGGGTGTTGAGCATCATTTTTTTCGCCTGTTAACAACCGCTTCAACGACGAAAAAGGATGGGTTTTCTTCATCGTATTGTAACGGGTGACGAAAAATGGATTCATTACTGCATGCTTTTACGTCGTCGCCTCGTCCAAATATTCACGTTGCAAAGGTTATGCTCTGTATTTGGTGGGACCAGGTCGATGTTATTTATTACGAGCTGTTGAAACTAAGTGATACTATCACTGGGAATCGGTATCGACTTCAATTAATGCGATTGAGCCGAACTCTGCGCGAGAAACGCCCACTATACGCGAAGAGGTACGAAAAAGTGATTTTTCAGTAATGTGGCCAAACCCGTTAAAACCCACCTGGAAACGCTGAAATGGGAAGTCTCATCCCATCCGCCATATTTTCCAGATATTTCACCGTCCGATTATCACTTGTTTCGTTCCGTTGATAACATCAAGGAATGTCTAGGTTCGTGGATAGCCTCAAAAGATAAACAGCTTTGCCAGAAAGATGGGAAAAGTAGTAGCTAACGATGGATAATACTTTCAGTGAATCATTTGTAAACATGTTTTCAAAATAAAATTGCATTTTTATTAAAAAAACAACTGCGAGAATTTAATTGCGCACCTAATACATATCTTAGTTAGCTACACCGGTCATTATTTAATGGATAAACAAAATTGACTGGTATAAGAATCCTACATCGCCAGGAAGATTAATAAATTTCAAAACATTCTAGGAAGATAATTATAAACACTGCCATCAACTTTATATGACGAATTTTAAAAATCAGTGACGTCTAATTTCACTCCGCAAATTTAGACAAAATTACATACATTTTAAGAAAGAACGGCTTCCCTAAATTGACAATAGAACAATTGCTTTACTGAATTGAGCATAAGGAATCAGAAAAACAAAGGAAAATTTCTACGAAAACATAAATCCTTGACATTTGTACCGGATTTTTCCAAAAGACTTAAAGACTTAACTCTTTGTAATAGAGAAAAATTTGACCTAGAATTTAAAACAGACAATATCATCAATAGTCTGTTTGCTAAAACAAAATCGAAAATAAGGAACGAGGATAAATCTAATTTAGTTTATAAAATAAATTGATAAGGGGACAAATGCAACATATGCCTGAAGGTAAATGTTGGCACTGCAAAGAAAAAATTGAAGACAAGGTTAGCATTGCACAAATCCGACCAAAAAGCGACGCACAAGCCAATAGAACAAAAAAACCTACCTCGCAGCTCACTTTATATTGACTGGTCATAGGCCAAACTTTTATGAAGTGGAAATTTTAGAATAAGAGAAGTAATATAACCGGATATACATTTTGAACTGATTGTAGGCCTAATTTTAACGAAGTGGAAATTTTAGGAGAAGAGAGAAATTATAATATATATATAATATAATTTGGAAATGCTTCATATCATCAACATTCCTGTTAACCAGAGACTGAGCTATCTCAAATATATAGACATTCAATTGACACACACGAACGCGCCAAACCAGACATTAGTTGACACAACAAACGCAACCCACCAGGACGGCTTATTGACATTTCAATGTAATTTTTATTTATTTACTTATTTTTTTTTTTTTTTTTTTTTTGATGAATATTTTGTACACTATATTATATACATATATATAATGAAATATCTTGCTATATTATAATAAATGTTTAGATATCCTTGAAGATGATTAACAGAGTCGATCGAAATATTGGGAAAAATATCAAATATAACAACTAGAAACAACACCAACATCGTTGATATTCAATTCCATGACCTCGAGTTGAACAGAATCATACAGCGCATCATAAATGAAATAAGATCAACTATAAGAACAATTAACATTAGTGCATTTTCTATGCACATTTACTGGCTTAACACATTTTACTGACCGTGGCATTTTTGCCGTCATCGGCGAGTGAGTAGAGCATTGACCTTTAAACATGTACAAATCAGCAATTCATCGAACTTTTTAAGTCCAAATAGGCCACTTTCCATAAAAAAACGGAATGTCCCCCCTAAGATCTATTCCATTTAAAGAAGATCATGCTCCGTCTAGTTAAATTTTTAGTGTATATAACGGAGCACCAACTTCTGACATTTGGGGCTCTTTGTTGATTGCATACTTAATCACGAATATACGTTTATATGCCTTTTTAGTTCTTCAGTTCACTACGACCACTAAATCCATAGGAGTTATTAAAAAGTAGTAGCAATAGTAGTTGATAAAGTGTGTCCCAATAAGAATGCAAGATTTAAATTTTAAATAAAAAACAGATATTTAAAATAAATCGTGAAACTTTATTATATCGTAAAGTAGGCAGAATGAGGTTATGTATGGAACAACACATCGGGCAGATGGCCACCGCGGCTTTGCTGGCACACACGCTATCTTTTAATGAAATTTTCAATGACCGTTTTGCATAAATGCTGCGGTATTCCATTAATGCAGCGTCCAATTTCCTCGCGTAAACCATCAACTTCAAAAAACCTCAAAGAAAAAAGTCTAATGGTGTTAAATCGCACGATCTAGGTGGCCAATTCTGGTCTCCAAATGGCGAAATAACACGACCGGGAAATGACTGATGCAGCAATTGAATTGTTTCTCTGGCTGTATAACATATGGTGCCGTCTTGTTGAAACCACATGCCCTGCACATTCATTTCTTCAATTCTAGGCACGAAGAAACTGACATGCCTCATTTTCATAAAAAAAGGTCCAATGATTCCTCCAGCCTAAAATCCACAACACACAGTGACACGTTGAGGATGCATTTGCTTCTCGTGAATCACTTGAGGAGTTTCCTCACCAAAAATGCGACAATTCTGCCTATTGACGAAGCCATCAAGATGGAAATGGGCCTCGTCATTGAAGATGATTTTATCGGCAAAATCAGCATTTTTATGTTGTCTCTCCAATACCCAATTAACGAACTCCCTTCGCTGTCCATGGTCAGCTGGCTTCAGTTCTTGAGTCAATTGAACTTTGTATGCATGAAGATGCAAATCTTTCGTCAAAATTCGCTGTGTAGTGGATTTGGAGACATCAATTTGCTGAGCTCGGTGTCGAATTGAGGTAGATGGAGTTTGAGCGACATCATCACGTACAGCTGCGACATTTTCGGTCGATCGACCTGGTCGAAGGCGCGTTGTTGTCTTTACGTCACTAACAGACCCAGTTTTGGCAAATTCATCCATTAATCTCTTTACAGTTGACTCTTTTGGAGCATTATTGTGACCCCAAATTGATCGCAATTTGCGAACTGTAGCCGCAAAACTTTCACCATTTTGGTAAAACAATTTCACAATGAGAATGCGTTGTTCATTCGTGTAGCGCTCCATTTTTACTAACCTCGTGCCTTCTACTAGTAAACAATAACAATTGTTCAAATGTCAAACAATGACACTTCGAATGGCGCCAAATTTAAATCTTGCGTTCTTGTTGGGACATCCTTTACATATTATAGTTATATTTTCTAACCACAGGCATCGAAATTGTGCAATGGATTAAGGAATTCTAATAGGGATTTCCTGACTGGCATTCATTTGAGAATAATCAAAATCCCATACAGAATTTCCCAATCAGTTCACGACTTGCAACCTTTAATTTATAAAATAAAATGCGAAGGGGACCAATGCAACGTATGCCAGAAGGTAGATGTTAGCACTACAAAGAAAAAATTTAAGACAAAATTAGCATCGCACAAATATTTGCTAGTAATGTCATCGGACATCCACCTGACTGGGACCTGGGACTAAAATGCCTTTCAAAGAAACAAACTTCTGAAGCACTGTGAGGAGGATCAGAGGAACTTGGAATACAAAAAAATATAACATAAAACTAAAATGTAGCGAAGATATCAATTTCTAAGATCACAAGGAAACCGGTTTGGCTGGCAACAATATTATGGCTCCTTAAAATACTGATAGTTTGCCCCAGACTGGATAATGACATTTCTATGAAAAAAGAACGGTTCTCACAGTTCCCAAAAATTCTTAGTCTCTTTTTCAAAAATTATTAAAATTTACATTTCATATTAATGACAGATTCCTAGGATTTGTTTTAATTTTTATATAGAAATTCATGATGGAACTGTAAATCATGGTGGTTTCATTTTGAAATTTCGTACATTATTTCAAATGTGCTCGAACTTTTATGATTCTGAATTAGAGTTGAAAAATAAAATTTTTACCTCAAAAATAATAATCGATATTTATTTTCGACATTTTGATGCTTTGGTGGCATTAAACAAAAAAGAATTCACAATATTGCTAACATAAATAGCTACGATACTACCTCGTCCGTATTTACAATTAAAACATCTAGCGGAATGTATACGAGATTTTCAATTTTATTAAAGTAGAGTCATTCAGCTCTTTCCTCGATTTTCCGTAAATATGTATGCTGCAAAAAATGTCGCCGCTCATTGGCAACGAGGCTGTCATATCATGGTTCAAACTTTCAGGTTTTAGATTCCATATAATGAAATTTGTTTTGGCGAATTATTTCCTATCTGAGAGATGTTTCGTTATTGAATTTTACTGCAATGGGAAGTAGATTTGTTTCAATACTACCTTCCTTCTGACCTTGAAGTTGTTTGAAAAGTAAGCTGATTTTTCTCCAAGAATTATCACTTTTTCCTTTTTTTGTTATTTATCATAATATTACATTTCTGCATATATAGTATTTGCAAGAATTTCTCAATTTAATTTTCTGTTTTATTAAATTAAGTAATGAATTTACTACAAATATTGCATAGAACTAACATTGAAGAAAAAACCCGAAAAGTCGGCTTGTCCTACATGTGAAATGTCGAAATTTATAATTACACGCATTCGGAAAAATCAAAAGGTCAAATTTCCATAGAGTTGAATATATAGAAAAGCTAAAAAATTAACATTCCATATTTTGAAAAAAAAAAACAAAAAAAAAGACGTTTTCAATCGACTAAAAATCTTGATTGACTGTTGACAGTATTTTTCTTTTTTTTTTTTGTGCATCTTCTGCACTGCTAATTTTACCCCCCAAAAAATTATAATGTTAAAATTTTCTTCAAGTTACTAATAAACAAATTTATTCCAAAACGATTTAAACATTCGGAGAAATGTAGACAACTTTTTATCATTGCCACTACAAAAGTCATAGTCCATGAAATGATGACAACATTCTTTAAATCGACAAAGAATTTCGAAAAAAACTCAACAATCTTTCTTTCAGTGTACTGATGAAGATCTTTATTATAACCCCAACTTTTGTTTATGTCTGTAAAAAACGAAGTTAAAATTTAGTTTTATAGCGCTGTTATTCCATTTTATAATCCCCTACCCACAAAACAAACATTCACATACTACGAACTTACCCACGTCGACATGGACGGGTACATAAATACATCCATGTATGTGTGTGTGTGTATTTGCGTATATGAATATGTAACGAATTGCTAAATAGGCTACCATACATCCACACTAATTTGGCCGAGTTGTAAACATCATCTTCACGTTGAAGTTCTACTTTTATAGGGGGGTCAATGCGGTATAACAAATTCATTGTTTTAGAAATAGCATATGGCGCCCTACTCTCTTCTGCTACCCAGTCTTATTATTGCTTCTCCTCCAGCGATTCTAATCTACGGATGCCAGCTACAAAAACAACAACAACAACAATTAAAATATCATCATCAACATCATCTACCACTAGAGAGCAAATATAAAAAGGCACCCAACACTGGCTGCCTACTCCACTCGTACCATGAAGTCCACCTCTACCACTTCAATAAAAATATCAGAGACGTTTAAATATACATATACAACACAGCGTACAAAGGAATATGATTACACACATACCCGTACGTACATAAGTATTCTCATATACTGTATAGGAGTATGAGTGCTAATGCCTATATGTATGTGTTTATGTTGTCTACAACACATGTGTATCTGTATTTTAACATCGTTCTTTTCTTTTTTTTTCCTTCTTTGTTATTGTTTTGTATGATGTTTTGTTGGTAGATGGAGAGGCTGTGGGGGTGGGAATATGCATGAATGAATATATTGTGTCTCCTTTGAGTGGAGATGGAATTCAGGAGATACTGGCGGTCGGATGGGCTTTGTGTTATTAAAATCATGGCAACATCACAAGGCGCTTTGGATGGCTGCTCTCTGGTATTTTGTTTAAAATATCTCAGTAGATGAGGGCGACAGTGCCGTCACTGCCACCATCTCTGCCTACTTCGAGCCATTAACATCGGTTAATGTTGGCTTTGTGTATTTGGTGATAATAGTAGTTTTGTTTTGCCATAATTTCACTTTAAACTCATATTCTCCTGTAAGTAATAAAGTCCTCTCTCACATTGACAGTGAATTCCGCTACATCTTGCATATCGATACGAAATTTTAGCAACTCATTCTCTTAGTATAAGAGTATTTTAAGTTTTTGGAATTTCCCTCTTTAGAGAAATTCTGTCACAGCTTCCATCAACACTAATCTCTGTCTCTCTCTCTCTCTCTCTCTCTCTCTCTCTCTCTTGCTCAATAACAATTCCATCACTGCTAGCTATTGTTGTTTAGTACTCCTTTTATCGCTCTCAATACATCCCTCTCTTTCGCTCTCTCTTGTGATAGTATTTTGTTGTCAATTTCTTTGTTGGCGTTACCACCTGTTTCAATGCCTCAATTTCCACTTGTCATTTGTTATTCCATTTATAATTTCCTTCGTGATTCTCTCCCGCTTTCTCTTTCACTGTTATCCAATTTTCTTATTATTTTTTTTTTTTCATATCACTTTGTGATTTTATTATACATCATCATCACCTTTTATGTTTACGCGTTTTTCTCATTTTCTTTCCATAAATTGTTTATAGCTGTTTGTTGTAAATATAAAATATTGTTTAGTTTAGTGTTTACCGTAATAAACATCGACATTTTTAAACAAAAAATATTAATTGTTCTCTAAAAATATTTATGATCTGTAAAGTCATGACATTTATGAAATCTGTTGGGAAATCGTTGAAGGATGTCGAGTTCTCAACAAGCATTAGGCTTCTGCCTGTGTTTAATAGAGTAATTTTGAATAGCAAATACAACACTGGCATACAATGTTTTCACAGAATTTGTGAATTCATTTAAAATAACAGCTACATTTACTAATATCGCATACACATAACTAGTGAGTTATGAAGAGATAAATGTAAAGATTTTAAGCCATTACACCCAAAATTTAGACAAACGTAAATTATTTAGGTTTTATGCTTCAGGTACGATATTTACGATATCGTATTTGCGATATTGAGTTTCGTTTGATCCAGCAAACCCCAATATTTTGACGTTGACTTAGTAATTTTATTTAAACTACAAACTTAAGTTTAGATAGCAATAACGGAAATTTTATATTTTGTTATGCGTCCTCCACGTCTTATTACTTCTTTCAAACGCCTTTGCATTGATTGGACTAATTTAGCTGTAATAGCTTGATCTATATTAGCCCATTCTTCTATTAAAATCTGCTGCATCTGTGTTTTGTTTGAGAAAGTGCGTTTTCTCAATTTTATTTCCAAATGTTCCCAGAGATGTTCAATGGGGTTTAAATCTGGGCTTTGTGGAGGTGTTTTGATTACTTTTGGGCAATTATATAACATCCAAAGTTTAGTATTTAGCGCAGAATGCTTTGGATCATTATCCTGATAATACTGAAAATTGTTAGCAATGCCCAGTTTTCGTGCACCATCCTTCAAATTCCTCTTCAATATATCGATGTAGTATTTGTGATCCATTGTTCCACTTATTATTTCAATATTTCCCGCACCTGATGCCGCCATACATCCCCAAAAAAAACCCAAACCGCCACCACCATGTTTAACTGTAGCAACTGTACTGCATTCTTCAAGCTCCGTGTTTGCTTTTCTATACACAATTACCTTGCCATCGCATCCAAAAAGGTTGAATTTGCTCTCATCTTCAAAAATTACATTCGTCCAAAACGATTCTGGTTCTTTTACATAAGCTCTTGCAAATTAAAGCCCTTTAATTCGATTAACTTTGCTCACAAATGGCTTCTTGCGTGCAGCTCTGCCTCTATAACCATGAATTTTAAGAGAATTTCGAATGGTCTGTGGAGTAACATATTTTCCTAAATATTCCTTAGCGTTTTTGCAGAGTATCGTGGCATTTGTTTTTGATTGTTTTGGAACTTGACGTACTAACCAACGATTATCCGCTTCAGAAAGTGCTTTAGATCGACCAGTCCTCTGCTTGTTTTCGACCGATTTTGTGTCTTTCCACTTTTTTATAATGTATTGAACTGTACTTCTTGGTCTATTTACGATTTCGCAAATTTTTTTTTTCAGTTAATCTACTTCTATAATGTTTAATTATCAAAACTTTCACTTCATCAGAAACTTCCTTTTTTTTGCGACCCATTTCGAAAAGAAATACAACTTCACTCAATAAACAGTTTATTAAAAGTGACCAAACACGCTTTCTTTTTCATAAATAGAAAATAAATAACGGAATTTCGAGTTTTGTTTTTGCCAAAATTCCATTATTGCTATCTAAACTTAAGTTTGTACATAAAAGACGAATACTTTTTTTTGATCTATTTTTTGTTGTTAGGCAATAGAATTGCTTTTTTGTTATTTTTTATTTAATTTTTTGCTTTGAAAACAATAAAAATTTAAAAAAAAATATGTTATCCGCTGAAAGTTCAATAATTTGTTTTACATTTTTTCGTTTCGTTTAGCCGTTGTAGCAGAATGTCCTAAAAATTCAATTAATGACGAATACTTTTTTGACCGCTGTAGATATATGATGTATATAATTACTAAGTAATTTTTGACTTAGTATTTTTTTTTTTAATTAGTTATAAGACATAGTAAAATAAAATCCATTACTTTTGCTTGTCTTTAGCACATCCACTATAGAATGATCCAATATATGTAGATATAACATGCACGGTTTTGAAGCTAATTCAATTATGTCTGTCTCATATAAACGCTCGTCCCTATTGGCAAAAAATACAGGAACAATCGGTTTCCACAAGCTTCTCTTGAGGCGAAAATCGGTCGCCATAGACAGGCACAGGTGATGATATCAAGTGCGGATTGTAAGGTGGATAAGGTGCATAAAAATCTGCCAACCAACCTCTCTGAACTTCTGGCGCTTCACTATCGATAGATTGGTGTTGTGCTGATGAAATACAACTCCTCTTCTATTGCCTCAAACTGGCCGTTTCTAGGCAATTGTTTTTTCAAACAGTCCAATTGTTGGCAGTATAGGTAAATAAGAATTTGGCCGTAAGAGAGCAGCTGATGATGATTCTCCACCGATCCCACCAAACACACAGCGAAACCTTCCTGAACGTCAATCGGCTACGTCCGTTTAATCACACACTTTTCATCACCAGCCACCATTTCCTTAAGAAATGGGTCGATTTTGTTGCGATTCAGCAGCAGTTCAAAAATTCGGTCAATGAGATTTTTTTTCCATTAACTCGTGTGGCTTCAGCTTCTTGATAAATTCAAGTGATTCCAAATGTTTTTTGTTCAATCTTTTTTAATCCTGCGCAATCGAAACAGTGCTTCCATGATGGTCAGGCTTAACGATTTTTATTATTTCATCGACATTTTCAACAATTGGCCTTCCATAGCGTGGTGCATCTTTGATATCAATGTTAATGGAATGGACTCGACGAAACCTAAATCGAGCGTGATAGCCAATAATAGACCATAAACATTATTGACATTTTATGCCGCCTGCTTTGAATTTTCATCTTTATCAAAGAATAATTGTAAAATATGACGTATTTTCTGGTTGCAGATGTCCATTTTTGACGCGCGCTTAAACAATTCTGAGTCAAGCAATCACAAAACTGCCTGAGTACAAAATCTTAACTCTCTAAAGCCGCCTAACGTAAACCGATCGCTGTTACCCAAAAGCGAGATACAAATTACTAAAGCCATATGTCGGCAAAATAATGAATTTCTTTTTATCAATTAGTTACTATTAAATTTCACACAAAGATCAACCTACGATGTGTACCAACATGTGCCAAAATCTAAATATATCGCGCATGAGGCCATTTTATATCGTATGTGGATCCGCCAAGATCTAGTGTACCGGGTCGCACCAAATTTTTTGAAATCCTTTAGATCCGGTAAGATCAAATAGATAAGTTCATAGTTTTCTAAAAATGCTTATTATAAATATAACGAATTGGAACAAAAGGTCGGAAATTATTATTCATTTATAATTTAAACTTTCTCGTGCCAATTTAATTTTTCTCAGAGAGCTGGTTACATATTATTCGTATTATTATTATACGAATATATGTGTTATTTCATTATAAAACGTATACTATTAGAGCGAAAAAAATACAGGGTTGCCCATATTCGACGGACCCATGTTTTTAAAAAA
>JAHXMU010000130.1:266736-300488 GCA_019455685.1 Philornis downsi | reverse complement strand
TTGTGGCGTTGCCAGATGGGTCCGTCGAATATGGGCAACCCTGTATTATGGATAAACATTTTTCCTTATGTTGGTCAAGTTTTTGATATATGTATCTCAGTAGAAAGTCCAGAGAAAAGCTCTCACGCACCTTCAGCCAACGATTACCTAATACCATTTTCTGGATTTTCTTAACCGTGGACACCGCAATTGGTCGACTACTAAGGTGTTGATTTTGGCAGCTTGTACGGCCTCGTCTAAACTCTGTCACCCAACATTTGATGGTCATAAACGAAGGAACAAACTTCCCCAGAGTAGAATCTAGCGCGGCTTTAGTATTGGTTGAACTGAGACCTTTCAAATCGAAATTTTGAATTACATAACGGTGACCAAATATTCCTCGTTTACAAATTCACTGATGTTGTTCAATTTTGATGGCTCAAATAAAAAAAACTAAACAACGTGGCAATAAAAAAAACTAAACAACGTGGCACCTTGAAGCTTAAAACATATGTTTTATAAGGTGACCAATTTTTTCCTTGTTTGTCGCCTTGTATAATCTAATTAGTTAAGTCATTATTTGAAGTATATGAAAATTATTTAATCGGAGGGGGGTTGAACCTGGGCACCTCCATCAGGTGCTATTCGTTATTGACGAAACAACTTTTTACTGATATCGCCATAACCACCTGAGGCATCACGGTTGCTTAATAAGATATAGTTTGATCTAACATTTAATCCAGCAATATATGTTTATATTGTAATATACTATTGGCCAAAAGCCCAAAAATTCTAGGCCAAAAACATCAAAAATTTGGTGATGATTAAGTGTTTCTGGAAGGTCATTACATATTTAAATATTTCAAATGAGAAAGCAGACTATAAAAATGTCTAAATATCTAGTTATTAGTATATTAGTTGATTGTACCCGGTTTTTTTTCAAAACAAAAATACCACTTCACTTGTAAAATAAACAATTCTTAATAAATGCTCACTTTTTAACAATGAAGTCGTAGTCCGAATCGAATTTGGTATTGACAATTCTAAGAGAGAGAAGTTAAAGTCGAAGTTTCTTAATTTTAGCAGAGCTTCATAATTTGCTTCGTCCTCAATTGTTATTGAGCACCAATTTGAAATATTGCATTAAAGTACAGTATTGTATGCGGTTTCAGGGTTTTTTTTTTATTTATCATATAATCATACAGCTTTCATATCAAAATCCAAAATATTAAACGCTGAACACAAAAATTTCCAAACACATGAATTTTCAAACACAAGAAATTATTACAACTGAACGTGTTTACACAAAAATATTCTATATATTTGTAATGATCTATTTTATAAGTTCACGTATCGTTAATTTTTTGAATTCCACTTAATTTGTATTTAAACATATTTTGCCATTAATATTTCTTTGGGCCATAAGCTTCGCATATAAAGTAGACGACCAGAAGTTTTTTTTTACCGCAACGCAGTGAAAAATAAAAGATTTAATTCTTCTGTAAATATATTAAATCTTATTGGACTCATAAATTGTGCAAGCAATATGTAGCAGTGCAATAAATGCTAATCAATTGTGGAATATTTCCCACAAATTCAATTCAATTTGCTGTAAATCCATTGAGCTTTCAACTCACAAAACCTGAGTGATTATTCAAGATAATCCAAAACTTTTAGTTACGCCAATCATGTGATCACAATAATTCCCAAATGTGCCAGCAGTAAATTAACCACGTTTTTCATCCTTCAAAACTATTCAGTTCCCATCTGCAGCCAACGTGTTGTATCAGATGTCCTCTTCCGTTGTCTGTCCGTGTCAGGAGGGTGACATCCTACTTTCCTCTTGCCTTGCTGCCATCTTCACGCGCCACCTCTTCCATTGGCTTGAGACAGTTTATAATGTATCTTTTTTGAGTGACTTTCAGTTTGTCACCCTTTTGCTTAGATATGCAATACGTGTTGTGTCCTCATGCCCTTTATACGCCTAAATTGGGGAGTGACGAGCTTGGCATATTAATAAGCTCTGCTTTGCTTAATATTTTAGTATTGTGCTGGAGATGATGTTCGTGGGCCACTAAAGTTTAACGTTGTATCTTATGAAACCCTAATGGCAAAAGCATTCAAAAATGTCTGCTCTTCACGTTTAATATAAAATCTTTTAATGTTGATTTTCGTATAATTTTAACGAAAAAATGTAGACCATAAATTAGCAATCCAGAAGAAGGGCGATACAGCAAACAATATGTTTATTGAAGTGGATCGGAGCAGTATTGCAGGCAAAATTTTAATTAAAAACAAATTCAGAAACTTTTAAAAATTCGCACAATATATTTTTTGTATCTGTTAAAACGTCCAACATGCCAAATTTCGCTTTTCATTTACAAAGCAACGGAAAGCGGAAAAGTGTCCGCAAAAACTCCTGCAGAAATCCATTCTATTTTATATGAATCGGTCATTTAATCTCACTGTTACGACAGGCAACTGCAAAATTTACTTTCATCAAATTAATGAAAAAGTGTAATCATTTATTTATCATCAATCTAGTTGTGAATTGTCAGCCTTCTTTGAATCTATAATAATTTTTAGGGTCTGACAACCAATGACAGTTTGAATAACTCCTTCAAAATGAAAAACGCCAAACGGAAAAATCGTCAAATAGACAAATAACGTAAAGTATAGTAAAAATAAACCCTTCTCACTGTAACGAAGTGGGCGGATGGGAACGGTCTCGGAGTAAATCCAAATAAGACCGAAGTGGTTCTGTTCACCAGGAAGTACAAAGTTTCTCTGTGGATCCTATCTCCCTGGGAGGTACTGAAATTCCATTCGCGGACTGTGCAAAATACCTTGGTGTATTATTGAACAAGAAGCTGAATTTCAAACTTATCATTCTTGACAGGGCGAAAAAGGCCACAGTGGCTCTATATGTGTGCAAGAGGGCAACAATGGAGACTAAGGCCTCGCATTGTTCACTGGTTGTATACTGCAATAGTAAGACCGATAATGTTGTATGGTGTTATCGTCACTTAAGAAGTCCACATACTGTAGGATACTGGACAAGGTGGAAAGGATAACCATCTAATGCACAAAATGTAATTTTTCACTTACTATCCCCGCAGCTACGGCAGTAAGACTAAGAGAGCTGTCACATTGATCGAACAATGGTTATGGTCACTCCAAAGACCTAAGTATAGCAAGAAGGGTACTAATTACTGTAGTGTTTATCAGGCTGAAATGTTGGCCATTAAGGCCAATCCCCACCACTGTGGGGATTAACATATTCTCTGACATTCAAACTTCTATTAAACCTCTGGATTCCCTCTTCCTGAACTCAACATCA
This sequence comes from Philornis downsi, assembly GCA_019455685.1. Classification (NCBI taxonomy): domain Eukaryota; kingdom Metazoa; phylum Arthropoda; class Insecta; order Diptera; family Muscidae; genus Philornis; species Philornis downsi. The sequence continues at coordinate 297,169 of JAHXMU010000130.1, read as the reverse complement.
GCCCTGAATTGCCGCAGATCTCTTAACGAGATGGTTCAGCATTTCAACATTCACCTTATGTTGGCGCCGGGCCACAGAGACATACCAGGGAACTGCAGTGCTGGCAAGACTTGCGACAACCTTACAGTCTCCAGCCGAGTTAGAGTCCGTGGGCATGTCTCTGGCTACTTGCAAGCTTCTACTGCGAGATAGAGCATATTTAGGCAAAAATGGTTCGTGGGCGTCTGTCCAAGGCTGCAATCAATCCAGACGGATGTGGCCTCGTCTAGATCTGAAGACCCGTTTCATTGCTTGTATCCGTCATGACGGGACACTGCCTGATTGGAAGACATGCAGTGAGATTGAAGGTTGCGACTAGTGACTTCTGCAGGAGCTGTAGAGATAAAGAAGAGGAGGATTCCATAGAACATCTTCTCTGCAATTGCCCCGCCCTGACGAACAGGCGATCAACACTGGCCTCTTATTTTCTTTAGGGACCTAGGAGATCTGGACGATATAGATATTGTCTGACTTAAGAGCTTCTTGAGGCGCTCAGGATGGTTCAACGGGGAAAACTAGGGGCATCCATAACTATAGTTTCTGTGGTATCACAATGGACTATACAATCTAAGTGAGTCTGTCTATTCAGACTGCCACACTGACCTAACTTAACCTAGTAAAAAGAAATCCATTAGAAGGCCTATGGATGGCTTCATAATCTGCATCTCGCACTGTGTAATTGCGGTTGGGCTACGCCAGATGGCATTAGAAAGAGACGATTTCTCAAAAAGCTAAACAGACAGTTTTGCGATAACTGGGTTCCGTTATTTTTTGACCGCGCCTCAAAAGTGAATATGATGAAAGAGAAAATAACCCAAATTTTTTAGCTTTTTTTTGACAAAAGGGAAAACGCAAGCCGAGTGGCTGAAAATGTGGATATTGTTTACGGTCCTGATACTGTAAAAGCCAACCAGGTGTAATTTTAGTTTCGCCGTTTCCGTTCCCGTGATATTGATTTCAAAGATGCATCACACTCTGGAAGGCCAATTGTCGAACAAACAATAGAAATCATCAGGTCCAATCATCATGTAAACACTGTTTTGATTGTCCACGAACTAAACATTCCACAAACAAACGTTGAACCTATTTGGATTAGAGCGGTTAATGCAAAAAAAATCGCATGAATTAAATTTTCATCTGCGAATCGATAGTAAATAGCAACAAAATCGACCAATTTCTGCATCATCTGCCATGAGCTGATTCCCTACATCCTTAATTCGGACCTGCGTCGTCAACGATTGTGCCGTCTAGAGGAGGCAATCGCCCAGAAGTAGCCTTCTTTAGCCAATAGCAAAGAAAAGGCGAACGTCAGTCAACACTAATCGACAGAAAGTCGTCAGAACCTACGGGAGTTTGGTTGGAAAGCTCTAATGCATCAATCTTATAGTCCAGACTTGGACCACCAACTAATTAACACCGGTTCGTGTGTATGGGAATGAGTTTGCTGGTGGAAAATTCGCATAAAATGAAAATTGCGAAAAGTGACTGTCCCAGTTTTTTGCCAATAGGGACGAGGATTGCAACGAGAGAGGCACAATGGAATTACCTTCAAAATGGCAATAAGTTATCAAATAAAATGCTGCGTATTTGAAGTAAATCGGATCTCTGTATCATTGCTTCAATGTTACGCAGAAATATCTATCTTATATTTCAAAATTATATAAAATCGTAAAATGTAAAAATCGCCAAAAAAGAAAAAAAAGGTTAAGATCGAAAAACATCATGAAGTTTATAGTTCATATCGTGCACATTTTGTACTACACATAGTTTTCTATTGAAAAATGAAATCCATTTTTCAATATAGTTTTATTATTATATTGGTATAACTTGTGGTGTAGAAATGAATTTCTGGAAGCAAATCTGAAACACTTTGGCTAGAAACGAAGAACCAGGTATTGTAGCTTCCTTGTTACCAATGCAAATATTCTGTCTATTGAAGTATTTTCAGTTTTCTTCTTGCTGGGATAAGTGTTTTTATGTGACAGTTGTAAAATACTACATTTTTAAATGATTTTTCAAATGTCAAAGAACGAGGGCAACATTTTAAAAAGTTATGTACTAACAAATCACCATTTTTACAGAAAGGAATAACCCATAAGTGATTACAAAAACGCAAAAATATGAGTGAAATAAAAATATATTAAACTTTAAGTACAGTATTAAACTAAGTAAGTATTGAACAAGAATGAGAATAATGAAAAAATTTATTTATGACGATTTTTTTATTTTTGCGATTTTTGCACTAAAACTGTCAATGCCCTTTAAATACTGACTGTCTGGTGTTAAATATTGCATCTGTTGCGGTCAGTTTTCTTCCTATTTTCATGAGAAATTTACAGTCGTCTAGTGAAAGATTCGTAAAAAAAGATTTAAGTTTTTCCCGTTGGCAGCACTGGTTGGTAATGGCGTACAAACGTCATCTGTCAAAGTGAAAAGTGTACAGTGAAAAGTGAAAAAGTGAAAAGTGTACTCTGCAATTTCATCATGGAAAGACTAACAAACGAGCAACGATTGCAAATCGTTGAAATTTATTACCAAAATTCGTGCTCTGTGACAAATGCGCATCGTTTGATACGACCATTTTATGATCGTCATAATCGACCTGCTGAATCAACAATTCGTACTGTTATCTCCAAATTTCGTACCAAATTTAATTCGTTGGTCATAAAACCATCGACTCGCATGCGTAGAGTGTGTACCGAAGAAGATATTGCAGTCGTAGCGACCGGTGTTAATCACGATCGTGAAATGTCAATTCGTCGCCGTTCTCAGCGATTGGGCATGTGTTACTCAACCACAAGGAATTTTTTTGCCCCAATTGGCTGAGTTGAACTTGGTTCACATGTGGTTTCATCAGGACGGTGCAACATGCCACACTGCTCTTGCAACAATGGATATGAATTTGGTGAGCAGCTTTTCTCTCGATTTTAACGTCTCTTGATTATTTCTTGTGGGGTTATGTCAAGTTGTTAGTCTATGTGGACACGCCGAACACTATTGAAGCCTTACAGGATAACATAACACGCGTTATTCGTGGAATACAGGTCGAAATTCTCAAAAAAGTGATGAAATATGGGACCTTTCGAAAGGACATTTTGAGACATTAAATGGCACAGACCAATTTATCGATTCCAATAAAAAAGTTTAATACATAGTGCAAATTTGAGTGTTTTATTCGATTAAAAAAACTACGATTAAAAAATCACCCATAGTTGTATAAAAAACTAGCTGTTAAAATTAATAATGTAGCAAAAGACATTCCTACAAGATTCTATAAAGAAAATATCTTATCAATCAAAAATAGTTTAAAATAGTCAATCTAATTTCAATTCCTTTAGAAGATTGTTCAACATACAAAGGCCGTCCCAAAATTAGCCGACCTAACAAAGAAGAGACAAAAAGCTAGGAAAAATTTTTTGTATTTTTCAACATAACCTCCTTTCAGCTCGATACAGCGATATCCAATAACTTCTATACCCTGTTCCTAGTAAGAACTATCAAACTTCTTAAAATAGCCATCAACCGCAGGCTCCACCTCTTACTTTTTGCCAAATCTCCCATTTTTTCAAGCTTGGTAATAGAAAATAGTCCGAGGAAGCTAAGTCTGGCGAATAAGGTGCGTGATTCAATATTGAATGTGTGAACTGGAGCATAGTCTAGATGAAACCACACTTTCCTTTTCGCCAAATGCGACCTTTTTCCTATAATTCCATCACCCAAATGCTGCAAAAAATTAGGGTAATATTCACCATTGATGATTTTTCCTCTCTAAAGGTAATCAATAAAAATAATCCCATGTGCATCCCAAAAAACGATTACCATAACCTTGCCTGCAGATGGAACCGTCTTCGTCTTCTTTGAACACGATTCTCCCTTTCCAGTCCACTGCATTGACCGTTCCTTTGTCTCGGGGGTGAAGTGATGGACCCACGTCTCATCCCCGGTTATAAATCGACACAAAAATTCGGCTTTATTGCAATTGAATATTGCCAAATACTCTACCGAAACATCTTCACGACCTTGTTTTTGCTCTATTGAAAGCAAGCGCGGCACCCATCTTTCGCACAGCTTTCCCATATTGAAATCTTCGGTCAATATACGATGTATAGCATTTTTTGAAATGCCTATCATTTCAACAAGCTTATGCACCTTCAGCCGACGATCATCCAATAACATTTTGTAGATTTTCTTAACCCTGTCTGACGTGGACACCTCATCCACTACGGTGTTCGTCTTGGCAGCTCGTACGGCCTCGTCTAAACTCTGCTACCCAATATTTTACAGTCGTAAACAAAGGAGCAGACTTCCCCAGAGCAGAACTTAGCTCGGCTTTAATATTGGTTGGACTGAGAATTACGTAACGGTGACCCATTTTTTCCATGTTTACAAATTCACATAAATCGTTTCTTTTTTACGGCTCAAATAGAAACAATAAACAATGTGGGGCCTTAAGCTTAAAACATATGTTTTATAAGATTGCCACTTGCTACCAGCATAATTTTTTTTCAAACTACTGGCACCATCTACACGTCAATTCGGTTATTTTTGGGACCGCACTAAGTACATTTCATATTTATTTCATTCCTATCTATTACATAGCCTTTTAGGCACTCCAGTATTTTAATTTTTTTCTATTTCACCTCCTACCTATGCACCTCCATACCATCCAGATGTTATGGTAATCCATTCCCATTACACTCTATTTGTCTGTTCATTTCACAAATTTCCAAAATATTTATTAACTCCACTTAAACACCGGCATTAAGTAATGGCTGCACAGACATGGAATGGATGATACGTAATAAACAAATAATTTGTTAATGCATATAATTAACTTAATACAAATATTATGTTTTCCTGCAAATGCACCCAGTTCGAACATCCCTTATGTGCACAGATAACTGCAGCTTAATCTAAACAAATCGCTTGGAATTTTGGTGTGTTCCCTTTACTGTTTACAGTATTTACAATATGTTTCATTTCGTCTTAAGGAGAACACAGGGAAACGTGAGAAATGGCAGGCAAATCAAGAACAGACTAGTACAGATGATCAGCATTTACAATCAGTGCTACAAAGTTGATGGTTTATACAATTTAGTACAATTTACTGGCAATTTCCCGTTGCTTCATGACCCATATTTTCGTATTATTGTGATAGCTAAATTTATTCTGTTCTAAATTTGTATTTCGAAATATATTCTGTCACAAAAGTACCGGTAATTAATCAATTGAAAGGGATCGCTTAAAGGGATTATCTTCTTCCTTTCGTATAAATGTCATCTACGCTGACTCGGAGCGTGAACACTATCTTTCATTTTGTTGTTGTTTTAGAGTGTTCATTTTCCCCGATTCATTTCAGCTGTGGTGAGTTTTACAATGAGCCAAAATATCAATCAACGAGTTTTGTATTTAAAATGAATTCCTGAATAGGCTACAGAAATCTTACGATACATCGACCGATACGTGCAAATCGATCAAAAATACGTGCATGTGAGCGGTACTATGCATTCAAATGTGGTCGGGCTGTTGTAGGGGACTTAACCTATGGACTAGACCAGCAAAGTCTTTAACTAAAGTTAACATCTATAAAGTGAAGGAAATAGTAATTGAATATAGTCATTTAAGTAATTTGAGCCGCTGAACTTTCTGCGTCACTTAAATGAATTCTTATCATTTTACACAATTATTTAGTTATGAAATGCTCTCTTCAAAAACTCAATAGTCGCTGATGACATACTAGAACGAAGCAATTCCGACCCATATTCACAAAACGAATTATAGCTGATGAAGAGATATAGGTTTGCGAGTTCGATATACAAACCAGTCCATAACGATTTCCAACCTAGCCAAAACAAAACAAAAAAAAAAAACCACGTCAAAATCAATCAAAAGTCAAGAACATTTTAAGTGTTTTCTTTGATCTTCGCGGTGTTGTGCACTCGACATTCTAGCCAGGAAATCAGACGGTAAATAGGAAATATTATCTATACGTCATGTGGCGTTTGAGAGAGCAAATTCCAGATTTGTGGAAAGAAAACTATAATGAATTTTACACCACAACAACACACCATCTTACGAGGCTATCATTGCGAACGAAGTTCTGGCCGAAAGTGCAATAAATGTCATCAAACAATTACCAAATTCATGTGATATGGCTCCAACTAACTTTTTTTCTTTTTTTAAACTAAAGTTACCGCTAGGCATCCGTCTTCTGACGATAGAAGACTTTTTAATGTCTTTCGGAAGACTCTTTCATGAAGACTCTTTAATGAATTTTCGGCACTAAACGAAGGCTTTTCCAGAACATGCGTTTGGAATGCGTTTTGATGGTTAATTTTTTCGTTGACGTGTTTTTTCTTTCGAAAGGAAACTACTTTAAATGCTATACGAAAAGTTTGAATGAATAATAAAAACATTTTATGTTTTATTGACAGATTACCTATTTTTTTAATAGAATATATTGTAAAGGAGTTTTCAAAAGGATTTCTCTCCAGTGACCTTGCAATCGTAAGATCCACCCCCACCATAAATAAAATAAAAATTTCTCTGTTAAAAGTCTAAAAAGAATTGATTTATATAAGATGTGAATAGTATATAGATTTTTAATTACTGGAATGAAATACAATGTCATTTAAATTACGGCCTCTGGATTGGTTGTAGCAGTGAGCCTTTTTTAATGTAGTTTTTGACCATTTTTTTTCCACATTTCGGGCGGTGCGTTTAGGGATTATCTACGAAAACACGATCTTTGACTTAGCCTCGCAAAAAAGTTTAACGGCGGTAAATCGCATGATCTTGGTGGGCAACTGACGCCGCCAAACCGAGAAATTACGCTTTTTGGAAACTTCTCAGCAATAAAGCCAAAATCGGTCGTATTGAATCACCATATTTTTACGCGTTCTTCGGCTCTTAAACGATTTTTCAGTAACTACTATGGCACTTCATATAACTGGTATTTAACAGCTGACAGCCTTGCCAGACCGGCGGTTTTGAAATCACTAAGTGGATAACCCTATACATTGAACAAAATTAATCAATAAATTGTAAAACCGGGCGCAATGGGAATGTGAGGTTTCTTTTGCGCCTTAAGCCGACTAACAACCTCTATGAGGTGTCACCTGGACAAGTTTGAGCCGTAATTCATTTCGAATCGATGAATATTTCAGATAATTGAGCTTTTGGCAATGAAAACACGAAAAATATTAAAAAAAAAACAAACTTTGGAAAGACCGTAATTTGAGGTCTGATGCGCCTGAAAGTGTTCTAATTAATTGGCAATGAATCGACATGAGAGTACCATGAATTGATATGCGGATTTATAGATGTCCACAAATTTACCCAAAGTATTCACTTTCATTTTTGTTTCTGGAAAAAAGACAACCTTGTGGAAGCTCTTTACATTTTTTTTTTTTGAATATGCCATTTTCGGGGAGTGCAAAATATTGCACTTTTTGTACTCCAATTAAATCAGGGGATAAAAATTTTGCCTTAAAAACAGCTGCCGTTTGCTCCTTTTTTTGTTGATATCATTTTTATCTGTAATGATTTTTCATGTTCTTTTAACAAGGAAAAAATTCTTTGAAACATTATTTCCCCGTGAAAAATACTTTGCCCTGCGTAGTTCTTGTTGTGGTATTTTCCAACACTAAAACCGAAAGAACGCACACTCATCGCTTATTTGGTATCGTATTTATGAAATTGGCTATTTTATGTTTTATAATTTTATTAATGAAACCAAATGCAAAAACAAAACTTAAAAAATCTCATGAAATGACAGCTCCAAATGCTTGTTAATAAATTGACTGTTTAAAAATGAGCATTAAAAGTTTTTCCTCGCCAAAAAACTAACGTGCTGTCTGATTGGAACAAGTAATACGGTCAGCATATTATCCATCTTTACGTGAAATAAATTTGAAAAGTGAAAAATCTCAAGAGCTAAAGGTGTACATTCACCTAAAGTAACTTATAATCCGCAGTGTTAGATCATGACCTACTAGTAGCTAAGAAAAGCACGAAATTGAGCTGAACAAACAAGCAAACTTCATTAAATACAAAGAAAATTGAACGTCACAAAAATATATACACTCGCTGAATACCACAACCAATTCTAACAAGCTCTGCCAATTACTGTAACACCTCTTATCCCGGTGTTCCTGACACACAGTGGTGGCAACATATCACGTATTCTATGGCAACTATTGCAGAAACTGTATTATGATGTAAAAAGCTACGTTCAGATCACCCCTGTTATGGATGAGGATGCTTCACATATGGCAACGCTGCTGCCTGCACTGCAAATGTAAAGAGAACACTTCTAAAGGCTATTGCTAGGACCAAAAGGAAGCCAAGAAGAGAAAATCATTTTAATTATCGACCATGGACTATCCACAATTTATCCGAGGCAATATTAAAGTTTTAGTTGCCGATGGACTGTCGACAGATCTATTTAAGACTGGTGGCTCTGAGCAAATAATTAGTATGAGTCAGTTCTCGAGTTCAATTTGAGGAGGGCGATTGGATTCTTAGCTTTTTACATCTTTAATTTATCGCGTATGTTACGTGAAAGACAACAATTTGTTCTATCTGGCTTGAATATTACCAGGTAAATTGAAATCTGGATACTCGCACTAGCAGAAATTCTGGAAAATATCCGAAAAGAACAACTCAATACAATGCATATTTTCGTCGACTATCCTTGCCAAGCGAATATGTTTAAGTTGAATAACATTAGGTGTTTAATGAAGAGGCGGGAATAGCTTACTAGACCATTCTACACAAAACGTAATGGAAATAATGAGGAACGTATTGGCAAACTTGACTCTCATCATCTATAAAAAACGTCGCATGTTATTTACCTACACCGATAATATAGGCTTCAGTCGTTGTACACAATGTAACTACAACCTGCTCAAGAATTAAGAAAAAGTTAGCAAAAGCAGGTATGCCAGTTATTTACGTCGATGAACCCTGACTCGGCTGCCAACAATATAACTAATATTAGCCTGAAAATTAGGAGAGACTACAAACAAAAGCTATTGTGAACTAAGCAAACAATTCAACAATTGAGGCCGCTCTCGATAAACAAAAATCCAGCATGTATCAGATATTAGTCCAACCTGACTTGCGGAATAGCACAAGATCCTTGATGATAACACAAATGGATCAATAAGATATGCCAGCTTCGACGTAATCCAATGCGCCAAAGCATAGCGTTGCCTCGTCGCTTTGTCCGAATGAACGAAAGTTTTCGAGTATGGAAACACTTCGGCAATGGATTCGTTGCAAGGCGCAGAGGATGACTAAAACTTAATTGAAGGGACCAGATTGCTGAGACGCCAGACTATAACGAAATAGATAGAATAAAGTGCAAAAAACCACAACACTTGATATCCTTTTCTTATAATTGACAGTAGAATCGATTTCAACCGCCACAAAGCGTTTAATGTGTATGGCCAACAATATTTGTCTAATAATTTAACGTGTATGGCTAACAATATTCGTCTAATAATTTAGTTATTTTAAATGCAAACGGAATTTAAAGTGTCATATAAATTCCTCACCCAGTTCATGTAAAGTTAAAGTTATTTTATGTGATTCGAAATTCGGCAGCATAAAACTAAGCATAAAACTACATAACGTTTCAAATTCATTGATTTTTATTACTGAAAGGTCTAACAAATTGTAAAGAAACTTCCTTAAAATACACATTAGCAAATATTACGCAATTAACCCTAAGCCTCTGTTAATTTTCAGTTATGAAGATTACAAAATTCCTTAACATTTAATGGCTATTTAACAAAAAATTAATAAAGAAATTTCTATAAAAAATAACGACCACGAATATCAGCCATAGAAATTAGAAAGCCCCAAAAGGTATACCCAAAAATGCTTACAATTTTTATTACTACCATTTGGCAGGTTGGAATTTGTTATTCTTCATCTTCATCTTCATCTCCTTCCAAATAACTCTGTATGTGCGTGTATGGCAGTCCTTTTAAAAGTCCTTTTTCTTGTGAATAGGTGTGTATAACTGCAAAATTTCACTTATATTCGCCTAAGCATAAGGTGGCGTACATGGGTGGTGGGAAAAATCAACATTTGACCCAAACTTTAAATTAATGGATGAATGACGTACAAGGGATAATATTTTGTAATTCCGTAATTTCATCTTTTAGACTCTCATCTCATATTTTTTGTTGAAAAGTTTATATTTGGATTTCCCCTAACTCCCTGTTTCCAGATCGAGACATCTTAATTTGCCTTTCCGTTTGATAGATGAAAATCCTTTCGTTATTTTCTTATGATGTGATTTTTCCCTTTTTTTCTTGTTTTTTTTTTTTTTTGATAAATTCTTGCAGAAATATAAAATTTTTATCTTTTCGTAAATTGTTGTTTTTTTTTTCTTTCGGTTTCGTAGGTTTGTTTGTATCTGTGTGAAAATCTCATCATGAGGTATTTTATTGTTTGATACCTTTGTGTGTGTTCAGATTATGCACGAGGTGTTGTATTTGTCTTCCATCGCCTTATTATTGCTGTTGTTGGTGTTATTTGTATCCTGCTGTCTGTTTATTATCATTATCCTTGGCTAGTATTTAGTATAGCCTGGCATACTCTCGCAAACAATAGCAATCAGAAAGGCAATAAAAATTGTGAGGATTGCCAGACTTTTGTGCTCCTGCGGTCATGGTTGTTGGTTGTGAGGTGCAAGATTATGTCCCCGCCTTGTATGATTTTGCGAAGGAGATTTTGTTTGCCACTGATTTGTATGTTGATGTTGTACTATAGAAACCGTCGCTGTGCTAGCGTGATGAATTATGGCATTAGCAAGGTGTGGAAGGAGAGCGTTTTTTTGCGAACTGCTAAATTTATCTGTCATACGTGTTTCCTCTTAGGCGTTTGAATGCGTTTCTTTTGTCCTTTCTTGAATTTTCTAATCAAAATTGTGGCAAATTTGCTGTCTTTTATGTATTAAATTAAATATGCCTTGCAGGAACTTATGTGTGATGAATAAAATACCGATCCCACAATAATCGATACACATCCTTGGAACGCTTCTTTTAATACAGTACACACAATAGGCTCAGATACCAACCACTCGACATACCTGGACATACCTTTGGTCATGAACTGATGTTTGCCAATTATAAGCTTAGCGCCGCCGTTCTTGAACAAAAATTTTCGGCAGCCGCAATTTTGTTATTCCTGAACCATGAATGACATTGCTTTTAAAACTTCGAACCTATGCCGTCGTCAATAATTGGTGAGATTTCCTACATATGCTGACTTCCCACACAAATTGTAAACAACAAACAAACTAATTGCAAGAAATTATAAAAATATTGTATCCACATTTGCAATATACTCTTATTATTCTAGTATGAGGAGAGCCCTATACCATAATGCTTATTTCTGATCTTTTCTCCATACCTGTATCTTCACTCTGCCGTTCTTTTCGCAGCTGTTTCTTCTATTTGAAAAGACTCTTTATAGTGTTGCCTCATAGAACGCATTACAATTAGCTGCAGTGTTGCCATGCGTGCAGGGCAACTTTCCATACCCAAGAAAGGGGTTTCCGACAGTTGCCACCGTGTACAACACACATTGTCAATGCATTTTCGGAATCTCACAGTTGGATTCTCTTCTTTTGTGTTTAGTTCAACACGGTGATTGGTGTTCACATTAGGTCCATGGATAACTGACGCTAGACGAATCTCTCCTACTATCGGTAAGAATACGCAATACGCGAAATAGCATTAAATTAAGAGATGGTATATTCACACATCAGATGTTTTCTTTTATAATTTGGAAGCACTTCTGATGAAAATGAGAAATCAGCACCTGTGGTTGCTTTGCGACTAAGGATAATGTTATGTATTTTGAAGTACTTTCGATTATTTACTGAATTATCACGTGATTGAACTGGTTTCTCTTTATCTGATCAGTTGAAAGATAATCTTTGTGTTGGAATGACTTAATGAAACTAACCAGAATATAGCCGTTTTCTGAGATGTTGTTATATAAACAGAATTTTACGCCTGGTGACACCAGGCGTTTTCCTTTCCAATTTTTCAATTAAAGACTCCCAGAGCGACTTATACATCATGGCCGTGACAGCGGTCACCTTCAGGTGCTTATAAAATTTTCTTTTAGTCTCAGCATCATATAAATCCATATATTAAACACAAAAATCAATGATTATTATACAATTAATAATAAATTACAAAGCAACGTTATAACTGTTACCACTGTTATAGACCCAAGTATGCCATTATGTGTAGAATATAACGTCATCACGGTGGCATGAATCCAAACGATTCAATTTTTTATTAATCCAAATTAAGTGGTGGCATGGATCGATTTCATCTTATTAACATAGATCTGTGGCTTCAAAAAACTCCACAAGAAAAAGTTTAGCAACGTCAATTCGCACGGTATTGGTGGCCAATTCACGCCACTTCCGCGAGAGATAATTCAAATCGTTCACACAGAATGTCCATTCACTGTGTAACGCCATCATGCTAGAAATGCATATCATCCACATCCATATCGCTCAATTTGGATCAAAAGGAATTGGTTATCGTTAACCTGTAGCGCTCGCCGCCAATGGTAATGACCTCGCCAACATCATTTTCAAAGGAGTACAAATCAATGATGCCGCCGAATCAAAATCCGCACCAAACATCATCATTTTGTGAATGTATTACGACCTCGAGTAGTGGATGTCGTTCCATATATGTCAATTTTGTTTGTTAACGTAGCCATTTATCCAAAACTAACTATGATTTTTCGGCTAAAATATGATTCCTTTTGCAAACGCTTCCAAGCCTAGTTAGCGAAAAAACATCATTGTCTATGGACATTAACTTCAAGCTCCTAGGTCAATCGGATCTTGCATGGTTGTTAGACCAAATCCCAGCGCAATGTTCGCCAATTCAAGTCCGAGTTCTTGTGCATGCCAAGAAATAGACTGCCACGAAACGCGGAGATGTTTTCGGATGACATGGCGTTCCTTTGATGTGCAGATACTAATTTAGCCACAAAACGTTAGTGAGTCGATAATAAAACTTTAACATTTGCATGTGCCGCTCTATAATGTAACTTGACATGACGATTGGCCAACAGTTACTGAGTAGTAAATAACAGATTTGGCAGATGCCGCGAAAACAAGACGGCTGACACCGACATATCATCCCGCCCTCTATAGAAAACAGTAGGCATTATTCGGAATTATATTTGTTCGAAACAATAATCAAATAACAAAATAACAAAAATTCATGATTCGTCGAGCTATGTAGCCTATTCACCTAAGCCATTTTTCACCAAACAAGACCTCAGACAGGGCGATAGCCTCTTTAACACACTTATTAAGTTGTTAATAAGGCGAACTACTGTGAACACAACTGTCATCATTTTTGGCGAAATTCACATGTTATAACCATCATTAATCGAAACCAACAAAATGTTACTGCAACCCTCTCAAGCCCTGAGAGGCAGTCAGCATAAGTGGGCTTGGGTGTAAATGGAAACAAAACCAGGCTATTTGTTTCAACGAAAAAGACGTGAACTTTGGTAATTATAATTTCCGAGTAGTATCTACCCTAGGCGACCATCTACAAAGTAAATTATAGCTGTCTTGAAATTAGGAGAAAAGTATTGCTTGTAGACGTTAATAAGGACTAAGCAAAGCTCCACAAACAAAATTTCAACAGTTACAGGTAATGGTCCTATATACCTTTCAGTACATATATATGCTGAATCCTGGATAACGGCGCACCTCGATGAATCTACGCAGAAAGTCTTCGAGAGGAAAATGCTTTGTAAAATATATCAGTTCATCATCGTTAACTAGAAATAACAGCGTCGAATGAACATCACGTACACGCACAATCGCTGTGATCAATCTCATCAAAATACAGCAATTATGCGAATATCCATCCGCAAAGGGCCAGACTTTTAAAATACAGTCAAAGCTTGGCATTGCGAATGAATTCATAAATCTCCAGACTGTCATTGTTAGTTATTGACATCATTTCTGTCGTTATAGTGCTATATTGATCTCGTCTTAGCTCGATACTAAGAAATCTACCCCATAATTGGTAATTGGCGTAATTTCTTCCCTTGTAAAACGCATTGTTCATGAGACGCCGATACTCTTCATTTTATTCACAGCGGAATCCAGGTATATGAATTCATCCATCAACGTTCACCCACCGTCCCAAGCGAGTAGACTCTTTATTCGTTGAAATTTTGTTTTGTTTGTCATTTACCACTACACCCATTTTTGCTGATTGCTTCCCAATGCTTGAGAAGGTTGCAGAAACACCTCACAGTTTTCTGTCAATAATGTCTATTTCGTCTGCCTACGCGAGTAACATACAGATTTTGTTAAAAACGGCACCAGTCAGGTTAACCTCTGCTTTCCTCATAATCATCTGCATCAGTATGTTGAAAAGATTGCACAATAGGCTACCTTCACTGAAGACTTCGTGTCAGTCAGCGTCATCCTACAAAGATGTAAATTTCTCGCGGGAATTTTAAACTCGGACATGGCTTCATATAGTTTTAGCCGTATCGGACTATCGAAAGCAGCTTTAGTAATTCTTGGGTCTTCCCCAGAATTTGCCGTAGTGTGAATATCTGCTCAATTGTTTATGTGTCACGTTTCACATTTCACACTCGTCAGAATCTCATAAACAATGGATAACAGACTGTTACCGCGAAGGTTTTTGTAAACACTTAGATCGCCGTTTTTGAACACAAGACATAGTACATTCAAATTCCAATCATTGGGCATGTATTCCTTGATGCATGCTGTTTATCAGATCATCGACAAACGGTCTTAAACAGCTCCGTCGGCAGATCATCAGCGCCTGCACCTTTATTGTTTTTAAGCCGGTTGGCGACTTATGCCATCCTCGATGATTGGCGTGATTTCTTCCCTTATATTGCCATCCGGAACTAGTGTCTTATAGTAATACTCTCTTCGTAATATCAGCATACTCTGCGTATCTGTGACAAGATTTCCATTACTGCCCTTACAGCCTAGTTCCATACTCTTCGCTTTTGTCCTTTAAATAGAATTTTCGTGTTTCACTTGTATACCTGTACCTTTCTATACCTCACTCTTACGCTTTTTCTACAACACTTTTCCCCCAACAGCTGCACCAAAAATGCATTTATCTTTATAATCAATTGGCCTAAATCGCCATGTAGCACAAGTAATCATATATCCAACAATTACCGCAAATATAGCAATTCCTATTTAAAATTTCTGAAAACGGTGGCGGAATCTACATGTAATAATCACCCGAAGCATCCAAACTTTTGGCAAAAAAAGAACATTATTTCGTCGAGCTGCCCGATCATTTGTCCCCCCAATTCCAAAAAGAAAAAGATACTAGCAAAATGAAAACAAATTATCTTGCAATTCCATCAATGAGTTGTGAGAGAACTTCTGACATTCAGTAAGCTTTCATTCAGATGAGACTCATTCAATGGGACCTATAGTTTAACGACAATTCCGATGATTCAAAATTTGAGAAGCATTTACTAGATTTGCTGATTACTCGATTGCTCGACAGCCGCTTAAATAATGATAAGTGGCTGTATACGGGATTGAACCTGCGATCATGCGGACGATAATCGCGGGCACTAACCATCGCGCCAATGTCGGTCATAGTGACGAAATTCCTTTCCGAAAAATTGTTGCATTTAAAGACTAAAATATGTTTTAATTGTTTCGTGTTTAAAGTTCACCACAGTCAGGAAAATTAGAACTTACTTCGCTGGCAAATTAATTATTTTGGACTAGCTGATCCGGCAAACGTTGTTTAGCCTTCAAAATGCATTTTGAATTATTAGTAGTTATGTTTGTCACCTACCATTATTTGATTCAATGTTAATGTGGTAAAAAAAATTAATTGCAAAAATCTCATCTCCAACGCCATCTATCACTTCAAATAAAACCTTTTAAACTTTCTGGAATACTCTACCAATAATTTAAGACCAAAATGAGCCAAATCGATCCAACCGTTCTCGAGCTTTAGCGAGACTAACGCACAGCAATTGATTTTTATATATATAGATTATGTTATAGCTAAAGTTTTCAAGTGTACACAGTTTTCCATGGTCCCTAAACATTAAAAAAAATTCTAGATAATAAAATATCTTGTACTTTTGATGGCGCTGGCTGGATCATATTGCGTGGCTGGAGCAACACACTATAGTACGGAAAGTTTTCGACAATGAGCTCGATCCAGGATATAAAAGCGGGCAATCCAAACTCCATCAGAACGACCAGGTTTTTTTCATCGAAAGGCAGAAGAAGTACAGAATGACCAATCGCTTGGAATCCTTTTTTACGTGAGGCGCATAATAAAGTAAAATTTCTATTCTTGTCGCCTCTAAGTAAAGATGAACAACTTTATATGGAATAGCATTAGAAAATTGTACAAAATCGATAACATCTTTTGGAAATACTTATATATATAATTTCATTAATGCTTAATAAAACTCCAAGAGATCCTCAAAAAAAGTTTGTATCAATTGCAGCTACACCATTCGATAAAGAAAATAACCAATTGTCGTTTTCTTTAAAGTGGCAAAAACATTGAACTCAGAACCCAGCACAGGTATAGTAAATTGATGTGTAGACATTTCTCTTATATGTATCCTCTTTATGATGAGCTTTATCAAATCTATCTTCTTATATCACATTTCTTTGCCGTGATCTGAGAGATGATAACTGACAGATTTCAAAAGAAGCTGCTGCTGGTTTGTTGTGTGTCTATATAGAGTACTGGCTGTTAAGTGACAGGTTCATTACTTCAAGTTAATTGCGCCTACATTTGAGAGCATATTTATTGTATTTTCAAGGATAATATGTGTGAATTACCTTGGTTTGTTTAGTCATTATTAGTCATTATTTAGTCATTATTTGTCATTGGTTTGTTTAGTTTTCCATAAAACTCGATAATTTTCCTTCGTTTTCTATATGTGTGTGTGTAGTAATATTTTATATTTTTCGTTATTTCACTTTGACATTTGCATTCGATTTTTCTTCTTTTTTTTTTTTTTGTTGTTTGGTAGGATGAAAACAGAATAGAAAACAATTATGTATATATGTATGTATACAAATCTATGGGGTTTTTTTCTTTTTTTTTGTTTGTTATAACAAACTTTTCTTTTTTTGCTTGTTGTTTTCACATTATTTAAGTATATATACACACAATATATAATTTTACGACAGATATCGTTTTTCTTCACGACACAACGCAAGACACAAAATAACGAAAACGAACTAGAAATAAGAGTTACCGTCAAAATAACGCACAAAAATTAACTAAATCCAAATGAAATGTGAAAATCAAATGCAATAACACTCATATTTTCTTCATTTTTCCCACTATGCACAAATAATTTCGCTTTACATTTTGGTATTTCTGGTATTTCTCTTCTTTTTTTTTAAGAGGGGGGCCGAACAAATCTGCAGTATCCGCGGTAGGTTTTAATCCGCTCGACGTTTGTTGGAAGGGCTTTTTGGGTTCGTCTTAAGGAAATTGAAATTCATTGAGAATTTAAATGTTTTTCTTAGATCTCGTATAGAAAAAACAGCTTCTGGTAGTTTATTTTGTTTTACTTTGTATATCTATATATATATATCTATATATATATATATATATGTATATATATATATGTAGTATGTAAAGTGTAGAAAAAAATATATATTATGTTTTAATATTTAAAAAAACGCGCGCGCTCCCCGTTTTGTATTGCGTTTTGTAGTATTTGAACGTTTAGCGTTTGTATGCGAACTATTTTGGCCAACGTCGTATGAGTGCTGAGGATGCTGTGAAAAACAAAGTTTTTCTCATACACACACACACACACACACATACGCACGCATTCACATACATACATTCTCCTACATCTCTCGGAATGCTCATTTCCTATTTTCTAAGAGAGACGATAAAGAAAATTCTTTGCTTTCTCTCAATCTCTCTGGCACACGAATTTCCCCCGAAAATCCACTTGTAATGTCGTCGTGTATACCTTTTAGAAATTATTTCACTTGCTCGCTCATGCTGTTTCACAATATTTGGGGGAGGGGAGGGGGGAATAGAGGAGAGGGTATTTAAATCTTGTTTTGATAATTCCACACGGGGTCTGTCAAATGTTGTGTGTTGTTTGACATTTGCTATGCTCCACGTAATTGTTGTTGTAGCTTGGCTGTCACCTGGCATCGGAGATGTTTTCATTCCCATGTCGCGACACTTTGAAATGTGCCGTGTGAGGATTTTCATTCATAATAAAGCAATTAGAGAATTTTTCGAAAACGTAGAATTACAAACAGTCTTGTGTTTTTCCTTTACACAATTGCAGCGAATTTACACTCACACACCAGTTTGGCCCACTGTTCAGTGATAACAAAAGCAGCAGCCATGAATTGTTTAGGGTTACTGTGTATACGAAAAAAGGTGGTCGCAAATAAAGCACAATAAAAATGGAGAATATACAAAAAATATTTTAGTGGAATGTAGATAAGAAGCTATAAGAAAAATTTTTGACTAAAATAGGATTTTCGAAGTTCCCAGACAAGCTAGAATATGATTTTAAATTATTGGTATATAACCGGCTAACACATAATTGTTATGACAGCACATACTCTATGTGTAAGTCTAAGGCGGACAAGCAAAAGCTAAGTAAATCAGTTGATCGCCACGTGCGTATGCCTTCTGAATAAGTCACATAATTTGTAGACGGAAAGCGCATCGAATTGCATTCGATGAATAACAATAATAACGGAAACTAAAGATCATAAGAATATAATAATAACTTGTAAACTTTATCAACGGAAACTAAAGATCATGTGAATAAAATAATAATTTGTAAAACTTGCCAACAGAAATTAAAGATTATCAGAATGAAGTAATAATTTGCAAACGAAATTAGAGACCATGAGAACGAAATAATAAATTCGTAAACTAAACGGTGTCCCAACAAGAACGCAAGATTTAAATGACTGATGCAGCAATTGAATTGTTTCTCTGGCAGTATGACATGTGGCGCCGTCTTGTTGAAACCACATGCCCTCCACATTCATTTTTTCAATTCTAGGCACGAAAAAACTGGTTATCATTTCACGATACCGAACACCACAGACTGTTTTCGCTTGACATGCCTAATTTTCATAAAAAAAGGTCCTATGATTCCTCCAGCCCAAAATCCACACCACACAGTGACACGTTGAGGATGCATTTGCTTCTCGTAAATCACTCGAGGATTTTCCTCACCCCAAATGCGACAATTCTGCCTATAGACGAAGCCATCAAGATGGAAATGGGCCTCGTCACTGAAGATGATTTTATCGGCAAAATCAGCATTTTCATGTTGTCTCTCCATTACCCAATTAACGAACTCCCTTCGCTGTCCATGGTCAGCTGGCTTCAGTTCCTGAGTCAATTAAACTTTGTATGCATGAAGATGCAAATCTTTCGTCAAAATTCGCTGCATAGTGATTTTAGAGACACCAATTTGCTGAGCTCGGTGTCGAATTGAGGTGGATGAAATTTGAGCGACATCATCACGTACAGCTGCGGCATTTTCGGTCGATCGACCTGGTCGAAGGCGAGTTGTTGTCTTTACATCACAAACAGACCCAGTTTTGGCAAATTTATCCATTAATCTCTTTACAGTTGACTCTTTTGGGGCATTATTGTGACCCCAAATTGATCGCAATTTGCGAACTGTAGCCCCAAAACTTTCACCATTTTCGTAAAACAATTTCACAATGAGAAAGCGTTGTTCATTCGTGTAGCGCTCCATTTTTATTAACCTCGTACCTTCTACTAGCAAACAATAACAATTGTTCAAATGTCAAACAATGACACTTCGAATGGCGCCAAATTTAAATCTTGCGTTCTCGTTGGGACACACTATATAAATATTAACGAAAAGCCATCAGCGCATCATATTGCACAGATGGGAAACAAAGAAAACCGAGGTATTGTTAAAACCAAATTCACATTCAATAAATCAGAACTTAACTCACACCCAAATAAAGCAGTCGTGTTTAACTTAAATAAATTGGCACTACGAATAAGTGCAATGATAAACAAATAAGTGAACTCTGAATTGGGGTTTGCACTGCGAACAAGTGCAAGAATAAGTGGTTAGTTCTTAGTAGAGAAAATACAGGTACTGTGAAAGAACAAAATGATAGACCGCCGCACACTGGGGCCAAGGCGGAAAAAATTCGATTATCGAAAGTGCTGATATCGATTATCTAGTTTGTGATTCTCACTCTATTATAGCTGTAGGATCAAGGAACAACATGATTTTTTTCACTGTTTCAAGAGTATTCCCATTAATTTAGGCCAACTGTCAGAATAATGGAAGTTTGACCAAATTACACTCTACTATAATTGAGTGCATATAATTGTGAAAGAGAGAGAAAAAAATGATCAAATTTTTTCCCTGCTCTACGATGGCCAACTAAACCACATATGAGTCAAACTGGGCAAAAAAAATATTACAGCGCTTTACAACGTTATAAGTTACGAATTTCAAATAAGAATTGTGAACAGCTATGGTTACGAAAAAATGATGAGTTAAAGTGAAGATTAGAAAAAAAAAAATCATCTGCCTTTATCTGCCTATCCGATCATAACACCGCAAAGAAAAGTAAGGATTAGAGTACGCGTTTGTTTGTTGCACTATTTTGTTTACCCAGTTGGCTCATATAATACCTGTTCACACTTCAAAACACTTTTAATTCGAGTTCAGTCTAGCTGCAGACGTTTTTGCCAGATGTTTTTTCCATGATTGCACGGTCACAAGTGCAATAACGGGAGTCGACGAAACTCTAATCCACCGGATCGCTACCATATTGGAAGTCATAAATAGCAATGCAATGATCGACCCACAAAAATTTAGGCTGTTCTCAAAAGAAACAGCAGAGATAGCAATTGAGAAGTATTCATGGTACTACATGCCATCCACGGTGCATAAGATTTTGATCTATGGGGCTGACATAGTGGAGAACCCAATTCTTCCCCCGGAATATTATCGGAAGAGGCCCAAGAAAGTAGAAACAAAGACTACAAGGCATTCAGGGTCAGAAACTCGCGGAAAATGTCTCGTATATCAACCAACGAAGACGTGTTCCACAAGCTACTGGAGACATCGGATCCTTTAATCACGAGCATGAGAACCGAACCAAAGAAAAACCACCTGGAAATTAGTGACGCAGCTAAGGAATTGTTAATATAGGTAAGTTTCTTGAATTTAAAATCGTATCTTTTCAATTTGAACAACATTTGACTTTGAATCCCTGGTTTTAATATTTACAAATTGTTCGGTCTAAATCAGAGAAGCATACTGATTTAGGTACTGTACACATTATTTAAATTATATATACACTCTAAATTCTTGTTACAACTTGTTTTGATAAGGACAAAAATTTCAGAAATTTTTATTTTGCCAATAGGCTTTTATATCCTCATTAGTTCATCAATTTTCTTCAAAATGTATGTAAATATTGTTGAACTTAATGTATTTTTTTGTTCTGAGTCGAATAAGTCGAATAAGTTTCTATGTTAATCCGGTCTTGAGATATTGAATTTTTTCCGCTTTTCAGTAGATCGGCCCCACTGTGTTTTTAATTTAATCTGTTATCACGATATTCGTGAACTAAGGCTGGTAACCGGATTTTCGGAGTGATTTCTGATTTCTCTAGAAACTGTACCGTATACCTAAAGAATAAGATGTCATAATTAATCAGACGATATTGGAGCCAATGGAGGAGTATGGTATAGATATTAATGATGGACATTACTAATGTGTCCCGGAGAACTGAGAAGGAATCAGTAAAACTGGACTTGATAGTAAACGAAGACAAAATCATGTTTTTGATTTCAATAGACGAAGAAACTATTCGTAAGAGAAGTGGGGTTAACATGCACAACTACAAATTGGAGTGGTGAATTATTTTATACGCCTCGGTTCCGCCATTAACAAAATTAATAGGCAAAATTAGCTTGGAAATTAGAAGACAGACATTGGAGACAAAAAAGTAGTGTTACGAACTAAGCAAGCCATTTAATAACAAACCCTTCTGTCGACGAGCAAAAATCCGGTTGCCCCAGACATGACTTTACTTCTGGGTAATGATGCAAACTAATGAAACAATTGCGAAAATCTGCTAGAAAAAAAATACTTCATATATGAACCATCAACGGAGAATCTTGAGATATATGAGTTGTATATTGAATTCATACTACAGCAATTGCTTTGGCAGAGATATATTGCGCTGATGGAAGGAAATTCTTCAACTCGAAAAGCCCTCGACAATGAACCCGATAAGTGACAGCAAAAAAAAAAAAGAGGAGAGGAAGAGCCTGGCTTTTAAGGCAATATAAAATTTTGGTGCGGCAGATTGAACAGAAGAGAAGAGAAGCAAAGGCTGGAGTGTTACCATAAACGTCCTCTAACCCAATTATTAAATAATTTTTCTGTAAGCTGCTCTTTTATATGAACATTAGTATATATATACATATATTTATATATAAAAAAAATTACTAAAAACATAGTTATGAAAGATTTCAGAAATTCACAGCTATATATAAGTTAACAACCAAAAAGTTGCTAATATTTTTTTTTTTTTAATTTTAAATAAAAAAATTACATTTTTTATTTCTCTCATTTTTTTGTTATTGCGAAATGAACGAAAATCGTCGGTTTCAAATTTCTTAAAAATAAATTAAAGAAAAAAGTTGCTAATATTTTTCCTGTTAATTTTAAACAAAAAAATTAAATTTTTTATTTCTCTCATTTTTTTGTTATTGCGAAACAAACGGAAATCGTCGGTTTCATATTTCTTAAAAATAAATTAAGGAATTGTCGCCTTATTATTATAAATAAGCAAAAGCTGCTGGCCTGTTTTATTCGAATTAAAAACAGAAGTCAGACCGAAGCAGTAAAAAGAGAATGAAACAAAATATGATGATATTGCAAGTTTTTCTTTATTCTTAAGCTTAGTTTAAGTTAAATGTAAAGCAACAATTTCAGTTACCTTTTAACGTTCAATAAAGATACTTCTATCTGAACAAATTGTTCTTCATTTTTAGTTCTGAATCTAATATAGTGGAACAGCAATTAAGAAGGTAGTTCAAAAAAATAAAATAATTATTATTAATTATTTATTATTATTAATCATTTATATACGAGGTGAAGGTGAAATTTCATTTTTCTCAAAAAATATTTATTTATTCATCAATTCCTATTTTATCTCCTTCCAAGTAGTCCTCCTCAGATATAATACACTTGTGCCAGCGTTTTTTTCCAACCCTCGAAGCAGTTCTAATATATATGTACACTCTTTGCTATGTCCTTGAGCTCTCTCAGCGATTCGGTTTTTATCTGCTCAATCGTCGCAAAACGCCGTCCTTTCATGGGTCTCTTCAATCTTGGGAACGGGATAAAGTCACAGGACTCCAAATCTGGTGAATACGGTGGCTGAGGCATGATAACGGTGTTGTTTTTGGCCAAATAATCTCTCACACGCAAAAATGAGTGAGCAGGTGCATTATCATGATGCAAAAACCATGATTTTTCCCCCCAATTCCGGGCGTTTTTTGTGTATTGCTTTACGCAAACGACTCATAACTTCAAGATAATACTCCTTATTTACCATTTGACCTTGTGGTAAGAACTCCTGATGCACTACGCCATGGTAATCGAAGAAAACAGTGAGCAAAAACTTGACATTTGATTGAACTTGGCGTGCTTTTTTTGGTCTTGGCTTCCCTGGACTTGGTTCCTCCATTGGGTCATAACCATATACCCATGATTCGTCACCAGTTATAACCCTTTTAAGCAAATCTGAATCATCGTTGACGTCATTCAATAATTCCTAAACGTTGCTCATTCGACGTTGTTTTTGGTCAAAATTTAGCAATTTTGGAACGAACTTCGCCGCTTCACGCTTCATGCCCAAAATTTCCGAAAAAATTGCATAGCATGAGCCAACCGATATGCCGACATTCTCAGCAACTTTCCTAATTGTGTTTCGACGGTTCTCCATAAAAATTTTGTTCACTTTCTCAACATTTTCATCCGTTGTTGATGCGTTCTGGAGTCCAGAGTGAGCATTGTCATTCACATCTTCTCGACGTTCTGTAAAGAGCTTGTACCACCGTATGCCACTGTCGACATTTCAAGTGATTTTGAGCACTTAATCCCATTTTTTACACAAAATTTTATGCAACTTCTTCGATCCATTTTTTTCGATAGGTGAAAATCGCCGAACACGCAAAATACTTGTCTTATTTGTACCTCTCACAAACAAAATAAACATGCTATATGGATAAAACCGTCAACATATCTTCGAGACGAGTGTACCAAAAAAACAAAAGTTATAACAATCGAAAGTCGAATGTACGTCGCCCGCGAAATATGAAAATTTATCTTATTTTTTTAATACACCTCGTATATATATATGTATAATTTAAAAAAATTTTCAAATTTTATATATATACAGGGTGGGCCATAAGGGTGTTGGCGGTTTAAATATTCAATTAAAAAAAAAACTACGAAACATAAAAAAAATATATTTGTATATTTAAGAAGTAGAAGCATGGCAATTTTTAAGACTTAAAAATAATGTCCAAATGGTTTCCCTCGGCTGCTTGACACTCTTGGAACCGAAGTCGCAAATTTTGGAAAACTCGTTGAAAAGTTGTTCTCGGTATTTTGTTACTTTCCTGAATGATGTTCCTCTTCAACTGCTCTAAATTGGTCGGATTATTCTCGTATACTACCGATTTGAGGTAGCCCCATAGAAAATAATCGCATGGGGAGAGATCGGGGCTACGTGGGGGCCATTCAATATCCCCCTTTTTCGAAATGAGTTTTCCAGGAAAAACATTTTTCAGCAGCTCTATGGATACCCTAGCCGTATGACATGTGGCCCCATCCTGTTGAAACCACATCCTCGAGGTATTGCCTTGAAGTTCTTGCAAAGCTGGCACCAAAAAGTCTGCTAGCATGTTGCAATAATTATTCGCTCTAACCGTCATCGCATGCCCTCTTTCGTCCTCAAAAAAGTATGGTCCAATAATACCGGTTGACGTTATCCCAGCCCACACGACAAGCTTAGGGCTGTGAAGTGGACGTTCATGCAAGCGTCGGGGATTAGTCTCGGACCAGAACCGACAATTTTGCTTGTTCACATGGCCATTAAGGTGAAAATTGGCCTCAACACTAAAAATCACGTTGTTGAAATTGTTGAACGGCTCTAGCATCAAATTGACAAAGTTAAGTCGGTTATTGGCATTATCGGGTTTTAATTCTTGGACTATCTGAATCCTATAAGCCTTCAAATGCAAATCACGTTTCAAAATTCGTCGTAAAGTTGTTCTTTTGACATCCAAAGACTGACTTCTCTTACGTGTTGACTGTTGCGGATTTCGCTGAACTGAAACACGAACACGTAATTGGTACTGTTGAGCCGGTTGTTTCGAACATTCTGATCCATTTTCGTATCACATTGGTGCTTGGAACTTCACTTAAATCGTGCAAACCGTGTTCATGCCGATACAAACGTCGTGCAGTAATTACTGATTTATTGTTTTCGTAATACGCTCGGACACAAAATGCACGCTGCACTCCCGTGTATGGCTCCATGGCGACTAAATTTCCAGGAAGCGGCGCAGCGAACAACATATCCCCCCACCAAACCGCACCGCTCGTTGCCGAGAAATTGAAGAATTAAATCGCCAACATTCATATGGCCCACCCTGTGTATGTATATACAGTATCGGACAAAACTAAATCACGGAATACTTTTTACCAATGTCATTAAACAGCCTTTCAAAATTCGTTTAGATAACTGATTTTTTTTTTTTATTCAACATTCTAGATTATTAAATTATATTTTAAAATAAAACAAAAACAACATGAATTCTTCATTAAAAATGATCAAAACTTAAGAAATACTACATAACTGAGGACTAGAAAACTCAGTATTTTGTTGCATATCCATTATTTTGTAGAACTTCGGCACATCTTCGATGCATGGAGTCAATTAAATTATTTAATACGTCTGGAGAAATTTTATTCCAGGCATTTTCCACATTTTTATAGAGCTCAGCTAAATTTTTGCAGCTATCGTAGTCTATATTTCGATCTACAATTTCCCATAGATTTTATATGGGGTTGAGATCAGGCGATTGCACCGGCCATTGTAAAACATCAATTTTATTTTGTACGAACTACTCTTTCACACACCTACAGTTAAGGAAAAAACTCTACATATACCCTACTATTTTGAAAATCTAGAGAACTAGTGATAAATTAAATATAATTTTGATGTCAATGATTAAGACAGTAATAGTTAAGAATGTTTGAAGAAAACAAGTTTGAAAAGATTGATCATTTATAAGCTATTGGCGATAAACATAGAAATCGATGGGAAAAAGGCTACATACAGCATTAGCAACTCTTAAAATGAATAAGAAAAAGAAGATACTATCATTTAAATTCAGAAAGCGATTTGTAAAAAACGTTTTAACTTCAAAAATGGTAAATAGAAGAGAAATTCAACAATCAGTTCGAAATTTGGTGGTGAACCTTCGAAAAGAAAACAAATCTTATGGGGAAATTGCTAATATTGTAAAATTAAGTCGCTCTACAGTGCAAACTATTGTTAAAAACCATCAAAACACCAACAGTACCGAGAACAAGCCGCGATCTGGAAGACCAAAGAAACTTTCAAGACGCGATGTCAGTAGTGTCCTTAAAATAGTCCATAAAGATCCAAAAATAAGTGCCCCAAAATTATCCGAATACCTTGCAAAATGTTCGAATATTACTGTTTCATCAAGAACAGTAATAAACGTTTTGCATGATAGCGGCTTTAAAAGTAGCACTGCACGCAAAAAGCTATTTATTTCTGCCAAGAACCGTCAACTTCGCCTGGACTTTGTTAAGGCACATTTACAGAAGGGAATGGATTTTTGGAAGAAAGTTATATTTACCCATGAAATTAAGTATAATATTTTCGGGAATGACGACCGAAACAAGGTTTGGCGAAAACCAAACACTGCACTTGATCCCAAAAATATTACACCTACTGTGAGACATGGTGGGGGCAGTGTTATGGTGTGGGGAGCTGTGGCGGCATCTGGAGTTGGTCGATTGGTTTTTGTTGAAGGCGTTATGGACAGATATCAGTATAAGACAATATTGGAACAAAATCTGAAGCAATCTGTGCAAAGCTTGGGCCTGGGAAACTAATGGATTTTCCAACAAGACAACGATCCCAAGCATACTGCACATATTGTTCGAGACTGGTTTCTTTATCATGCACCAAGACAGCTCAATACACCTCCCCAGTCACCAGACCTTAATCCAATTGAGCATATTTGGGACGTTTTGGAAAAATCTGCGCGCAAATATGACATCTGAAATCGCCCTTACTCGAAGTTGGTCGGAAATTGCGCCCAGTATTACGGAAAATTTGGTGATGTCTATGCCACGTCGTCTTCAGCCAGTTATTGAAGCCCAAGGTGGTCCTACAAAATATTAAGAATATATTGTTTTCTTTTATTTATTTAAAAGAAATGAAATATTTTAAGACTGTACGTAGACTTTTGTCTCATGAATTGTTATTGTTTTTGTTATTTCTGTTATTGTTATGCTTTTGAACTAACTTTTTGTTTTGTAAATAAACTTTGTTTTTGATACTTTAAATATTAATGCAAACGCTTTAATAATTTGTCTCAAGAATATCTTAAAAACACAAAATAAGCGGGTGTATGTAGAGTTTTTTCCTTAACTGTAGATGTGCGTTGGGGCCGTTGTCATGTTGGTACCTCCACTTAATTGGCATCTCCTCATCTGCATGTGGAAGCATTACATTTTGGAGAATGTCTCTATAAACGAATCGAACCATTATTCAACTTATTCTATGAATTGGACCAATGTCATTGCCTGAGAAACAGCCCCAGACCAAAACGCTGCTCCCTCCGTGTTTCACTGTGTCTTTTGTATATTGTGGCTTAAGACGCTGTCCTCTGGGTCGCCGAACTAGCCTAAATGCATCGGAACCGTTCATTTTGAATTTGGATTCGTCGGAGAACAGTACGGTTGTCCATTGTGTAGTGGTCCAATTAATATGTTTCTTCGCAAACTCAATCCTGGCCAGTCTCTTTTTCCGTGAAATAAAGGGCTTTTTTGCACTTTTATAAAATTTAAGGCCCCTTCTACAGCGCGTCTTTGAATGGTTCTGGGAGTAACGTTTAACGATAATTGTGAGACAACAGTCCTTGACGATACGAACAGATCCTTTTTACTAAGCGTATTATTGCCTGGTCATCTCGTTTACTGATTTTTCGTGGCCGTACACCTTTATGTACTCTAGCCAAAGAACCCGAAGATCTAAAGCGGCTTATTATTCTTGATATAACACTATGATGAATACGAAATTTTGTTGCAATGGCCGTCACAGATTCACCGTTATTAAAATCAGCTATAATTTTTTCTTTTAAATGAACTGAATATTTATTTCGTGCCATTTATTTAGCGAAATAATCAAAAAAATTCACAACAAACTTGTACGACCTTGTAAGCACAGAATCAATTAGTAACTGAATGCAAAATTTGCTCTATATGCACATAAAATGATCTTTGGAAAAATAACGGTAATTGTTATTAAATTCAATATTGTATAGAAAAAGAAACATTGAAAAAGTTTCGTGCTTTAACTTTGTCGCTGCATTTTCGTACGTATTAAAATAAGCACATAAAAAAGTAGTTAAACTACTAAACAACAAAACTTCGGCATTAATTTTTAATTAGTGTAGGTTATATTCTTTCAAATATAGTTTTTGTTTTTTTTTTTTTTTTTTGAAATGGACATTTTTTTAATGTTATTGTAAAGTTTCTTAATAAACAGAAGTTCGTGCTTTAGTTTTGTCCCCGATACTGAATATATATATAAGTATGTACTATATACATATATGTATAGTGGAACTACAATTAACTATAAAACGCACCAATTTTTTGAAGTTAAAAATAAAAATATTTTTTATATTTTCTTTTCAAATATATTTTCCCCATTTCTTCATGGTCAATATTTTTTTTTCAAAAAATTTTTAGCTTCAAAAAATTGTTGCGTTTTGCGGTTAATTAAAGAGTCACTACGACTCCACTGAACCGCTCTCAATGGTAGCAGCGACATCTCTTTTCAACGCCATATAGCTTTCTGTTAATAATCATTTTCGCAGCATTATTGTGAATGGCATTTCGCAACTCTATTATATAAAGCCTTAAAGTATGCTATACTTTCATTTATTAATTAAATAATCAAGAAAAAACTAGAAAAACAAAATGGCACGCATCGCCATCTACATGAATCATCGGGAAATGTCACATATTTTAGAACAATTTATTCCCGATTAGGCATAAATTGTTGTACATAGAACATGTGCCATAAGGAAAAAAAACTACTAAAAACAAATAATTTTAGCAATTTATAACATGCTAAGGGTGCAAACGTTTGTAGATGAGCAAAGATATGAGTGAATCTGGTTTAATTACGATACATTGAGAGGTTTTGAGAGGCTATCTCTTGTATGTCTGGGGAAATTGCTGGACCACTTCCGTTATGGTGATTCTCGCACAGTGATTTAAGCATTCCTGGAATCATTTCCGAAATTCAGCTAATGACCAAACCAATTGTCATCACAATCATGTGAACAGTGTGGGGGCAATAAGAACGTACAAACACCGATGGATTGTGGAGAGATACAAAGGTGTGGTAAAAGGAAATCCATTGGTTTGACATGACATTGGAATCTTTATTCAGCATAGTTAGAATGATCTGACTTAGGTCAAATATACACCGTTTTGTTCGATATTTTGTTTGCCATTTCGAGGTTAATCCCATAGCCTCTCTCCGTAGGCAAAAAAAAAACTGAGATAGTAATTTTTCAGAAGCTTTTCAATAAAATAATTTGCCATAGATAGGAAGTGGTAGTGATCACTTGGTGCCAGGTTCGAATTATAAGATGGGTGCATAAGAACCCAACCAACTTCCCAGAAAATGTGGCGTGTCACTATCGATACGTGTAGCCCGGCTTTGTCGTGATGAAAGATAGTTGCCATTACTTGCTTCAGATGGTCTGTCTATTGACAATGTAACTACGAATTAAGAGCTTAGTCGCAGGAGAGTAACTCATAGTAGATAATTCCCTGTCAATTTCACAAAACAATTCAATTTCATAAAACTTTCCTGAACTACAATCTAACTTGGTCATCATTTCCGCCAGCTCAAAACAATTCGGTCACGACCGTCCCATCACCCACTTTTCATCATAAGTCACCATTCACTCCA
>JAHXMU010000130.1:126231-246736 GCA_019455685.1 Philornis downsi | reverse complement strand
AAAATTTTCCTAGAAGAGACACACGAAGCATGCAGGCACCATTAAGAACACAAAGATTCATCAATGAAATATCCAGTGAAGAATATGTTTATCCAAATGACGGAATTAGTGAAACGGATGAAATAGCTGCAGTTTCGTTTGGTCAAAATGCGAATAAATCGATAATCACCTGTTGGAACTGTAGGCAAAAAGGGCACACGTTTATAGAATGTACTTCAACAGATAGAAGCCTATTTTGTTATCGATGCGGCAGGCCAAATGTCATTACGCCGAAATGTCCTGTGTGTCAGGAAAACCGGAAAAGGGGGGTGGGCACAACAGGGGTCCCACGTCCATCCGAAAACCCTGCAATAAAAGAAAATTAGATATAGAGCAAGAAAATGTAGAGAAACAGATGCTTGAAAAAACAAAGGAAGATAATATAACAACTAATATGTCACATATCAGACATTACTTACCATTGGAAGTTAGACGGCAGAATTATGAGGAATGCAAAAATCGCATATTTGATTCCGAATCCGAGCAAAGGACCAAGTCGAAACGAGTAATTAAAATAAGGCAAAAATTTGCGGGAAGGCGGCAAGACAGACAAGATCTGATCGCCGCATTACAAAGAGTTGATAAATCAAATGGTGACCCGCGTATATTCCTTGATGTTGAAGTGGAAGGAGAGTCCATGAAAGGTCTGCTAGATTCTGGTGCATATGTAAGTATTTTAGGCAAAAGTTGTCGAGAATTCATACAAAATAAAGAACCAAATATACGAAACTTGGTGACCTGTGTGAAGACTGCCAGCGGACAACAGATTAGAGTAGTGGGAAAAGTTAAATTAGTAACAGAATACAAAGGAGAAAAACATTTATTATTATTTTACCTGTGTCCAGATTTGGAACAAGAATTATACCTGGGCATTGATTTTTGGAGAACTTTTAACTTGGCTCCGGATATAGTAGGACTGAATGCATTAAACATGGAAGTAATACAAAAAGAAATGGTGAAAGATAAGTCGTCGTATCGGCTAAAGCCTCACATACTATCATCTGAGCAAGAACATAGGCTGAGTGAGGTAATTAAAGGTTTCGATTCATATGAGGAAAAGGGTTTAGGCAAAACCCATTTAGAGAAACACACCATTAAACTGGTCGAAGGAGCTATTCCTGTCAAAGATCGACACTATCCGCTCTCCCCTGCTATGCAGGAGATAACGTACAAGGAAATTGATCACATGTTAGCCCTAAATGTGATAGAGGAGAGCGAAAGTCCGTGGTCAAATAGGACCACTATTGTACGAAAACCGGGTAAAAATCGTTTTTGTCTTGATGCCCGTAAGTTAAATAAAGTGACGGTTAAAGACGCCTACCCGCTGCAGAATATAGACGGTATCTTGAGCAGGATCGACGAAACTTATTATATAAGTAGCGTCGATCTAAAATACGCATTCTGGCAGATAGAATTAGACGATGATAGTAAGCCTTATACTGCGTTCACGGTACCGGGTAGACCTCTTTACCAGTTCAGGGTGATGCCGTTCGGGCTTTGCAATGCAGCACAAAGACTTTGCAGGCTTATAGATCGTGTAATACCTCAAAGATTAAAAGAATACGTTTTCGTGTACTTGGACGATTTATTGGTTATTTCAAGTAATTTTGAGGACCATATGGTACGTTTAGAAGAAGTTGCCCGATGTCTGAGAAACGCCAATCTCACAATTGGACTTAAAAAGTCCCAATTTTGTTTCCAGGAATTAAAATACCTAGGATTTATCATAGGTGGCGGAACTCTAAAGACAGATATTGAAAAAGTACAAGCGATACGGAACATCAAATTGCCAAGAAATGTAAGAGAAGTTCGAAGCTTTTTAGGAACCGCAGGTTGGTATAGACGATTTATTAAAGATTTTGCCACCATCGCTGCGCCGTTAACCAATACATTAAAAAAATCAAATAAATTCGAAATGACTGCAGAAGCAATTGAATCATTTGACCAATTAAAGAAAGCCTTAACTACCGCACCCGTTTTGCGTCACGCAGATTTCACAAAAAGATTTTATATACAATGCGACGCTTCGGATTATGGAATCGGCGCAGTTCTTTATCAGTTAAATGAGCATAAGCAAGAAAACCCTGTTGCTTTTTATTCTCAAAAGCTAAACTCGTGTCAAAAAAAATATAGCGTTACTGAGAAAGAGTGCTTGGCTGCAGTAATGGCTATCCGAAAATTCAGGCCATATGTGGAGATGATGCCGTTCACGGTCATTACGGATCATGCCAGCTTAAAATGGCTGATGACCCTTAAGGACCTAAGCGGTAGATTAGCACGATGGTCACTGCAATTACAAGCTTACGATTTTGACATTGAGCATCGGAAGGGTTCTGACAACATCGTAGCCGATATGTTGTCGAGAATGCCTCACGAAATCATGCTAGAGACGCTAAGAAAGGATGAACTCCTAGATTTCGAAACAGCCGAATTTGAAAGCGATGAGTATTTGGAACTCATAAAACATATCCAGCAAAATGCTAACCGCTTGCCTGATGTCAAAGTAGAGGACGGAATGATTTATAAAAGAACATTATTTGATCGAGACTTGACAGAAGAATATGCGTGGAAACTGTGGATTCCTCCAAATCTTACACATGCTATAATAGAGCAAGCCCACAATCCAGCCACTTGTGCGCATGGTGGGATGGCGAAAACAATGGAAAGAATCAAACGTTTTTTCTATTGGCCCAAAATGACAGTCCAAATAAAAGAATATATTAGGTCTTGCCAGATATGCAAAGAAGCTAAACCCGTCAATAAAAATCTGATGCCAGAAATTGGGGCTGAAGTAATCACCGACCGCCCATTCCAGAAACTATATATAGATTTTTTGGGGAAGTATCCACGATCTAAGAACGGTAACTGTTATATCTTTGTCGTTGTGGATCACTTTACAAAGTTTACATTTTTAAAGGCCATGAGAGAAGCTACCACCGATAATGTGGTTAAATTTCTAGTTAACAATATTTTTCACACTTTTGACGTACCTGAAGTGATCCACAGCGATAATGGATCACAGTTTATCGCGAAAGGATTCCAGAAAATGTTGGAGGCATATAGAATTATTCACCTCAAAACAGCCGTGTATGCTCCACAATCGAATGCGTCAGAGAGAGTTAACCAGTCGGTTTTGACCGCGATCAGAGCTTATTTAGAAGAGGATCATCGAGACTGGGATCTCTACTTATCAGAAATAGAGCGGGCCTTAAGAACGGCAGTATATTCTGCAACAGGAGTTAGTCCGTTTTTTGCATTATATGGATACCATATGTTCTCTAGCGGAAGTGACTATAAACTTGCGAGGAAATTGATGTCCCTAAACGACCATGCTATAATTCCAATGAAAAATAACGAAAAACTTGAATTAATTAGAGAAAAGATCAAAACAAATATGCACCAGGCTTATGAAAAAAGCGCCCAGCGTTATAACAAGAGAGCCACTTTAACGAAGTTTACTCCCGGTCAAGAAGTTTATCGGCGGAATATAGTATTAAGTAATTTTGAGAAAAATTTGAACGCAAAGTTTTGCAAAAAGTTTGTGAAATGTAGGATCCTTAAACCCATCGGAAACAATATGCATGAGTTAGAATCTATGCAAGGAAAGCCTATTGGAATTTACCATGCCAAGGACATAAAAATATGAAGTGCAATAATAACGTTAAACATCTGTGATATATAAATGTGCAATATTAGGACGTAGGTAATACTGATTATATTTTGATTATACCATGCTTTAGAATAAGCTGTGTTCGTCCTAATTAATGTTGATTTATTTTTACATCGATGTGTAACGTAATTATACACTTTGTCCGTCCATATACACTAAGTTATTAGCACTTACTTCACTCATAGACGTTCCATGGTTAACATGCAATCTCCCTCTGACTCTCGGTACATACACATCCACTGGCCCTGAAAAAAAAAAAAACACTCAGAAAGTAAAACAAATAATACATATGTAAAAAAAAGAATAAACCCTATAACTTCCCTAATATCGAATACGTAATACCCGGCTTGTATAATCTCAGGGTGTGAGAGTTCCCCACGTTGGAAGCTTTCAAGAGCATAACCAATATACCCGCACACCGTTCCTGACTTCAAAATTTCATCAGCCCCGGAGTTTTGTTGCGGGTCTGCGTGCCGCCCAAATCGCCTAGATGCAAAAAAAAAAAATTCTGCGCGGAGCTTCGCCAGGGTGTGCCATTTTTCCAGCATGGAGGCACGAAACCAACTTAACTTTTTGTCCGTGCTCAAAAATTTTAATGAACGGGAGGGTTATAGCTGGCGGAGGCGATAGTTCACATCCGTACCCAGTCCCTTGCTGGCGTTCATTATTTTTAATTTTTGGTTCCAATGACCATGTGCAATTCCACGCCATGTCAGCAACAAGATTGGGAATGACTGGCGAGCGCCAGTTCATAAGGCCATGGTGTTAAAGGTTGCTAAAAAGAAAAAAAAGACAAAATATTATAAAGGAAATTGAAGAGTTGGGACGATATACTGAACCTGCTTACCCCAAATATAATATTATAAAGGGACAACAGCTGACTGAGTAAGTTGTTGCCAGATTGGGTGCGTAACAACATAATCAATTTTTTGTTGTTGGTGTGAACGGCGTATCAACCCACTCATGAATGAAATTTAAATTTCATTTTGAATTTTTATACGGGTTCCGGTCTCGGATATCCGTGGGGAATACAGAGCCCAATCTTGGTAGAAAAGAAGACAACTGTAGCAACGTTTTACAAATTGCCGGAAAGAGACGGACATGGGGAAGGTTGGCGGTAAATAATTTAAAAAGATGGCTCGATTGGAAGTCCAAATCGCGGTCGAAGGGTTAAGTTGAGTAGAGGTAAAGGGTAGGATGGTTAGTTGGTATTGAGAAGTCAGAGAAACCAGACCCGTGGCCAGGAAGGTTAAAAAAAAAAAAAAAAAAAAAGGTGCGACGAGCAAGTAAATTAAAGTCGCAAAGAAGTGTATTCCATCCCAAGGGGATATTATACAATTTGATTTTTTTTTTAACATTTTATACTGAAACAACGGGCGTAGTAAACAAAAAGTAAGTAGGTAATAAATGATAGAAAGACTGACATAATTCAATCCGTGTTCTCAAATAGAGTTAACCTGTCCCATCTGGGAATAAGTACGCAGAATAGTGCCATAAAATAGGAGCCTAAATTCCCTAAAACTACAGGAACGGCGGACACTCAGAACTGGTCTCCGGGTGGAATAGGGCCACCAATACAACAAAAACAGTGGCGGAGACCAGAGAATTTTACGAGGGTAGCCGAAGGTTCTGGCACCGCTAAAAAGGTTTGCCCAAGTCCTGGAAAACAGGTAACCAATGTGCACAGTGGTCGTGGTCCGAAATACCAATACAAAAGAAGTAAAAAAAAGGCAAATGTACGAAAATTGACAGGTCCACCCAAAGAATTAAATCATGAGAGATACTAAATGATTATCAATCAATCTGTGGTAATTTAACGTGGCTCTCGCAATGAAAGCCTTACTCACGGTGTGCCACATGGAACTGTCTTTATTTACACTTGCGACAGTTAGCGCGACTTTGGGGGACTCAAACTATTCCCAAAACAATTAGTCAAAGCATCTTTGAGATATGAGCATATCCCCTTGGACAAGTTCCAGTTCCCCCGGGCTTGTTTTCTCTCAGCCAAAGTACCTTTGAAGTCACTGGTATGAAGTGAACTTCCTCCCGGTAAGGAGTGAGGCCTATCTAGACTTCTCAACCTAATCGACGGTGAACAGTGTTTTCAAAGTTCCTGCATTGCCTTCAGGAAAACCTAATGTAATGCAAGAGCACTGATAACCACAGACAGCACGATGCTCTCACAAAGGGTTCTACGCCACGATCAGGCAAGAGCAAATTGTTCTTGGGCCCCTGATCTCGCGTGCTACCAAAAAACAAAACCCTCTGGTCAGGATTTCGCAGGCAAAAGCTTCTTCCAGTTTCGCTTACATCACACCTCGCATGGAACTGATCGTCCATCGTATACGCTTGTACGAAACACAGACATGCACCTGCAACAGGACGCAAGTGCAAGTGCATCCGGAAAAGAGACTTATTACTTTAACACACATTCACATGCATTGTATATGTACATAGTGCAACTCATATGGCAGTGCATTTCTGCAATACTACCCCTAGCCCGTAACAGCAACAAAACCAAAACCATCTGCCTGACTTCATCCCTACAGCTCTATCCTGCTCCGACTACTCGCAAATAATCTGCTTGCAAAGTAACGTACATCGACCAGTCTGATATCATCATAAAGCATGATTCCAATCTTCTACCTGATGCTCACAGTCACCGGAACTACTTTCAGCCAGACCTCTTTTGAAGAGAAACTAGTTCAAAGAACTATGATATGATATGAAACCCAGACTCAAGTTAGAACCAAAATCAGCATTTCCACTGATGAAGCAAATGTCTCGCACAAAAGCGTATGTGGCTCTGCCCTTGTGTGACTGATCCCATTTCGATTGCCATCTGGTGGTCACACACTCACCCAAAACTGCCTTACGTTCTGTTCTACTTAGGTTTTCTATGGCCCCCATATCCTTTACAAGGTCTATATCAGCCACTGAGCGTCCTCCCTTCGCCGGGAAGTCCACTGCTCTTCGCAGAAGCTCCATGTCAAGAGGCATAGCTTCCATTGAAACCTACAGGGCATTATCTGCTGGCATGAGTGTATCAAACGATATCCCACAGAGGTCGTAACTGTCTCATAACACAACCTGACGACTTGAATGTTGCACAGACAACAAATAAGCCACGGTACACAGCATGAACATCACGCCTGCAAAGTCCCCAATCTGTCCGCAAAATGCGTCCCACCATGCTAACGGCACATGGCATCTTCCTATTCAGTTCCCCGAAATGCATCCTCTTCCCTACGGTCACCCTACTGTCAGCGTATCTAATAGTAGACCATTTGCGTTGTCACAGAGACTGCAACGCCGACATGCTCACTCCAATTTGATATTATACTCATTAGAGTTGAAACTCGCAGCTCATTCTGAGCCTGGGATTGCACTTCAACCATAAAAAGCAAGTTATCGGCGTAACTACTGACCCTACATTCTTCTGCAAGCACCCTCAATAATAAATCCATCATAAAGTTCCATATATAGGTTTATGGTCCACAGATGGATCCCTGAGGACAACCGCAAACAACGTCTCTCGAGACCCTCTCACCAGCGGCCACAACACAAGCTTTTCTGTCCTAAAAATCACTCTCCCATAGCCTAATCTCCTTACAGTTGACGTCCCTTAATTTATTTACAACAGGACCCAATTCAAAGTAATCAAAGGCCCCTTTAAAGTTAACGAAAATAGAAGGGTGCCATTTGCAATCTCCGCCTATGATGTGGCTAAATATTAGGTTATGCTAAGTTTTAAGAAACTTCATAAATTTCATGCCTAGCAGTCAAGCTCATTGGATCACAAACGAAATTTCATGTGTTTTTGCCATTTTTTTTTATTTTTATTTATTTATTTATTTCATAATAAATTATTTAAAATGTTTATTTTGTCCCTGCGCCTTAAAGGCTTTAGTAAAGTCTTACTGGCAAACTTTAAATTACAAAATATTACAATTTACTTAATAACAAACAAAAAGAAAAGTTGTAGTAAGTTCAAAAAAATTTTTAGAAAAAATGGAAAAATTTATTTATACACAACTTATTTATAAATATAAATCAAAGAAGTGTTTATATCTTTTCTAGCAAATATTTTGTAACTTTAGGTTTGAAATCCGATATTCTAGAAATTTGTTTTATATCATTAGGTAAATCCTTATATTCATATGATCCGAAAAACCCCACCTTTTGCTTTGTCAGTTCAATTCTACATCTTGATGGAATGAGGTTAAAACGATTGCGCGTATTTAATTGCTATTGATTATAACGTTGTAAAAATTATCATCACCTCCATTTACTGCTTAAAACATAAATAGCATTATATTTATATATGTAGAAGCCTTTTACAGGAAGTACATTTGTAGCATATTTTCAAAACAAATCAACTGTTGGTTAATCGTTAGGTAGATTAAAACCCACCTTCAAAGCTTTGTCTTGTGCACGCTGTAAAGATTTTAATGATGTAGAGTCTCTTGATGCAAAAACCATTGCCATGTACACCAAATGGGAATAAACAATCGGCAGTTTGAATTAAAATTTCCTCAAAGTTCCTATAGCTGAAGAGATTTTTCCTTTCAACATTTTTATGTGCGTATCCCAATATAAATTGAAAGATACATTTATTCCAAGATATTTGATATCACTTATCTCCGTGGCAATATTTTCGTCAATGCAAACTGACATCTCTGTTTCACGACTCAATAAATACGATCGAAATATTACGAAATTTGTCTTATCGTCATTTAAATGTAACTTGTTTAGTCTGGCATATTCAAATGACATTGAGGCATCATACTCAATCTGCGTTTTCAAAACCGTTGGATGACTATAATTATACATGTATGTCTCATGTATGTCATCCGCGAACATAAACAGTTTACCAAAAATGTTATGTTAGACAAGTCATTAATACATATCTTAAAAAGTAGAGGACCAAGTTGTAGTATGTGAGTGTAATTTCTCTAAGTGTATATTCTAGAAAGATCATCAAAACCGCTTCCAGAACATTTAAGTATGGTATATGTAATCTCTTTCCCTCTTTATCTGTGGGTGGGACTTTTCTAGAATTACGATTACAACAGTAAGTTATATTTGTTCCTCTCACTCCCATTATATAGTCAATTGTTATATCCTTTTCACTTGTTATGTAAATAAGAACATTCTAGAATTAAGTCTATGATAAACAACACTATTCTGTAAATATGTTTGTCTTCGTTGCACCCATTTTGTAAATGTGTGTTCTCTCGGAAATATCGTAGCATATTCTAGAATAAGTCATTTCAGTACAAATAGAACAGCTTTGTACGTTTGGATGAAATTAATAAAGCTGACGTTGATGTAGAAATACGTTCCACAATACAAAAAAGTGTACTGCCCTGTGGAACGCCACATAATACAGGACTACTTTCAGTTTTAGCGATTTGAACAAATTGACTGCTATTGTTTAAGCAGCTTTCACTCAATTTCACAGTTGTCTCCTGAAATCCAATTATTTGTAATTTTCTTAGCAATATTGAATGATCAACTAGATCAAATGCTTTACTTAGGTCGAAAAAAAACTCCCGCGACTTCAGAATGACCACAATCAAGACTATCACAAATTTCATTAATTACACTAACAAGAGCTGTCTCGGTACCATAACCTTTCCGAAAACCAAATTGTCTACTAAATATTATACCCTGAATTTTCAACGTACGCAGGCAATTGGTTAAAAATTACTTTCTCAAAAACTTTACTAATATCTGTGGTCACAACCCGGGTCGAGTTAGGACCCAGTTGAGTTATTAGCACCATCGTATTCAGCGTATCTAAATTTATTTGCTCTAAATTTTTCATGTTTGTATCTCTTCTATGAAGGCAATTAAACCTAAAAAACCTAATAGCTTAAGTTATTTTTCTAAATGACTGTTTTGGCATAACTGCCTAAGTCAATTTAGGATTACAACAAATATAAACATTATTTTTTCATCATTGCCTAAATCAACTTAAGTCGTTAGTCCAAAAAAATAAAGAAACAATTTTATTTTCCTAACTTGAGTTAAGCTCTTATTCCAAATTACAATTTCGTTTTTTGATAAACATAAATTGAGTTAAGGTCTTTCTCCAAACTTAAAGTTTTTTATTTAATCTGGAATAATAGCCTAACTCAACTTGAACTTTTTGACTTTCTTTCGTTCAACAATTCATAAGAGCCTAAGTGTCTTTTTCGATAATATCTTTTGACTGCGAGAATAAACAACTATTTTTTGAAATAAGAAATTCGTTTCCTTGGAATCTGTAGCAAAGTTTTCCAAAAAACACCTTCTCCTGATTTTCAGTAAAGATTCAAAACTTTAAACTCCTGTACTGAAAATATTGAAAAACAGACTTAGGCTGTTATGGGTTGTGACCACAGATATTTGACTATATAGAAATTGGTTTGTATAAATTTAAACTTGTTGCCCCATTAACTTTGGGCAACTGGTATTATTCTATGGACCTTCAGAACTTCGGGTTATGTGGATGTTTCAATCATGCCATCAAAAATTCTGGTCAACAACAGTAATACCAAATTTTGCCTAATGGTAAGCATTTTTATTGTTGTACCATCATGTCCTGCTCCTTTGTGAAATTGTTTTACCAAAATGGTGAAAATTTTGCGGCTACAGTTCGCAAATTGCGATCAATTGGGGGTCACAATATTGCTCCAAAAGAGTCAACTGTAAGGAGATTAATGGATAAAATTGCCAAAACTGGGTCTGTTAGTGATGTAAAGACAACAACGCGCCTTCGACCAGGTCGCAGCTGTACGTGATGATGTCGCTCAAACTCCATCCACCTCAATTCGACACCGAGCTCAGCAAATTGGTGTCTCCAAATCCACTATGCAGCGAATTTTGACGAAAGATTTGCATCTTCATGCATACAAAGTTCAATTGACTCAGGAACTGAAGCCAGCTGACCATGGACAGCGAAGGGAGTTCGTTAATTGGGTATTGGAGACACAACATGAGAATGCTGATTTTGCCGATAAAATCATCTTCAGTGACGAGGCCCATTTCCATCTTGATGGCTTCGTCAATAGGCAGAATTCTCACATTTGAGGTGAGGAAAATCCTCGAGTGATTCACGAGAAGCTAATGCATCCTCAACGTGTCACTGGCTGGTGTGGATTTTGGGCTGGAGGAATCATTGGACCTTTTTTTATGAAAATGAGGCATGTCAAGC
The DNA here is from genome assembly GCA_019455685.1 of Philornis downsi. Taxonomy (NCBI): domain Eukaryota; kingdom Metazoa; phylum Arthropoda; class Insecta; order Diptera; family Muscidae; genus Philornis; species Philornis downsi. The sequence continues at coordinate 235,826 of JAHXMU010000130.1, read as the reverse complement.
GCAAACAGTCCATGGTGTTCGGTATCGTGAAATGATAATCAGTTTTTTCGTGCCTGGAATTGAAGATATGAATGTGGAGGGCATGTGGTTTCAACAAGACGGTGCCACATGTCATACAGCCAGAGAAACAATTCAATTGCTGCATCAGTCATTTCCGTGTTATTTCGTGTTATTTCGCATTTTGGAGACCAGAATTGGCCGCCTAGATCGTGCGATTTAACGCCATTAGTCTTTTTTCTTTGGGGTTTTTTGAAGTCAATGGTTTACGCGAATAAGTCGACGACGACTCAAGTCTTAAATTCTATATATGTGCAAATATTTCTGAAACTTTCGAACAAATGTATTATTAGCCGCACATTTATTATGATTCTTCAACCAATGCCCAGATAACATTATCAAAATGACCTTTGATTAAAATAAATTTCGAGAATAGTTCCATCTTCTACAATAAACGGTTTTCCGAAAATTAATTCGACACGTTCCGGTAAAAAAACGGATTTAAAACCATTAAAACAAATAAAATAACATTTATCTCATTTCGGTTTTGTGCCGGGAAATCATTATTATAAAATAAGTTGCAAGACCGCAAGACCAATGGGATTAACTCATAAAACCACATGGCCCAACCCTCTTTTTAAAGAAACAACATCTTATCTCTACCCCCGAATCACGTGAACATTGAATTCTTGAGCAAACAATCAATTCAAACTATAGCACAATACTGTTACTTAGAGATTCACGTGAACACTGGGATCGCGGATTATGACATACGCATTGAACTAATGCTTATAAGTCTCGAGATTTAAACTGTACCCGAGACTTGATGCTATGTTATCAACATGAGTGTGCTAAAGTATAGTGGTGGTTGAACTAAAGGGTAGCTTTAATTTAGCATGAGCGGAAAGGATGTGTATCCATGACAAAATAAAGCAGGCATATGGCAAAATGGACAACCAATTTTTTATCGTATATAAATAGTTTCTTAGACTAAATAACTTGATTAGTTTTGAAACCAAGCTTTAAATGATAGATCCTGGAAAGCAAATGATTCCTTTCAACTTCAAATGTTTCATTCAATTCTTGAAATATTTTGCCAAACTAAAAAATACAATTAATTTGAAAATTTAAAACATACATTGAAAATATACAATTAATAAACCATTTCTAATTAAAAATAGATCAGTTTGAAATACAAATATTCCATTTGAAATTCAAAACACATCAATAGAACTCCAAAACACATTAATTGAAATTTAAAGCAGATAAACTGATATTTAAAATGCGTCAATTTAAATTCAAAACACATCGATTAAAATTTCTAAGCATATGAATTGATATTCAAAACACATCAATTGAAAATCAAAACATGTCAATTGAAATTCAGAACACATCAATTGCAATTTAAAGCAGATAAACTGCAATTCAAAATGTCTCAATTTAAATTCAAAACGCAACAAATAAAATTTTAAAGCATATAAATTGATAGTAAAAATACATCAATTGGAAATCAAAATACGTCAATTGCAATTCAATTCAATTAGTACTGTCAGTAGACTTCAGATAGCAAAAATTAAAAAAAACAAGGACAAGGGCTAAACCACTTTTAGAAATGTGTTTCGTTTTCTCAAAATTTCTGACGGTTATTGAAGTATGCTTAAAAAATAAGTTTCTTAACTGTAGACGCAAGACAAAACAACAAATTAAGTATCAGAAGAGGTGCCTGATAGGCCCATTTACAAGAAATAAATGTGGACAGGATTGTTAAAAAGTACTAAAAAATGAGAGAAACGAGAAGAAGGTATTACAGCCACGTCAACAGATCTTACGGTGATTCATTACATTGTCTACAACATTCTAAACTGCTTGGTGTAGGATATATAAACTCTGATTTAGCGCCTGTTCAGCTTAATGTCTGTCCACATGTTAAATCTTTTTTTTTATGAGAATCTTTTACAAATTTGACAAAAAAAACAACAAATCAAATGAAATCTAAATGCATGAATTGTTTTCATAGCTAATGTTGATAGAAATAAACCAAATGTGAATTAAAAAATGATAATTTTGTTATAATTCCAAAATTAAACGTGTGTTGCCCAAAGTAAATAAAAAAGTAGTTTTTTTCTCCTGAATAATTTCTTTGCTTCAAAGTGAAATTTTAGCATAGTCTGTTCAATCTTCTTTTTTTTGGAAAAAACCGGAAATTATTAGACTCAAAATACGGAGTCCCTATCTCTCGCAAAGTTTTTTTTCCCAATTCTGACCCGCCAAATGCTCACACCCTGTACCCAAGCGAAGAAACGTGTCTTAGAAGAACACAACATGTTTACGTTTTCCAATACAAATCCATCTTATCAGTCGAAATATGACAGAAATATGGAGGAACTCATCTTAATGAAATTTTGCGTAAAGACTCTATAAATAGTTAGGACTGTAAATCTGTAACGTCAGTCTTGGCACAGTACTCAAACAAAGTAGACAGTAGAAACAGTCACGGAAAAGTGAAAAATCTAAAACAAACGTACAAAAAAATGTGGTCAACATATGGAAAAAGTGACATAATAATCACGCTGATATATCTGTCACTAATTGGAAGAGGTAAGTGCGACAGTCCTAATGTAAACAATAAACGATTCATTGTTATTTGTAAACCATCCTCTCTATAACTTATCTGCTAGTCAAAGCAAGATTGAAAATAAGTTGCATTAGTTTATATTTTTTCAATCGGCTCTGTATAATGTAACAATTTATTGACCCTTAACAAATTGCATAATTCACAGTATTTGCTGCCCCCCCATCATCTTTACACAATGATGATAGCGATAATGATCATCGCATGCATCCCTTATTCAACTTTAAACCTGTCGATCGGTTACAGAAACGTTCCATGCCTATGTTACGTTTTGATGCATCCAAACCCGAAGAAGATTTTGCCGATTATTGGAATGATGTGGGACAGAACATCCTAGCAAAACAACTGGCTAGCAAAACTCAACTAAATACAAATCTGGCGAAAAATGTTATAATGTTCTTGGGCGATGGCATGTCCATACCTACCATAACTGCGGGACGGGTATATTTGGGTGGCGAAGAGAAACAATTCACATTTGAACAATTTCCTTACATTGGACTAAGTAAGGTAAGGACGAAACAGAAAGTTGTCTGAACAAATCAATACGGAATTTCTCCTAATTTGAAAATTCTTAAATTTAATAGCTATTTTATGATATCGAAATTCGAAAGCTATTCTTGAAAATGCTATTAAATTAGGGAAAGATATCAACACTATTAATGAATTACGCAGGCTTATAATTTTGAGGTCTGCAAACATTTTGAATATTGTTTCATGAAAATTCCAAAGTTATTTTGAGAAATTTTAGATTAACCTGGCTATCATGAGATATTCGGAGTAAAAAATCCAAAAATAGCAAATGTTTTCGTATTTCAAAGTAAATATATTACGATACCTTGTCGAATAGTATAAATTGCACTTGGATAAAGGTCAATATTACTAGATCTTCTCAAAGCATAGGGTTATCCATTTTTCGTTTTCAAGTAAAGTTAAACAAAACTCACATATAGCTATGATTTCGATGAAATTTTTATTTCATTATAATGCTTGGAACCATCCACCATCTCCAGATTGGTTGCAGCAGTGGATCCTTTTGAGGTAGTTTTCAAAAAAATGCAGCCGAATGACACACATCTCTAGACCATAATGCGCACCAATCGGTTACTGTTTCCGGATGCAATGGCGTTTTAACAATCACTTCTCTGTACTCCAAGACCCATATGCGACGATTTCATTTGTTGACGTAACCACAGAGAGAGAAATGAGCTTCGCCGCTGAAAAAATTTTTGTTCAATTGAAAGCCCAAGACCCATATTCGTAAATGGCAAACCTTTCACTAACAAAATAGCACTTTAGATAACAGCTATTTAACAGCTGACAGATTTGCCAGACCGGCGGACCACTTAGTGGATAACCCTATATAAAGGTATTCTCTAGGAGTAATAGTTATCGAGGTATTAAACGAGGATATGAAACGAAATTTTAAAAATTTAGTTTAATCTCCAGATTAAACATAAAAACTAAATCAACAAAACCTACGAATTTGGAATTTCAAAGTTATCTTTGTTGCTTCTGGTGTAAAGCAGAGTTTATACAAAAATGAGATTTTAACGATCTTAAAGGTTTCTCAGAGAGACTTAAATTACTTTCAGTTTGAAATCACAATTGAAATCCAAAAATATTTGTTTATAAGAATCTGTCAAATCTGTTTCAAGTGCTGCAGATGTTGATATTTTTCACATTTTATTGTACATATCTCGGAAACGCATCTTACGTTATGGATAAAAGTATAACTTTTTCCGAACAATTCACTGCAATATATCAACAGCTGCAGGCTACTTACTAAAGAAACTGTTACCATCAATATAGTGGTGAACGTTCCATTTCGGGATGTTCACAATTTTGTGTGTCCCTAAGATTCTAGGTCATCATGATTGAAGGAAAATTTAAAAATATGTGAAATTCTATGATTCGTGGAAAATTCAAATTCAGCAATTTATAAAATTAGAGAATTTTAGAAATTGAAATTGTCCGAATTAGTTATTTATACAATTTTTTGACATCATATTTATTACGAAAACACAAAAATCAATTTTAGATTTCGTAAAATATAAGAAAAAATGAAATACTGTAGAATGATAATCCGGGGAATGTGCGAGATTTTAAACCTCATGAAGTTCTGCAATTGCTGACATTACAAAAGCTCTAAAAAAATTATGAATTGATGATTTTCCGGATTTATAAAACCTAATCGGTCGCGACTAACAACAAAAATTCTGAATTTTAAATAATAAGAAATTCCTAAAATCAAATTTAACGCGAAATCAGTAGGAACGAGAAATTATATAAAAAGTGCAATTCATTAATACAAATAATTTTGGATTTGACAAAATTCATAAGATTTTAATGACAACAAATTTTCTTTGCTTATAACACAACTTGACATAGTATGATATTTTGTAGCTTATTGGAAGTTTTAATATTATTTCTTAATACGACAATTCCAACAAAGTTTTCAGAAATTTTACGTTGGCTGGCTTTCTCGTCAGTAGTTCGCTCTTGAAGTTTGGAAAATCATAGATTTCTTAATATTTAATAATCAGTATTTTACGAATTTAACGATGACGACAAAAATAACCCCTTACATAGCCTTTTTCTTAAGTTCATTGCATAATGTATTTCGGAAACTAGAGAGGATACATAGAAATTTTAGAGCTTTTAATATCGCGCTAATAGACTTAATAAGAATGACGTTTTCTCATTCCAAAAACTTTGCCTTCAAACAGAACCATTCGAAATGGTTTAAATTATGGAGTTTCCGAACTTTTCAATTGTGAAATCTGAATTAATGAATATTTAATAATCAATATTTTACGAATTTGACGACGACGACAAATATAACCCCTTACATAGCTTTCTTCTAAACCTCATTGCAGAATGTATCTCGAAAACTAGAAAGGATACAAAGAACGTTTAGAACTTTTAAAATCGCGCTAATAGCCTTAAGAACGAAGTTTTCTCATCCCAAAAGTCTTACCTTCAAACGGAACACTCCGAAATGGTTTTGAGTGATCCGAACTTTTCAATTGTTAAATCTAAAACCTATTTAGAAAATCTGTTTCTGGTGTAACAATGTGGGTGTACTTAAGATAGCAAATTGGAGACCCAATACAATCATCCAATTATTGTTTGAACGGCGGTCCTCTGTACCTGGCAAATAGTTACTATTACTATATAAGTTTAGCAAAAGTTCCTCCAAATTGCCATTCGGATGATCATTAAGAATTAGATCCCTTTCGTGGACCTAAATTCAGAATGTACTTTAAGTCTCTGAATGTGCGAAGCTCTCCCATATCCCGTTCATGGGAAGGTAGGAAATTTGTTTTTTTTTCAGTTTGAAGATCGCAATAATTGAGTTAATTAAATTCCGAATTCAAATCATTAGTTTAAAAATTTGTATGGCCTGGTGTTAATGATAGTTAATTCAACAGAATGCTTTATCCTGAATCAACCGTAATTCACGAAGTCAAATTTAAGACTGATGATAAAAGTGACATTCTAAATTTGTGAAAATAGAAAATAGCAAACTTAAGAAATTCTATGGTCTCTAAAATTTGGAAATGTGGGAAGTTTACGACCTTGTATAGTACTTTACTCTTCTGCACTTCCATTTCAACGAACAGCGCCCAAAATGTAAAAGGACTTCATTAAACTGGTGCTTCCAGCGAAAAGAGTTACACCAACAGTCCTGGGTATGAGAATAACTTCTTAAAGAATATTCCAGGTTGCGCAGAATAAAAATTGCATGGAAACTAATATAAAACATAATGAACTTCATGTTCCCCAGTACGGTGCCTTTGGTGTCGGAAACCCATGGCGCTGATGATGTAGTCGTTTTCACCAGTGGCCCTTTTCAGCAAGTTACCACTAAGAACTCTATCTGTCTTTCGAACAGCTCAGCTACATCAATATCGCCAAGTCGCCCATAGAGATCATGATTCATAAGATGTTAAAAATCGTCGTCAGTATTTTTCTCCCGCAAATTTCCAACACTATTTGATTAAATTGCCCCAGTACCCTCCATGCTATTATATATTATAAACGGTATAATAAAAATCGGTATAATTTAAGGATTGGTAATATTTAAGAACTGGGGAGTATTTAGTATTGTCTAATTCCTATAAAGAATTAAGTAAATGTCATGTTTCAAGAAATCGTAGCATCTGTTGCAATAAATAGATACAGCAGATAGATGAAAGACTAAGAACTCTATAGGTTTCTCATTATGAAGAGTCTATAATACATCATATCTAACTACCAAATGTTCCTCCCTCTTTTTTTCAGACATACTGTGCCAACACCCAAGTTGCCGATTCCGCTTGTACAGCTACCGCTTATTTGGGCGGTGTCAAAGGCAATTACGCTACCCTCGGCGTTACAGCCGCCATCGAACTCAATGATTGCCAGGCCCAAAATATCACCGAACATCATGTCAACTCTATAGCCGCCTGGGCCCAGGCACAGGGTATGGCCACCGGTCTGGTTACCACTACCGGCGTGACAAATGCTTCGCCGGCTGGAGTGTATGCCCACGCAGCTAATCGTAATTGGGAAAATGATGCTGAGGTTCTGAAAACCAACAATGATCCCAACAAATGTATAGATATTGCCACTCAATTGGTGCATGGACCGACTGGCCGAAATTTAAATGTTATTCTCGGTGGAGGTCGGGAACATTTCCTGCCCCTTAACTATGGAGGGGAAGGACAGCGCTTAGATGGTTGTAATCTTATAGAGGAATGGCAAGAGGTTCATGGATCCAAAGCACACTACGTGACAACTAAATCAGAACTTTTCAATTTGGCTCCCAATACCGAACGAGTTCTGGGTTTATTCGCCGCCAACCATATCCCCTATCATTTGGATGCAGATGCCGATGTTATACCCTCGCTTGAAGAAATGGTTAGCAAAGCTCTGGAAATTTTAGAACGACAAAGTAGGGGTAAGGGTTATTTTCTCTTCGTCGAGGGTGGGCGTATTGATCATGCCCATCACGACACTTTGGCTTTAAAAGCTTTAGATGAGACAGCAGAATTTGACAAGGCCATACGCTTAGCTCGCCAACAGACCAAAGTGGAGGATACTCTCATCGTGGTGACTTCAGATCATTCGCATACCATGTCTGTCGCTGGCTATTCAAGTCGTAAGCATGATATATTCGGCATTAACAATGGTCAGCTGGCTTTAGATCAGTTACCATATGCAACATTGAGTTACGCCAACGGTCCTGGGTATGAGAATAACTTCTTAAAGAATAGTCCGAGTTTGCGCCGAAAAAATCTCAAGGAAACTAATATGAAACATAAGAACTTCATGTTCCCCAGTACGGTGCCATTGGTGTCGGAAACCCATGGCGGTGATGATGTAGCCGTTTTTGCCAGCGGTCCCTTTGCCCATCTCTTTACAGGAGTATATGAGCAAAATTTCATAGCTCATGCCATGGGCTACGCCTCCTGTTTGGGTGATAAAAGAACGGCTTGTCATGATGGCTGGCACCAGGGTAGATATTAAGTAAGCAATAGAGAAACTGTAGTAATTAATTTATTTATAATTACACGTATAATGTACTTAATTAAATGACATGAAAATAGTTTGTAAGCATAAGTAAGTAATTGCATAAGTAATTAGCTGTAAACAACATAGGAATTATAGAGTTAAGGTTAGTACTGTTATAAGTGCAATTAGAATAACATAATGTAATTGAATAGCTTTATTTATTAAAAAATTCAGATATTTCCTTTAAGTAAATACCAGTCTGCCAGATTTATTTGTTGTTTATACAAATTCGCAACATCGAAAGTGAGCTCGGTGACAGGGGAAATTATAGGGTCATCATATGGAATCCAGAAAAGAATCAGTTTGGACGTGCCTGGTGGATGTTATTGAACTTTGTTTAAGGACCCTTTATTTCGTTCTAGCGTCTTTATAAAGGAAGCAGGATAAACACAAATTAAAATTGCTAAAACTATAAGTGTAGCTCCCAAAATGGCATTTTCAATACATTTACAAAAGGAACATATGCGATTTTACGTCCAAATAACAAAACAAAATATGATTTTTTGACATTGGAAAAAAAATTGAATACTGTTTCGAATGACACAATAAAGAAGTTAATTACACAGCTCATCATTAATTTTTGCTAAAGATTTAAGATCAAAGTTCGACTGCTATGGATTACCATGATTTTTATACTGAAAACTGATTTTCCAATTTGGCTTTAATTTACGACATAAGATATTACAAATTTTGAAGTAATTCTTATTTTTACCCATATTGAAAGGTTATAACAGGCGGTAATGTTTTTGGAGCGGTAACAAATGAACTAATTATAATTAAATTTGACATAGCGAAACGTATCATATCTTCTAAAGTTTTCGAGATATGCTATATTGTATAGTTATCTAATTATACATTCTCCCGCAGTTATGAAGATATATATCATTTGATGCAAAAATAAAACGCAGAAGGAAGGAAGGAAGGAAGCGTATCAAGTATGTTTTGATAAAATATGTTTCATGGCTTCCTAAACCTATTGAGCTTTGTCCGTCTGTTTGGCTAAATGGCTGGCTGGCTGGCACGTTAGCTGCCGTAAAAAAATAAATTAATTAAAAAATCTTTTAAAAAAAAAAATTGTCCGCGTAACCACGTTCTTCCCAAAAAATAACTTAATTTACTCCACGTAATCCTAGGCTCACTTTCCCATTCAATCGTTCTGTATTCAATATAATTAAGAACACATCAGGCATTTAGTAAACTTAGCTCACACAGATTGGCTGATTTAAAAAATACCAATGGATCTTCTATAATTTCTAAGTTGCACTTCTTTTACTGTTTGTGTGTTAACTCAGGCCAATATGTTGGGATGCGGCACACTTTTCCTCCAACACAAAATGACGTTGAGGGAAGATATGTGTAAGTCAGCTCACGTGACTGAAATTTCTATACCGATTTTTAAACTAACACTTCAATGTTACATTCTTTTAAAGAGTTCCTCTGCCTAAGCCTTAATTCTAGAGATATCACGGCAGTTCATCTGACTGAAATTTCTATACCGATTTCAAACTAAACATTAAATACTACTTTCATGTACAGAGTTCCTCTGCGTAGGTCTTAGTTCTAGAGATATTATGGCAGAGCTTCTTATATCGGCCAATAGGTCTTGAGATTAAAACACAGATAATGTCTTTAACAAAAAAACAGACGTTATATTGAGAAAGTTGTAATCTTTAACCAACATCTGCTAGGACTCCATGCTATTTCAATACCTTATGTTTGAGTTACAGTACCTTAATTTTGTTTTTTATATGCGATGAGAAAAAAACAATGTTGTTCTGTGGGTAATCTTTGCTTTTTGATAGGGGTTATTACCGTTCAAACATAGTAATTGCTTGAAAAGTATTACGGCTACTTTTCTTAGTCTAAAACAGCCATTTGCCGATGTTTTAATGATTTTAAACGAGGTCGTACGGTCATCGATAGTACTAAATGAAGTGGCCATGCAAGAGCAGCGGTTGCATCAGAAAATCATAAAAATTATTCTCGATAATTAAAAATTGAAATTGAAAGAGAGGGCTGAAGTCCTGGAGGCATCAAAAAACAATGAGTTTACAATTTTGCATGAAAATTTGGGCATGATAAAAATGATAATCTAGTTTGCTAACGGTGGGACTGATTTCGAGCGATAATTGGTAAGTTTAAACACGCTAAAAAAGGGTTTTTTTCATGTCCTAATTTTCAAGAAAAAGAAAGACTCATAAATAGCTCACTTTATGTGACAGTTTTAGATAGTTGAAGAACGAAATGAAGAAAAAATGAATATAAGCGGAGTCGAACAAGCATAAAAAGTTTGATCGTGCTAAAACTTATAAACCCAACTCCATTAATAGCGATCCAGAGTGTTTTGAACGATGCACAGATTCATTGTAATATTACGGACCATTTCCTGTGTAATACAGGGTGGCGCACCAATAAGCACTATAATAATAACTTTATTTTAATCAATGTTTTTCATGTATTTTTTTATTGTATAGAAATTTCAATTTTATTTTGTATGACTAATTGGTTTTGGAGATGATAACCCGTAAATGACTAAAATGGACTGCTTCAATTTAGTCAAACTCCTTTGTTTGGTGTTATAGATATCTTGCTTGGCATAACTCCATAAAAAAGGCCAGGTGCAGTCAGGTAAGGTAAAAAACTCCTTCAAAATCTTTAAATAACGGCCTCATTGACAGCTGACAGCAGCACAATTCGTTTGCCACCCTGTATATCAAAGTAAAAGGATTACTTCTTCCTATAGTCCTTGCTGCATCTAACAATTTGTATCGTATATTGTTTTTAATTAGCGGAGAAAGTTTACGAACATATGTATAATATAATTATTTTTTTTTCAGAGACTAGGTTATCCTTTCTTGTATGAGCGAGTTGTTTCATTCTGAATCGATTTTGTTACTTCTGATCCACTGTACAATGGTTAGTACGCATGATCCCGAGTCAATCCCGCATACAACCACCTACCATTACTAAAGCGGCGGTGTCGTCGATGCGAACACTTCGAATAGTCGAGTAATCGACAAGTCTGATAAATGCTTCTCAAACTATGACATTCGGAATCATCGTTAATCTATTTCCTGGGATGCAAGGGAATTTGTTTAATCCATTGTACACCAATATACAGTCAAATAAGCGAGTGTTTCAAAATTAATTTCTTGCTTAAAACATAATATATCGTCTTATCTTATTTTTCCGGTAGAAAATAAAATTTTTGAAAATATGCAATACCTACGCCCACACTTAGGACCTGCTCTCACAAGCGTATGTGTAAACATATAATATAAACAATTGATTACATCTGTCCTTTCATTAGATTTTTAAGCTTTTTACTGCTTTACTTCAATAATAATATTGTAATACTAAAAGGCATAACTTTACAAATACAATATTAGATATATTTGACGTAGAAAAATGTGTTCTTCGGAATTGAAGTGTTGGAAATTGATACGAAGAATCAACTTGGAAACACTAATTATTCGTTTGCCGGGTATTTCTTTTATCAAGTTTCACAAACATATTAGCTATTACAAATTTTGTAGGCATGTTTGGCAACATTCACTTACGAAATATGGCTGAAATTATTAGCTAAAAATAAATTTCGAACAAAGCTTTATGCTATGTTCTTTTCAGGAGGAAAAATCGTTGAAATACCGTCGATGGAAAATTCAACATAGTGATGGCCTTAAAATCGAAATGCTGAAAATTTTTCAAATCTGAATAAAATTCTGAAGCTTTTCAGTGTTATTAAACATATTATAAGTTAAAAGATTGGAGTAGATATCTTTTCTAGATCGAACAACTGAACCAAACAAAACAATTCTGTTAGTCGAATCAGTGACCCAAAGTGGAACGAACCGGTGAACCCAATCAAAGCACAATATTCCACATGGTTTGCAGGCCCGCTTCAAAATAAACCATTATTTCACGTTGATCGTTAAGCTATTATTATACATTTTGTAAGTTTCTGAGTTAGAAAAGCCTAGTATAATAGTGTATAGATACAAAAAAAAATAACTTACCTTACCTTGTACCAGTTTTCTTATAAACCAAATCTTGGTGTTTTAAGGTTGTCATTATTGATTCCCTAAAATCGCACTGCATACTTCTAGGCACCAAAAACTGTTAAATTTTTTATACAACACACGCACTCACCGACGGTTAGGTGTTCATTAATTTTTGCAGTATTTTGAAAACATTTATTTTAAGTTATTCTCAGCATTCTAACCTTATGATTGACACGCTCGCGCTGTGTTATTTGTTGCAAAGAAACACCAACTTCTAGAACGAGCAAACGAACGACGACCACAACGTCACAATTACTGCCACCATCACCATGCAATTTGCGAAACATTTTCAAACTTTCACACAAGTTAATAGAAAACACTAATGAACAGAAACTCTGATGAAATTAATATTTTAAACAATTTCATTTACTTTTTTCTAATTAAAAATTAAATTAAACGGCAGCTCAGCAATTCCATGCGAAAACAATGAAAATTAGCGGTAAACTAAAGGGAACAACGAAACCAAAAACAGAGTTGCAAGTAAAAGGCACTACAATGGCATTGCCATTTCAATTAGAGTTAGCAGTATTAAGGTGATGGTATACTGACAGACCAATCAGACTGATTTAACCCCATTTGTGATCAATTGGCCTAAATTTTGTTACTAAATCTCTCAAATGCGTCACCCCTTCTAAGGTCGACTACAATTACTTTTAGTCATGTATTCCTAGGCGTTTGTCCTAATGTACGTCGATGAACGTTATAAAAATGAAAAAAGTGCGCTGTACACAAGGGGAAATAAAAGTTACATTCTTCTCGCAAAGCAGGAATTTAAAAAAAATTGAAAAAATTTGAAGAAAAATTCGATATTCAGAATGATTTTAATGTATTTAATGTACACCGTTTGCAATGAGTTATTTTACAATGCAGTGGTTTCTTTGCACCTTTGGGGGTGTAAACGGCACCTGGAACCGGTTAGAGGAACATCAATCAGCTGTTGAATGAATGGGTGCTGGATTTACAAATACTAGCATATGTTTACGGGAACATGTAAACAAAAGCGAAATAGGAATTTAAGTTAGGTAGGCTTTACGGTTAAAGGTTTCAAAGCCGAGAATGGAGGTATTTTTCGATCGAGCAGAATTAGTGCCACTGCAGAGATTACCCTTTGAAAAGTAACACTACCGGCGTTTAGGTAAAATGATATATAACGACCACATTTACTAAATTAAAAAATAGGGTGTGATGCAAATGTTGCGTACAATAAAAATTATTAATTATATTCGTTTTTTTTGGTTTTGTGATTTTTTTTTTTTTTTTTTTTTGTCTTGCCTCAGATATTATTAATTTATTTCATTCATAAAATCGACTCCGACTATCTGGCAATTCTCAGGAAACTATCAGAATTTAAATTCCACATAAATGATAGTACAGCAATTAAAACAACATTGTTTTTAATGCCGTTTCTTGTCGCTGCTATGTTTATATTTCGTTTATTACGAACATCGACAATTTTGCTGTCAAATCGTATTAATCAATTTTATACCACTATTCTATTTTAAAGGTTACGATAAGAATGTGAATGGCGTATAACCATTTATAAGATAATTCCTCAAAATACAATTAGCGCCACTAATTGTACAGCAAAATAGTAGTAATGCACTGCTAAGCGATAGCAACTCTGCCCACTACCGTCTGCTAGCAACATTGACATCATACCCTTTCCCAACAACTGTGTACAAAAACAAGAAAGATACTGTAAAGAAAAGTTTGGTGTGAATTTCAGCATATAAATATTAATTCTTTCGCTGAAATTATCGAAAGTTCTTTTAATTTCTTTTAAGATTTATTTTATCGCATCAGTTTTTTACCACAATCCGTTTTCCGAAGGCAAGTAGCTAAACGTCAATAGTCTCTAATACAAACTAAGATTTCGTATGTGAGAAGTCATGAGGAAAAGAACAAGAAACTAAAAAATTGTGTGTGCATCAGTATTTTCTGCTGTGTGGTTTTGCCCTTTTGTATCTTGGGGTATTTGTGGATGTGCGTATAATAGGAGAAAAAAAACAAAGAACAACAATTGGATTTCGACGCGTAACAAGGTAATTTTATTATACAAATAAGGCTCAGCAGTGCCAATAAATCTCCGGAGGGTTACAATTTTTGGGTGTTTCTCTTATAATTTGGATGAGCCTAAAAACCGCAACAACCTTTACCCACTCACTACCTGTCACCTTTGCTCTAGGCCAATATGTACTTTGTATATCTTAAACGGAGCGGGTGAGCTGGTCTTTTTTTATGTATTAGAGCATCTTCTTGTTTATTATTAGGAAATTATTTAAAATACTTCTATAGTTTACATACTTATCGATTGCACTAGAGGCTTTGAAAATTTTTGCTGTGATCCAGTTCATCAACTCGCCATTGTTTTGTGTATATATACGACTTTGTCATTTGAGTGTTTACCTTGACTTTTCATAACATACATTCATCATTTATTTCCAGCAATCTTCGACCTCATGGTTTTCAGATTGTGTTTTTATCAGTTTCTTGCTCCCGGCATTTATTTTGCAATAATAATTGTTTATCAGCAATTCATACGTGTATTTTTTGGCTGTTACTGGTAAAGCGTTCTGGAATTGGAAATGTACTTTGTTGTTGTCGCTATTGAGTATCCTAAATATAGATTTTGGTTTAGGTTAATTGGCAATGAATCTTTTTCTCAAGTTATTATATGCCTATCTGGCCGAACAACACCAGCTTGCTTTCTTCAATGATGTTTCTTCTGATTTGCTAAATGTTGTCTACGGGGATTTATCAAAGCTCCGTTTTGGCTACAATATTACACTTTTTTTATAAAGGAAAGGCTAAATTGCAATAGCTTATATATCAATTGTAGTGCTTTGGTCCACGTCAGTTGCGATTTGGTGGATGAATGTGTGAGTGCTAACTCGATTAGTACAATCAGCTCCACCTGTACTTCTGGCTTTTTTCTAAAGTTTGTGAATTTCAATGATCAGAGCACGATTGTCGACCGGCCATGTGAGTTTGGACAATGTTTCAATGTCATTACGCTTTTGCGGCTTTTAACAAGCTTTATTAGGGAAATGATGAATAATCACGATTGTAGTTTGCCTTTGGGCTCAGAATCAGGTTTCTAATATTGCAGATCATACATATCTACAAACTACTATCTAATTTCATGCCTTCTAACACAGCCTGTAAACTAGGGCACGTTTAGTACGTGCAGCGGCGTTCCTAAACGGTCGATCCATTTTTGATAGCTGTACTCGTACATTTTTATTTACGGATAATATTCATCCTAATAATACATTGAGTGCTAACAAAAAAAAACTGCTTAAATGGTGATAATTTTTCGATGCATTCATCTCAAAATTTTAATATCAACATATTGAAAGCAACAAACTAAACATATATGATGACAAATTACTGGAAATTCATAAGTAGTGTATTTGTGGGCCCTACTATCTTTCTATGGTGGATAGTCCTCATTTTCACACCACATTATTGAACCAATTTTTCTAGATTACATATATAAGTAAATATGCTGATTTATTGACAAAATTATGTCGTTAGCCGTTGACAAATAATTGAATTTACTGGGTTGTCGAAATGCTATCTAGTTCATATTAATTTGAATATTGGACAGAAATGTTCTTTAGGAAACCGAGAACTTCTTTTAAGTGTCATAAATACTACAATTGTACTTGTTTGAGACTTGAGATCTAACAATAATGGATGCCATAAACCGATACTTTTGGGAGTTGCTTAAAGAGTGACTTGAATGAAGTATAACTGTTATGTCCTGATTATGTTAATCGTATGCCACGACATCGCGATGTTGTATGTGGTGATGTAAAGGTATCAAGATGAATTGGAAATCTCTGTAAACTGCACAGCTGTAATGCAATAACATTGGGTTGTTCGGAAAGTTCGTTCGGTTATGACATAGAGTTCCTACAAACACTATCATAACTTCCTCTCCCCCAACCCCCAGTCTGAGCAACCACTTAAAGGATTTGAATTTCCATAACGACAAGGAAGTGGAAATTCGAATTGAGCTTTTTTTTTTCAGAAAAACCACGCGAGTTTTATGGAGAGGAATTAAAAAACTCTCAGAAAGGAGAGTGGGAAGGAGTTATTAAGAAAGGGGGAGATTACATAATAGATTAAAATAATTGTTTTCTTATATATAAATTTGTAAATAAATCTCTTTTAAAAGCGGAACGAACTTTCCGAATCGCCCGATATATTCACAAGTCTGTGTGTAATAGCAATAATTTATTATTACGTTGCGATGACCAATTTTACAGAAGTTTTGAAAATTAATTAGCTCTCAGCAAAAATCAAGCAATCATTTTATAATGTATTTGTTGTAGAACTATCTGCAATTGAAATTTGAAATTTGCCATATATTCATAGTTATGGTTCAAAGTAAATTAAAATTCCATTTCATAACATCTCTGTGCTATGCTAAATTTTTTGTCGTTGTATTGTTTGAAGAGCGCAGAATGTGATAAAGAAAGACCTCGGAAAATAATATCATTAAAAACATAACTTTTTAAATGCATTAGTTGTCTTACAGACATTTACAGACATTTTAAACTAACCCTAACTAACTATTCACTATACCACGCCGCCGCTACCGCAATTCTCAACTTTTGGCTGTGAAAATAGTCTGTATTTTATAAAATCAATTTTATTTATTTATTTATTTCTGGTTTGTAATTTAAAGCCTTCCGGCCAATTATAAGTAAATTACAATATGCAACAATTCATCATAATAAAAATTAAATATAAAATTTATAAAAATATAATATGACGTATAATAATATAATATAACATTATGATCGTTGAAGACAAAAAAAAAGTATGGAAAAAAAAGACTAATTCAAAAGTTAGAAGTTAATCGGAATATAATCTTGAAATATAAGATAATCGGTATGTAATAAAGGCTGCCCACAGTTTAATTGAAAACAAAATTTTACAGTAAAGTCTGAAAGTGTTGTAGAATGTGCCTTTTGTAAGAATCAGGAAATAATTTAAAACTTTTTAAATGGCTTGGTAGTAAATTGTAAATTCGAGCTACTCTTACTGCAAAAGCACGACCCATGAGTGTGGTTATTTTAGGAATAAGAAGCTGCTTATTACGAGTGGAATGTGAAAAATTAAATGAATTAAAAAGAAATTGAGGACTACACAATCGAACAACCTTATAAAATAACAGCAAAGACCTAAAATCTACATAATTTTTAAAACTACAACCCAAGAAACGCTTAACATACGGTGTTATATGAACACGACGCCTCAGTGAGTATAAATACCTCATAACTCTATTAAACGCCATCTGAACTTTCCTCATATTTTGTTTTTTAGTGCCACTATATAACTCTAAACAATATAGGATACTAGGCATGATATAAGCATGAACCAATTTCTCCTTAATCGATCTGGGCAACACTAAGTCGGTATTATAAAAACTTCGCAGTGAATAATTTAAACGTCGGACTACATTATCCACATGATAGTTAAAACTTAGTTTGTTGTCTAAAACTACTCCCAAAAATTGTGAAATATCCGAAAAATGCCGTAGAATAACTTACGAAAATTTTCTTATTTTCCATTCAGGAATTTTATCATTTGAAATTCCGACAATATATATTTAATTTCAGCAATGCGATATAATTAAAAAGGTTCCCTTTTGCAAACACTGCATCAATCAATCAATCACGAACTTATATCTGAAGATATCTGTCTGTTTTAAAAAATAAAAATTTATTTGAAACTTAAGATCTTAGACAGCCGTATTATTGAAATGATTATTATTGTATTCTCGTAAACCTTAATAAGAAACTAAGCTGTTTTTCACTATATCCAGTCTAAATACTCTTGGAAGGTAATGTATATTTTACTGCTGTCATTCTAATAATACGGAATGTTTTCGTTCTCAATCTTGTCCCTTATTAATACTTATTTATGCAATATAATTTATTAAAAAACCAATTCCATCTTTGGCCAGGTGTTGCTAATATTGGCTTCTTAAAGTTATCCAGAAAATATTAAAACATTTGTTTTGGCAGCAGGCAATCACTTGCATTAATTATTATATATAATTATTGGAAATACAAATTATAAGTTAAAATTAACAAGATATTTCTTAGACGATTCAATGTCTTAGCATAAAGTTTAGAAATGTGAAAACTATTTAAATGTCCGTCTTAACTACATACCGATTTTTAAACACAGTCGGTAAAGGGCACGGAAACATTCAGCTCCCCCCATTTTTAATCAATTTCGTTATTGTTTCACTTTTCTGTATATAAATCATTTACCATCTCCCTCTCTCTCTCGTTATGACATCATGTGCAATTGTTCGGCGCAAATAATTCCAAATTATACAAATGACGAAACTTCACACAAAAAATTCCATGAAATGATTTTGTGTGAGATGAGAAGAAATTACATCTATTATTAGACTTGTACATTTGTGTTTGTTGATTGAATCATTTCCCCATCTTTCAATAGGCTTTATAACTGCCAATTATTCTCCAAATCTGCCAATTTTTCACGAAATTAAAGCCGTCACATCTCGATAAATTTACTCAACATCAAATGCAAATTCAAAGTCTCTAAATATGACAGATTTCGCTCACGTTTTCAACGCTTTCTTTTCTACGCGTTCCATATCTTTATTTAAATTTGACTTATATTAAAAAGGCATAAACACAGTAATAACCCATTAACACCTTTTTAAGTAATATAAACATTTTCTAAATTTTGATTTCTTGTAGATAAATTGACATTTTGGCATGATGAAATGTGTCGTACAAGTAATGAAACACATTTAGGTAATGCCATCAGCGTTGCTATATCATATTTTCGGATGAAATTGTCCATTTTCTACTATTTTGAGAAGGAATAACCGTCTCAAACGGCTCAATGCAGCTCAGGAATCAGTACTTTGCCGATATAGAAAATGAAGAAACAATTTTTATTTTGTTAATACAGATGTTAATATGCTAATACAGGTGTGAACTAAAAGCAAGCACAACTTCATTTATCAACAAATCTCTTACGTGTTGCAAAAGAAAAATTTTGTTTTTTAAAATATGTAAAGACATCTTTATTGAACATCAAAAAAATTGGTTTGATCTCTTAGAGCTAGAAGGACGCAAACTATATACATTTTTTAATTTTATGTGTCAGGACTATAGTTGTGAATAATATTAGATAGTGGAATGTACAAATGTTTTTCGATTTTATACACTGCTCGCCGAATTTTAGCCTTGTAGTTACATCCAATGTTCAGTATATTATATATATTTTGAAGACGTTTGTTTAGCTGACGCTTTTAGATGTTTGTGTTAAATTTGTAGTTAAGGTTTTGGTTTATATATATTAAATTAATTATAAATAAACATTTTTGCCGTACCTACCAAATGTGAATACAAAATATTCTTCAGAAAATGGAGATCCTATCAGCCTGAGGCTTAACTTATTTTTTCTTATGTTTCGGTTTGAAATTAATAGAAACCGAGTCTGTTGCAGTAGCGGCAATAGCTGCGAAAACGGAATCAATTCTGGTAATTAAAATACGTGGAGTATGCTAATACACATAAGTATAGCATTTTTAGACCGTATGGGCATTTTCCCAATTTTTGTTTTCCATTTTGAATGAAACCTTTTCCAAATTAAATGAAACATTTTGCAAATCGAATGAATCTTGTCAAGCAAATGAAAATTATTTCGGTTAGAGAACATTTTATAGTACCTATTATAGTAGTAGTATAGTACATAATAATTAATGTATACATTAATAATTGATTACATAAAATCGTATATTTAATATCAACCAATAATAATTAACAAATATCACTCGTAAATGTAAGCATTAAGATGTAAAAGAATATTCACCTACATCAACTGCATATGACAGATAAGTCTATTACGAAGTATTGCGTATGATACATTTAAATTTCTAAGCTCATTTGGCAATGCATTATAGCTACGAGCCACTCTTACATTAAAAGATCTTGCTGTAAGTGCCGTTCGTGCTTTCTATGCCATTAGGTCTTAATGTTTGAAGTTTTCAAAAGTATTTTCCTGATGGCCTTAATTTCTTATACCCCTGTGTACTAGTATTTAATATAATTTAATTTATACAGGATTGTAATTTTAAGCCTTAAGGCCAATCTGATCAAATTACAATATTACAACATATCTTCTCCACAATTCAATAAAAAATACATTATATAACTTTACAATACTAATGATATACAAATGTTGTGTATCTTAATAGAACAAATATGATTTGTAATATGATAGTCTACTTCACATATTAGAATTTTTCACTTTGTAAAATACAGAATTATAACTTTAATCGTACTTTACAGCTACTCCATAATCTAACGCAAAATTTAGTAGCAGATTAAATCGTAAAATTTTATAACTACCATTACTTTTTTTAAGATTTAATTAACTAAGTAACTGATATACTACACAAGTAATGGCTTACAAAAAAAAAAAAACAAAAAAAGGAAAGAAAAAATAATAATTTTAGCGATAATCATTCCACCGTTCAGAATGGAAAAAAAGATAGATGGCAAACTATCTGACTGCAATATCAAAGAAAAAAGAGGGCTCAAATGGATAATTATAGATGAGGAATATCATTGAAATACGCAAGAAGTCTCTTTTTGTATTTTTTATTTTTAAGCATAAAACGAAATTCCACAAATGTAATGTATTAGAGTAAATTGAACGAATGAATGAAAACATTAAATGCATTTCTTAGAAAAATTATTCCATTTGCACAACTGCAGGCCAACAGCATATTTCTTCCTGAATTTTGCACTTTTAGAAAAAAAATTCCTTGTATCTCATGAAGAGGGCCATGGAAAAGCTTCTTACACTCAGTGAATCTACATGCGTTCTTTCTTGAGATTCACTGAAAAGAACTTATTGTTTAAAGGCGAGTCTGAACGTTAGTTTGACAAGACTTTAATAGGCTTGTCGAACGTTCACAGGGTTCGTAAACATATTGTGGCGACGGTGGCTCGGTTAGAGATCGCTGCTCGATCCCACCATCATTACATTGTATTTGTATCTATTTCAAATTATGTTGATAAATCGATTTGTCCAAATACGAAAATATTAAAAAACTAACGACACAAAACATTGATTGTTCTTAACCCATCGGTCCTCTGGAAATGTTAAGGTGTAGAATAAACATATGTTTACTATTTAGCTCAAAAGCATTACTCGTAAATTTTTGCCAACGTTCACATCTAAATTGCACGATAATTGAACACATTTTCAATTCTTATTTATTAGTCTTTAAAAATCACGCCACCTTTGGAACACCCTTCTCCGTATCGTTGGCATACCTAACACCAATGTGAGCGTTTTACTATTACTTAAACCTCAATTTCTATTACTGAATGTCGTTTGTGTGTACATCTACGTACAGACATACCAATCACAAAAGAAACGTGACTAATATTGAACTTTGAAATTACCAACACTAACCACCCACCAGCACATACTCGACGACATGTAGATCAACTTTTGCTGCTGTTTATTTATGATCGTTGGCCGTATTACGATTGTTACGAATCGGACTAAGTCATCTGGTCTTCTATAACGATATATGTATGCATGCAAAACTAAAAGCAAAGAGCCAGCCACAATCACAATGACAAATATTTGATACCAACAACAATATTCTGATCTATACCAGACCCTCAGGAGGCATATTCGAACACATACATATACAATGCGCAAAAAAAAAACGGGAGATTATTTGTTATCGCTCTCGTTTTCTTTGTGTACGTCATCTCTTATTTACTATACTATATATATATTTAATTCGCTTTGTTTTTATTAGTTTTTATTAATGACCTTTAAACTGATTATTAATGGATGTGGGTTGTGTGTATTGAGTGCTGCTCACTCACATCACATATGCGATTTATACCTGATATTGTTATGCAGTCATCGTGGATTGTTAAAAACATTTCATTTATCAGCAAAATGATGTAAATATTGTGGAGAGCCTCAAAGGCAGAGAGAATTTTGTTCATTCTCTCGTTGTTTCTTGTTCAACAAATTAATTTTCGAATATTCGAATATACAATTGTACTTCTCTTGACAGGATTAGTAATCGATTGCAGAGACGGAAAGTTGATAAGCGTGAGTTTTTATTACGAGTATTTGCAAAACTTTGAAATCGAATTAAATGATGCAGGAATAGAAACTTACGATTTTAAATTGATTGAAAAATATAATTGTAATCTGTTGCTATAATGTGAGCTAATTTTCTTAGTGCTATAGATAGGGACCGCAAATATCGGTTATTGGGTCGATTTTTTTTAAATTTCATTTAAATTTATTCAGGGTTGAAATTTTAAGCCTCAAGACCGATTTTATTAAATTACAATATTGTAACATAGGAAGTGTGATCAAAAAATAACCATTATTTTCAATTTTTTCAAAAAGTATTTATTTATTCATCAATAACTATCTTGTCCCCTTCAAAGTAATTCCCCTCAGATCCTGTTTCGATTTTTCTTATATCTCCTCAATCGTAGCAAAACGCTTTCCTTTCATCGGTGTCTTTAGTTTTGGGAAGAGAAAAAAAGTCAGCGGGAACCAAGTCCGGTGAATACGGGGGTTGAGGCATGATTGCGGTTTTGTTTTTGGCCAAAAAAACCCATGTCCATGTCCGTGCGACGTTGTTTCTGCTCAAAATTTAGCAATTTTGGAACAATCTTCGCTGCCGCACGTTTCATGACTAAAACATCCGTAAAAATTGTTTGACATGAACCGAAAGATATGTCAACATCATCAGCAACCTCTCTGATAGTGATTCGACGATTGTCCAAAATCATTTTCTTCACTGTTTCAGTGTTTTCATTGGTTGTTGACGTGCTCGGGTGATCAAGACGAGCATCGTCATTGGCATCTTCTCGGCCTTCCTTAAATCGGTTATACCACAATTGAATTTGT
This sequence comes from Philornis downsi, assembly GCA_019455685.1. Taxonomy (NCBI): domain Eukaryota; kingdom Metazoa; phylum Arthropoda; class Insecta; order Diptera; family Muscidae; genus Philornis; species Philornis downsi. Next base: position 212,612 of record JAHXMU010000130.1, on the reverse strand, counting down.
GTTCTGCTCATAGTAGATTCGCCAAACGCCACAGCCAACATTTCAAATGTCTTTGCACATTTAATTTCATTTTTTACACAAAACTTAATGCAAAAAAATGGATCAAAGCCATTTTTTCGAATAGTAAAAACTCGAAGAGCACACCAAAACACGACTAACCTTTTATCTGTCAAAAACAAACTGACACTACTCCAAAATGGCTGATATTGTCAACATATATAACAGACATGTGTACCAACATAACAGAAAAAAAAAATGCGAAAATCGAACATAAGTAACTCACGAAATTTAAAAATAATGGTTATTTTTTGATCACACCTTGTATCTTCTCCATAATTCAATAATAAATACATTTTGACATTTTACAATACTAATGTTATAAAAATGTTGTGTATCTTAAAAGCAGTTTGTTTTTTTTTTTTTTCACCTACAAAAATCACGGAGATGAAAATATCGTACATATACATGAAACATATGAAAATATTTATATTTCAACGGGGGAGCTTCATATATTTGCCACAGACTTACATTTTAATTATTATTTGTATACCCGTACCACCACCCGAAGGAATGAAGGTATACATCGCTCGGTATGCCGTTCAAAAATACGAAGTATCTGTTGACCAAATGCGTTTCTGCCATTTCAAGACTATTAAATAATGTACCTCTGTCTGTCTGGTTGGCTGGTAACACAATAAATCTTCAAAGAACTTCTTGAAACTTGGCACACCCCAATATTTTGCTACATCATAGACTTGGATCGGAAGTAGACTCTATCGACACACGTCTTCTGGTATCTTCCATACAAATTGACCTATTTTTCGAAGTGCAATTTACTCCCTGCGACTCGTGTTTGTTTGCAGTGCTTGGTTGAATTTTAAAAAATCAATCTATTAACTACGACATACAAATGATTAATTTAACCCATATATTATTACTTCGATATCTTTCATTCAGTTATACCGAATTCAGCTAAATTTAACACATGCATTTGCATTTGGTAAACTGAGAATTGAAATGTGAGATGTTGCCAAATTGTCATTGATCGATTTATCGAAGCTTTGAAAAAAAAACGACCGAATTACCTAATTAAACCCTTATATTCCCTAGATTCGTATCTATCATTCAATTAAATTATATTCATTTCAACCTAGCGCACATAAAGCTGTCATTAATGCGAATAAAAACAGACTTCATTGCCTTGGCTGTTAGGAGACCACACTCACAAACTGGTCGATTTGTTAAAAACCATTGATCCCTATACAAAGTTATAATTTTGTTTTAATTCAGATCATTTTTGACAATCAATCTAACAATTTGCATGCCTTTTCGGATACTACTCACATTTTTTCATCAACGCAAACTGATTTTTATTTTAAAATCATAAATCATTGGTTTTTAAAAATAAACATGTAATTGTTTTTTTTTTTTAATTTTTATTGTAAAAGTCAAGAATAATTATTATGATTAATTTTTATAATAAAAAACAAAAATAATTATTTTTGACTAATCAACAAATAATTATTAAAAATGAGTTATAGGAATAACACTAGATTATAAATGTATAATATAGTGCGGACAAATACCAAATTAGTTAATTGTAGCTACAGAATTTCAAATTATTGATAAAAATTGATGCCAGTTTTTTATCAGAATATGATACCGCGGCATCATGCTGGGAATATGTTCTGGGCTTGTAAATGACGGCAGTGAATCATGATAAGATTTGTGGACTTTTATATATAATCGATGGGTCTTCAACAGTGGTGCATTCGTATCAAACAAATTATAGATTAGGAAACTATATAAATTCAATATTGTCGATAAGTGATAACAACAATATATAGTCAATGGACAGTGATGGATTAGCTGTTTGTATGCTTCAAGTACAACGTGATTTTCTTGAAACTCTGGAACTCTCAGATAATGATATTTGTAAAGATGATAATCTAAAGGCAAAAAGGAAGTTACAGCAATCAAAATTTCATGAATCAGACTAAATTGTACCAATAGCAGCAAGATAAGTTAGATTTGTTTTCCAAATTATTAAAAAAAAAAAGTTTTAACATCAATATTCTATGAAATATTTGAGTAGTTAGTTTAAAATCAAGTTCGCTAGGTAATTTTTTTTTTTGCAAAGAAAAGATTAAAATTGTTGTGCTATTGAATGGTTAATGAATCCCATCTCTGTTTCGCTTTGGGGCCTGTGTCTCACGCTTTTGTAGTTATTTTGATATCATTGTTTTTGTCAAAATTGTTGTTGTTGCAGTTTGAAATGTTCGGAATATTTTTGCTAAAATTCGTTTAGTTTTGATTTTGTCGAGGTGTTTAAAACATTTTATTTTTTCGCTGTTCCGTTTTTTTTTATATTTTTCTGCTTCGTATTTAATACAAACGACTTTGGTTGTTTTGTATTTAACCGACAAAATTTGGCCTGCGCGTTGCGTTTAATTGTCGCAGTCTGAGTTGCTGCCATGGTCATATACTAGCCGTAATTAATAAATCCTTATTAATAATTTATACGAAATTTCGTAATTCGAATAAGCTATCAAACGAACTATAGCCTCAAACGAACCACTAACGAATACGTGTATTTTTTAATCCTGATATAAAAAAAAAAAACAGTAACTTGAAAAGTACTCGTAAGCAACAAAATTTTATGTGAAACGGATGACACCAGTCTTTTTTAACAATCAAGGTGCCAAAACATGTTTTTAAAATTATATATGTATCAAAAAAATATATGTATGTACATATAACTTACAGTGAAGTAGCAAATAATTACATATATATGTATAGCTATGTATATCCATAACAACCTCTATAAGTTCTTTGTGAGAAATTTGAGTAGCAGCTGTGAAACTATACGGAATTTTAAAATCAAAAATTAATTTATATATTGAGAAAGAAAAACACTGATGCAAGTGCACATACGAGGATCAGTTGTACATTTTAAACAACTTCATTCCATTTGTCGGTTTCAAAAATAAAGTTAAATAAAACACATAGAAAGCTATGATTTCGATGAAACTTTTATTTCATTATAATACTGCTTGGACCTTGTCATACGATGCCATTTAAATGACCGCCTATGAATTGGTTGCATCAGTGGATCCTTTTTAGGTAGTTTTCGACCACTTTGTCGCACATTTCCGGCGGTATCTTGACGATAACTTTACGAATGTTGGTTTTTAAATGCTCCAACCTTTGCGGATTTTTCGCGTAAACACGAACAAAAAAAAAATCCCTACAAAAAAGTCATAACGGCATCAATCGCACAATCTTGATGAGCATTAAATAAATAATACTTCAGATGGCAGGTATTTAACTGATGACAGCCTTGTCCGACCGGCGGTTAGAACCACTAAATGTATATAATTCCATAGAAATTTTTACATTTTTGCTTTCATCATCCCACGACTTTACAAGGGACTTAGCTTCATGACTGGCATAGGGGAAAGTTCTTTAAATTCAAAAATCTTACAGTCCTCTATATTGTTGATGGAATTGAATCTATTGCTTTCTACCGAATTCGGACGTCAACTTAAGAAGTTTTCACGGGGTTTTGAAGAATATTTATGAAATAATTTTAGATACACGATATATACATATTTATCAACATTCGGTCAGTCATATAATCCGATTATTATGTTATTATTTCTTTTTTGAAATTCCTTCTTTTTATTTGTAAGCGGCAAGTATGCTGAGGGCGGAATACAGCGAAGCGCTTGTACAGCTGTGTAAAACATAGAAAAGTATTCAACAAAAGTGGGTCTGCTGGTTGGCAAGAACAAATTCAAATTATTTGTTTTGATGAACAAAGAGCTATACATAAAACTCTCTCGAAGAACAAAAATCCAACTATATGAAACTATGAATAAATCAGTTCTGTAAGCCTTTAAGAGAAATACATTCCGAAAAATATATGGACTGGCGGCGTAGAAGAGGGGAACCGAAACATCGCTTAATGAACCAAGCTTTTGAAAACTGTCAAAACTTGGTGTGACGAATTAGGAAAAGAGCTCGGAAGATCGAATTATAATAGATAAGGCGTATAATCGATAATGATAACTGTTCTAGCCGCCATCTAAGTAAATAATGTCAAAGTCTGTGACCAAAATGGGAGATCAGATTTTAAGATCTTTTGGTTGGCAGTTTTCTTGCCGCTGACTTAGAACTATCCAGCGTGAGCTATTTTTAGCTGGATAGTTTGAAGTTACTATATTACGGTTTACAGCTATGAAAACATAAGTTATGATATTCTGTACTATGTCGATGAATACATTCATTCAATAGTGTTCAGCCAACTACTTTTCAATTGAACCTCGCATACATAATATTATTAATCTTTATATCTATGTTTTCATGTTTGTGCAATTTTTGGCTTTGACTCTCCTAATGAGAAAAAAGGCGATGTTTTTAAATAAATCTCTTGCAATTTATTAATTTTGTGTTTTTGTAATTTTATTGCTCAATATTCCTTTCAGCTCTCAACCAGACAAGTTTTGTACAAATTACGTAAATAATAATAGAACATTTCAAACTGGTTTTTTTACTCAATTTGTATAGCTGAATGCCAAAATGCAATCATCGAAAATACGGAAACAATTCTATTATTTAGCAATCTATACAGAATGTAAAAATCATTTTGAGAATTTGCTTCAAAAATATAATAGTTTAATTTAAATTATCGTAAACCGTCATTAGGAAATTTATTACATCCAATACGCGCAGTTGCAACAAAATTGTTTAAAGGGAAAGATGGAAAAATAAAACAAACATCAGAAATCATATTCGTATACCCATTACGGTTTAAAGTTACGATCTTTGTGATCGGCTTGCTCTAGCCTAGGCTAATCGGTCATACATAATTTCTTTCCCACTTATTTTGGTATTACTCACAATAGTACATCCCCGCTTGATTATGTTTTGCTAAGTAATTCCACATTGTTAAATTTTTCTGATCAAATGCAGTGCTCGTCAATACCCCATCATTTCTTAATTTTTGGATCTCTTAATTACACGCTTTCATATCACGAAGAATTTGTGGAGTTTCGTTATGACAGCAGTGTAGATTGGGATGGGGTTTTAACGTATTTGTTAAGATTTAACTTTAACAATTTTTTTAACAATAAAATTAAATTTTTTATTAAATCTTTTTTCCTTCGTGTCACTTTTTTGCCATAGAGTTCAAGGCAGAAGGGAAAAGTGTTTGCAGGCGAGAGACATTATATTTGCTAGATCACTTAGAGATTTGGATTACAAAACTTATTTGAGAAACCCTATTCAACAAAATTAGTGCATATTTTGCAGATGTAGAAATAAAGCCAAGTCCATTATTAGGAAGGAGAAAAGAAGGCATGGTGTGCAAGTCTATGAGAATATGAATACTTCGCAAATTTGGATTCATGTTAGGGCGGAAGGCTGCATGATGGATAATGATGAAATTCATTTTTTGCATCTGTAGAAATAAAGCCAAGTTCATTCTTAGGAAGGAGAAAAGAAGGCATGGTGTGCAAATCTTTGAGAATATGAGTACTTCTCAAATTTGGATTCATCTTAGGGCGGAAGGCTGCATGGCGGACACTGATGAAATTCCAGATATTCATGTTAATAGTATTAATGAACACTTCGTGATCAACAACTAGACTTCAAGTAGTGATTTTCCGAGTTAGAGTGGACAATATACCAATAGAATTAAATTAAGTACGTTTTTGAGAAAAAATTTAAAGCCTGTATTTCCTTATATATCTGGTCAACTGTTGCACTTTGTTAACACCATATTTACAACTTCAGCTTCTTACAATTTTGATAACCTAAGACCAATTAGTTTTAATTAATTTCCAGTTCTTTCTAAACTTGTTGCGAGAATAGAATTTAAATTATATTAATAATCAGAGCTTGATTGTTAACTGGCAATGTGGATTTAGAAGATGCTTTAATACCACTACCCATTCGCTGCATTATATTATTAGGGAGACGATGAATAATCACGATTTAGGAGTGCTTGTAGGTCTCGACTTATCTAAGGCTTTTGACGGAGTGGATTATACTAAGCTTGTTTACAAACTAATGTCTAATTTTTTGTTTTCTAGTACAGCCTACACATTGGTTCGTTCTTATTTGTCGGATCGATCACAATTCTTTTCCATGAATAGTAATTTTTCAGATGTGCTTAGTGTGCGCTGTGGTATTCCCCAAGGATCGGTTCTGGGTCCAATACTGCTTATATTATATATTAATGGTTTAGCTGAGGTTATTCGCGATAGCTGTTGTTATCCATTTTTATATGCTGATGACATCCATCTTTTTTCAGTTTAGCAAATAACTTACAATGTAGTATCAATAACACATTGAGTGCTATAAATAATTGGTTAAATGATAATAACCTTTACATTAATTGCAGCAAAACTAAAGCTATGTCTTTTGTCTCCTCGTTTCAATCTTCTTAGAATTGTGACTTCAACATTAATGGAAACGGTGTTGAGTTTGTAGGCGAAATAAAGTGCCTCGGCGTAACACTTGATAAACGACTTGATTTTCATGCTCATATTAAAGATACTATTTCCAAAGATATTATTTACTTTACGGAAATTGTATAATATGAATATATTCCTTCCAATTCATATTAAAGAGAGTTTAACTCGTGCCTTGTTGCTGCTTCAAATTAGTTATGATGGTATTGAAGTTTTTTTCGGGAACAAATCTTGGTTGAAAAATGAAAGGATTGGTTAGAAAAATTTACAGGATTTTTAATATGGCAGTAAGGTATGTGTATAGTTTGAGGCACTATGATCATATATCACAATATGCTATACGTTTTTGACGTGTTCCATTTGAGAATTATGTTGAATTTCGAATCATTAAATCATTTTATAAATTGGTAGTATCAGGTTCACTATATCAACTTGAAAACCAAAACTTGTAATTCCTCTTACATCAGGTTCTTCTATATTCTTAATCATTTACGGTGCGCGTTTGCAGAGTTTGAAATCGGCTCCGTCTGCATCTACGAAATTTTGCTTATTCAAACCAAGTTTTCCACCACAAATATATTAGGTTTGAATAGTCTATTTTACATTTATGAGCTCATTATCGACAGTTGGTTTTCTTTTTTTCTTTATAATTAACTGTATTTGGTTGAGGAACCATACTATAAAACTTTGCTATTAATGTTTGAATTCATATAGCTTTTAACTTTATTTTATTAATTTTTTTTTTTTGATATTTAATATTGTACTAAAGAGTTATATTTGATATGTATACGAGTATATTTATTTGATGTTATATAACTGGTCTTTTTGGCTTTCCTGCATCACAATGTATGAATAAATGAAAATGAAAAAGTTCATGTATAATATAATTAATATAGAAACAATTGTGTAATTATTCTTTTGGGAAAGAACAAATGTAAAATAGTTTTGCCTGTGTTTTTCATTAGACAAATTTCTTTCGATATCGAAACAAAGAAAACGAAACATATATTTCTAAAATAAGTTTTTTTTAGAATAGATTACAGTTTTGTTGCTAAAATTCTGTGACGAAGCAAAAAACTATGCAAACAATAGTTTCAAACTTTGTTTTTTGATACTTGGAGAATTCAATTGTTGGTATATTTAACATCTAATTACTAAATTGTGACATCAGCACTAATTTCGGCATTTGCGTTAATTTTGGGCCAATGACCTGTCTGTAGTGTACCGCAAAGCAAAGGAGACTTGCAATATTTATTTTAATTTTGTCTATTAAATATTTCAAACTATTACACTGTAATATCTATGCGTTTTATGTGGTCTTATATGTAATTAATTCACCATTAATTTATTCTTTATTGTAATGCGATAAATTGGTTTTTTCTTTATTTAATTAATTTTCTTCAAAGGAATTTCGTTATAAGAAATGCATTCATCCGTTCAGAGCAGATTTATTTACTTCTTTCGGTTTAAGGTCATATATCTAAGAAAAGTTTAGAGAACTTAAAAAAAATTTGGAAAATTGTTTCGTCCAATTTTACATAGGGAACGTCAGAAACGCCAGTTACAAGAACTTTCTTAGTTGAGGGAAAGTTCAGGTTTTTTACTGAAGAAGTAAACAGCAATTTCTGAAGTAAATGTTTTTCATGGAAATGTTTTTCATTCTATTGAGACTGTGCCAACAGCGATAGTAGTCTTTTTCAAATTATTATCATCCTTTAAACGGATAATTTCCTCTGAACAAATTTGGAATCTGAAATTGCAAACATCATATAATATAAAATGCTATAAAGGTCTAAACGTATCGCTTTCAAATTCGGTATATTTCAATGTATTTCTCACAAAAACATTATCGTATATTGTGGTTGAAATGATTCGCACAATACTTTGCACACTAGAAACCATATCCAAAATATAAACAACAACTAGTAAAGTAATATTGTGCGTTTAAACAAGAGTTTTCGCATCTAATATTACTAGTGATGGTGTTAAATTAAATTTTTTTTTTTTTTCGAAATTGTCCGTAAAGAAAAATTTTGTGGAACTGCAGTATTAGTTATAAAGCAATTTATGTCAGCTAATTCTAAGGAGAGATCGGAGTATATCGGAAATTTCGACTGTACATTTCGACAGACATCTGAAAATACTTTTATAATTTATTTAAATATTTGCTTTTTTGAACTTCTGTACATATCATTGACTTAAGTTGAGTGTACTTTAGTCACACATGGGGATATTTCATTACCATTGAAATTTCATTATGATTGTTTCAAATATTAAAAATGGGAAATATTTCAATACTATTGATGTTGAAAATGTTCAATTACTATTATGTGAAGCAATTGTAATAAAATCGAAACAAATTTTTAAAAAACAAAACATTTGCCCGCACTTAGTATTATTTTTAATATATATCACTCCCAGAAATCTACTCGTATTTATTCGAGAAAAAAGAGGTGTCGTTTACATTGTCACTTGCTATCATACATATTGATGGATTTTCTATAGTTCAATCTTCCTCTGTAAACTTAGTAATCTTAGTTTTTGTCCATTGTGTATCTTTACGTAGTGTATTCAAAAAAATAAGGTGAATTTTGGAATTTCACGGGCTACGTACATTCGGTTTCCGATTATTTTTTTTATGCATGTTTAGTTTGTTTGTAAGAGCCATAAATAAGACAATGGTTTTCCGTGTTCGGCGATTTTCTGCTATCGAAAATAATGGATCAAAGAAGTAGCATCAAATTTTTGTGTAAAATGTTGACAGTGACATACGGTGAGAGTACCTTGAGTCAAAAAAAATGTTTACAAGTGCTACACGCTTTTCACAAAAGGTCGAGTAGATGTGACTGACGACGCTCCCTCTGGACGCCCCAGCACATAAACAACCTATGAAAATGTTGAGAAAGTGAAGAAAATTGTTATGGGGAATCGTCGAATCACAATTAGAGAAGTTGCTGAAGATGTCAGCGGCATATTGGTTGGCTCATGCCATGCAATCTTTTCAGAAATTCTGGGCATGAAGCGTTTGTAATAATCGAAAGTCGACTGTACGTAGCCGACGAAATTTGAAAATTCACCTTATTTTTTGAGCACACCTCGTATAATCCTTGGCAAGCTCTTTCTGATGCTTCCAATACAAATGTATGTTTAGTAAACTTAGGTCGGAAAATGAAAATACATTACTTTGCCACAACCTTTCGGCAACCTCCAATACAAATTGCTCGATTTAGTTAATAGCAATGTTTTCTCTATAAATCTGCGCTTACCAATTAAAACAACTTAACTCAGGACTAACTATATTTAGTTATTAAGCGTTTTATCAAAAATACAGGACTTTTAAGTTAAGATTAGATGACATGTCGGATATAAACAATAACATCAAAAACACATTCTCGCTTATATCAACATTTAATATTTTTTCAATACTTTTTTAAAAATCGTTGTTTTGAAAACTACTATAATTGTAAACTATACCAGATTTCGTAATGGCGATTGGGCATAAATGTGCGTTTAAACAATGACAACTAGAAAAAGTGGCAAAATCGTCTTTGTCGTAACTCCACTTAAGTCATTTTGCCTTGTGACCACAGAGTTTATAAGCTGAACGTTTTCTCCTATTCTTTTCCTCCACTTCTTTTATTGCGAGTTGATTCTGAACATTTTTAATCAACCAACAATTCACGAAGAATCTACTCAGTTTGAAAATAAACTAATTCAGATACTATCTGTCAGTATCTGCTATTTCAAGTACTTGTCAATGGGATTTTCTTACAAAAAAAGTACGATGCTTTAATCTTTCCAAAAGGGTCCTTACTTTATAAATCAATTTTCCTGCACGAGAATGTGACCAAAACCGTATCGCCCATATATGGTTTGTACAGAATACAGCTACTCACCCTTCTGTTCAAATATGTGAGCAACTTCTGTAATCACGCAATTGAATTCGACGTTATTCAACGCGTCTTCAACACAAAATTTGCGAATGGATAGATGTGGGCTAGAGGTATCTAAACAAAGAATTGGACATAAAGGATGTTATAAGTTGGAAAACCTACCGCAAGCATTGAAAAATGTTGCGATAATTTCTAAATGTGAAAGACACCTACAATTATATTTGCTTTACGATATTAGAACGTTTGAAATTGTGAACTTACAATTACTAGCAGTAACATAATATTAATGTTACTCACTTTAAGCCAACTGCCCCACAAATATCCGTGCGGCGTTGGGGCAAATATAATTGTGTAAAACTACTATGTTGTGTTGAATTCCGTCAGACTATTAGCCCGTTTATTCTAATTATGTTGTTTGTAGGTTAGATAGAGTTCAGAGAGTTCAAAAAATTGCATGCAGTGTTTGGTTGAAATTCCATTGCATCCAATTCCTTTTTCAGATCATATTCCACTAGCACATATTCTTTTCTTTCGACCGCTTTTTATAGGTTAACTTTACATATTCCTACTGTATACGATCATATTTTCGAAGAGGGCACCTTTAGTGTCCAATTTTAGTTAAATTTAATATTTACTATTCGGTTTTAACGTTAATATAAGTTTTGTTAAAAATTTAACTCATAGGTTAGGTTAAATTTTTATTCTGTATGTATTTTTATATGTATGCAGCCATGCGCAAAATCGTAGATGTAGGAAGTGGCTGTTGTACAGGGTGGACCATATGAGTGTTGGCGATTTAATTCTTCAATTCCTCGGTAACGCGCGGCGCGGGGTGGCGGGGGGATATGTTGTTCGCTGCGCCGCTTCCTGGAAATTTAGTCGCCATGGAGCCGTACACGGGAGTGCAGCGTGCATTTTGTGTCCGAGCGTATTACGAAAACAATAAATCAGTGATTACTGCATGACGTTTGTATCGGCATGAACACGGTTTACACGACTTAAGTGAAGTTCCAAGCGCCAATGTGATACGAAAATGGATCAGAATGTTCGAAACAACCGGCTCAACAGTACCAATTACGTGTTCGGCCAGTTTCTGCAAGATCAGCCGACATTGCGGAGCGTGTTCGTGTTTCAGTTCAGCGAAATCCGCAACAGTCAACACGTAAGAGAAGTCAGTCTTTGGATGTCAAAAGAACAACTTTACGACGAATTTTGAAACGTGATTTGCATTTGGAGGTTTATAGGATTCAGATAGTCCAAGAATTAAAATCCGATGATGCCAATAACCGACTTAACTTTGTCAATTTGATGCTAGAGCGGTTCAACAATTTCAACAACGTGATTTTTAGTGATGAGGCCAAGCAAAATTGTCGGTTCTGGTCCGAAACTAATCCCCGACGCTTGCATGAACGTCCACTTCACAGCCCTAAGCTTGTCGTGTGGGCTGGGATAACGTCAACCGGTATTATTGGACCATACTTTTTTGAGGACGGAAGGGAGCGAACAATTATTGCAACATGCTAGCAGACTTTTTGGTGCCAGCTTTGCAAGAACTTCAAGGCAATACCTCGAGGATGTGGTTTCAATAGGATGGGGCCACATGTCATACGGCTAGGGTATCCATAGAGCTGCTGAAAAATGTTTTTCCTGGAAAACTCATTTCGAAAAGGGGGGATATTGAATGGCCCCCACGTAGCCCCGATCTCTCTCCATGCGATTATTTTCTATGGGGCTGCCTCAAATCGGTAGTCTACGAGAGAGGAACATTATTCAGGAAAGTAACAAAATACCGAGAACAACTTTTCAACGAGTTTTCTAAAATTTGCGACTTCGGTTCCAAGAGTGTCAACAGCCGAGGAAAGCCATTTGGACAACATTATTTTTAAGTCTTAAAAATTCCCTTCTACTTTTTAAAAATACAAATATATTTTTTTTATGTTTCGTAGTTTTTTTTAATTGAATATTTAAACCGCCAACACCTTTATGGCCCACCCTGTATAAATAAAATGTTGATTCTAGGGTTTTACCTATTATTATTAAAAAAAAAAAAAGGATTCAATTATCGTCCTTTAAACGGACAATTTCTTCTGAATAAATTTGGAAATCTGAAATTGCAAACATCATAATATAAAATGCTATAAAGGTTTGAATGCATCACTTTAAAATTCGGTATATCTGCATGCAGTTCTCACAATAATATTATTGAACTTGAGCATCGACGACAGACATTAGGGGCCGCCGCCTTATAAATCTCTCAAGGAAAACAACGTAAGCCGAACATGGCTTATTGCCAGGATTTATCTGGTAACGCGAACAAAATCATTAATTTCTTCTTTCTACTTAATGTAAGTTCGATGTTGCTGTTTTGATCGAGTCACGATTGAATGCAGATTTTTATGATGCCCAATTTTTGTTAAGCAGTTTCATAATGTCTATAAAGAGGATAGAAGTGCGGTTCTCATAGGCTGTAATTTGCTGAACCAAATTGAAATGTTAGTTTCCGTCATTAATACTATATATGCACATTACAGGGTACGGGCAATCTAATGTTAAGGGGAAACAATGATAAATTTCGAAAATGTTGAGGAAAATAAGACATAATTTCAGGGCAAATTTATTCGTTATCAAAGCGAATTTACTTGCGCAAATGAATTTCTTTAAGAACAGTTTATACTCGTACTTAAAAAACTGATGATACTCTTTCTCAATTTTGTGCGCATTCTTTTCTCTACTGAACTTTCCAATGAGGATGTTTAGTTTTTTACAGATTCTTGATCAATTTTGAGCGTTGGTCTATTTTGATATAATGTGGACCAGAGTGTTCACCACTCACTCTTTTCTCACCACCAGTAAAGAACTTAAGCCCCTTTTGGCGTTAACATATTTATTTACATAAATTACAATTATCATTAACTACAATGTAATACACATAACGGTTGACATCTAAAAAACAATTTGTGTTCACAAAAAAAAAGCAATTCTTGTAATTACATTAAAGCTTATGGAAATGCTGCCCCCCTTCGTGTTGACGTCCGATTAGTCCCCCTGACGTTACGCTCAATCAATTCTCCATTTCCAACAGGGGCATATAAAAAGGTAAAGCATCCACAACGGCATCAGTGCTGACCGCTTTATTCGGTTGAACATCGAAACAGAGGGCATGACGGGGTGAAGTCATCATTTGCCGCACATTGAAAGCGATGTCTTCGAAATTTGTACGTTCGCTTGGCTCAAGGGTCCAACAATTCAATAGCATTTGGTAGAGATCTTGATAAACAAATGATGGTTGAGCAGGCCGAGAACCACTTTTGAGGACGTCCAAAATTTTGTTAGAACTATTGACTTGTGGATAGGGTGTAGCGCCCAATGAACAACACTCCCAGGCCACAATGGCAAAAGACCATACGTCCGATTTGGAGGAGAAATGTTGATATCTTAAAGCTTCTGGTGCCAGCCAACGGGTTATATCAACCTTCTTTTGATTTTGCACATATGGACTGGGGCCAAATACGGAAATTTTTAATTTCATTTCAGCCGTAACGTAAATACAATGTGAACTCAAATGTTTGTGTATCACTTTCACCTTACACAAGTATTCCATAGCACTGGCCATCTCGTAAATCCATTGCAGTATTAATTGTTCTGACAAAGAGGTTATGCGTTGTACAGGAGCCGAACTGGGAGCCCTTCTGCTCTCGATAAGTCTGCGTTTCAAAGAAACCATTTGATGTTCGAAGACAAAGTAAAACCAATCAGTACTAGCGGAAACGCCATAGAAATCCAAGATATTGCAATGTTGTTGTAGTTTGATAAGATTGCGAAATTCTTGCAGCAGCTTAGCCTGGTCGAAACTTGTTAATTCGTCTAGAGACAAGACGTGCAACTGGCAATCGGCTGTGGATTCAGGTAAACTATTCTGCAGTAGTTTTCCCGTTATAACATCGCCGTAATTACCCGAAGCAATGACATCATTCACATTCAAACGCAAATTATTGCGCGGTATTCGCTTCGACGTTTCTAATCTATCGACAAGACCATTCAGTTGTTCCTTAAAGTTTTCCACTGTAGGCGGTAAATCATCCTCAACCACAAAGCCATTATTCTCACTTTCGATAATGGGCTCTTGCATGGTCATCTCATGAGAATTGCCACGCCTTCCCGAGCGCATTTGACATGTTTTATAGCGCAGATAGAAGTAAGCAATAACCGAAATTATAAAGCAAACAGCGAATATGGAGCAGGTAACGATGAGGGCCACCACCGAATTGGTGCCAGCATCAAATGTTGAATAACTAAAGTTGTCCATAGAGCTGACATGTTGTTCGTGCGTGCTGCGTGTGTACAGCTTTTTGGTGACATTATTCAGGGTGCTTATCTGAAAAAAGGAGAAGAAATTATAGTGAATGATGTGCTACATTGGATACAGTAAGGTCTATAAGTATTTCAAATATCGTATACTTAAAGAGATGCGATTTTCGAAAAGATCCGGAAGAGGTAAATTCTCATATATATATGACAAATATTACGGATAGTTGAAACTATGCAGGAATTCCTTCTTAAAATTATTCATATACCATTACTCTGGATACCAATCATGAAATAATGCGAAATTGTTTGCAAAGTGTATTGTTTCTAGAAAAGATATCCACATTCTATAGTTTCTACAAAGTTAGCGAAACTAATTCACCAAAAGTAAATTAGCAATACTAGTTTTTTAGAAAAACCATATTATGTATTGAAAGTTTGATCTATTTGCTATTCACCTTTAGGCTTTACATCAAGTGAAAAAGTTGAACCTTTTCGCCACCAAATTAAATTGTAGAAGCAAATCAGAGGATAATTTCAATAAAACAAAAATTACTTAGAAATTGTCAATAGAAACAATATTATACATAAGTATATTATGGATCGACCGTGCATATGATCGTCCATACGATCCTCCGTTGCAACCAGTAGTCGAGCAATCCACAAGGCTAGTAAATGCCACTCAAATTAACACTTCGTCGTCGTCGTTCAAAAAGCAAGTCCCATTGGGTAAATATAAAAATAAAGAATATATAAGTTACTTGAAGGAGGAGCTCTCTCATATCTCGTTCACGGGATGCAAGGGAATGGGTTTTTTTATACATATATTATGGAATGCAGTTTTACATACAACGGCTTTTAAAAAAAATTTAATGAGCTTTATTACCTTTTTATATCGATTGCAAGTTGTATTGAACTATTTTAATGATAGTTCAGCCAATTCTATTCTACTCTCACTGCAATGGCCTTGAAATAGCATCCCTTATTCATAATCGAATGGAAGTATATTGGGAACTATTTTTTTAGAAACTTCACAAATTAAACCTCGATGTCTCCTCTAAAGTTTCTTTAGGAAGAGTAAGGCTGACATAACTAATTCTTGATGTTCTTTCTGATATATCAAACCAAACGGCATTCGGAAAAACGAAAACCGTTTTATATTGTATAACATTGCCTCTAATTTCTTATCGATACCGGCGAAATACGATTCTGTAGCCCTACAAAAAGACTTAAAATATGGAATTAAGAACTGAATTCCGATTCTGAAGCTCAAAACCCATACATTTCATATGGTTTATTTGCTCCAGAAGTCATTCTGAGTTTCCCATTCCCATTTCATTATAAGAGGCCTCCGGATTTAAGTTGTCTACAACTTCAATGCAACATGAGATGATTAGAGCTACTGTTTTTTGTTCTCTTTCCTGCCTTTCAAATTTTTTTTAGCAATATTTATAAATGTGAAAAAAAATCGTGTTTGGTGACCAAACAATTCACAAAATTTCGTTTTTCTTTTAGAAAAAATTCTGGAATTATGATCTGAAAAGCATGAACATACAAAAATGCTTATTAAAATTGAAATAAAACAGCTTTCGAATAAAAGATAGATCAACTTCTGTCGTAAGAGACTGTTATAAGAGCATGGTACATAATAATCCTTTGCTTTCAAACTTTTTTAATAATATTTATAAATGTAAAAAAAATTCGTGTTTGCCCACCAAACAATTCGAAAAATTACTTTTTTTAGAACTAATTCTGGAATTATGATCTAACAAACATGAACATACAAAAATGTTTGTTAAAATAAAACAGCTTTCGAATAGAAAAAATAGATCAACTTTTGTCGTAAGAGACTGCTATAAGAGTATGTCATACTATAATATAATAATCATTCGGAATCTATTCTAAAGCGAAGTATAGAAGCTAAATATTTTCCACTGCGGAATTTTGAAATGTTTGTTGAATATAATTTATGTTTTATCTAAAAAAAAATATTTAATGGAAGTGTTTGAAATTAATGACAGTTTTTCTTAATTTAAAGATGTAAAGTCATCGCTGACTACTTTTTAGGTTTTTAACAAAACAAATTGTTTGGCTTCCAAGCGCCTCATGTAAAAACTTATATGTTATAGTTTATACATATAGTTATATATATAAGTATAGCTATAGCTTTGTTTTTGGTTTTTTATATATACTCGCCATGACACGTCTGAACCTACTATTAACCACAAAAAATTTAATTTAAAAAAAAAGTTTGACGTTCTCATAACCTGCTCCTCAATGCGCATCGTTTGTAACCTTGCATCAGAAAAAGTATCCACTACGCACTCCTGCATACTTTC
Organism: Philornis downsi; assembly: GCA_019455685.1. Classification (NCBI taxonomy): domain Eukaryota; kingdom Metazoa; phylum Arthropoda; class Insecta; order Diptera; family Muscidae; genus Philornis; species Philornis downsi. Next base: position 195,599 of record JAHXMU010000130.1, on the reverse strand, counting down.
AAAAAATGTATTAGTGCTGGTTTCTATAAGAATAATGGAATCAAAATCCCGTTAAATTTTCCGTTTCCCCTTTTTTTTGTGCCTTGATTCAAACTCTAACGGGCGGATACATACAGTTTCCCCTACTATCCATTTAACTTATTCCTTTTTGTTTCCTTTTACTAGTTGCAAACGTTGTTGTGTGGATATGTACCACATCCTTTCAAATCTTACTGTGATACTCACCACACCCAAACTGACGTGTAAGTCAGAATTTTTATTATCCAGCGGAGGATTTGTGTAACGACCATATCGTTTGCCATCACCAACAATAAATCTTCTAGTCTTATTATCTCCCGGGCGATCATAATCCAATTCAGCTGCTATATAATATGGTAGACCTCCTTCTTCGGCCTGTTTCCAATCACCTAATAATTCGGCATCAAATGGCTGCGATATCGAATCGTCCACACGTTCAACAATAACCAGAACTTTCGTGACCGGACCATTATTATTTCTTATAGGTTTTATTTGTATAGTTATGGTTTTATCGGTGGATGACAAAACTTTGGGTGCTGGGGGCGGTGGGCTTGGTATGCCTATTAATGTGGAAGCTGTTACGGACGAAGTGCCACACTTGGAGGCACCTTGAGTTGCGCTCTCACACAATGACTCAATGGTTATATTGTACTCTGTGGCCGGATGCAGATCGGTTATCTCAATTTGATTCTCTGTGCCCTGTACAATAAATTCTGGCTGCTGAAAGAAGGGCAGTGACGAGTAGGTGCGCAACCTTTCGGTTTTTATCACATAATTACTAATTCTTGTCATTGGTACGGTTTCCACGCCCGCAATTACTTTTTTCGAAGGCACAAATGCTAACCAAGAAATGGCCAAGCTATTTTCAGTGATATTGATAACTTTCAGGTCTTTGGCTGCAGCACTTTTTACGGTTTCTGTGGAGTAGTAGCTGTGGACACCAGCGCCACCGCAATACTCCGATTTACTGGCTATACAACGTGTAGAACACAGTAGGTCATCTTGTCGATCTTCTGCTATTATTTCATTGGTACAATAACACTTCTCGTCCGATACCACGGAATAACTAAATTCCTTTGATTCGCAAATCTCCATGCAGGCTTGAGGTACTTTGCTATAGAGTTGCTCTTGGGAAAGGTCTACGCGGGCCGTGTAACAACCCACGTAATAGTATGTGGTTGCCACCTGAGCCGACATCGAGACCACTAAATTGGTTTGCAGAGGCCACAGTACAGTTAAGAATAATACAAATGTTTCCAAACTGAAATTAGGGCGGTGGCCAGGTGTTCTATTGACGATGAAATCGGTGAAACGTTGTTGTTGCGCCATTGCTTGATTATAACACTCTGCAATAGAATTTGGATTTTAACAGTTCAACATTTCTTCCACACAAATAAGACACTCATTTTACAATTACCTTCTATTGTAGTTGTGATTATAATTATGTTTTTGTATTTAACTCAATTAATTATGCTGCATTTAGCTGCCGTTCTCTTCTTTTCATTGCTATTTTAGTAGAAGGTTCGTCTATGTTTATTCTTCGCTGTATTTACAAATGATTTACTTAATTATTTTTCATGAAACCACCATGATCACCACCACGAACAGTCAAGCACCACCGCGACCATCATCAGCAGAGCAGACACATTTCTATTTTGTGAGGTCTTTGTGAGTCCAGAATATTTTTTACTCTTCATTGGAACAATCATGAACGAACGGACAACAAAGCCAATGTTAAATCGGGGCGATATACAAATTGACTAAGCTAAGTTTTGTATGCCGCTGAAATATACTCACCACTGTGTCTCTATGTCAGAGAGGAGATCGTCAACACTCAATTCTCTCGAAATACGTATCAAATGACTCATTTCATTCTAAAATATTGTTATTGAAACTACTGAAAATTTCACAAGGCAAAAATAACAAATGTTGTGTTACCTGTTTAGGGGAAAAATATCTTCTATTTCATTACTCTCTCATACACGTTCACTCGCATTCTCATTTTTCAACTGTCAGTTATCGTTTTTTGTTTCTTACCCGTATTCACACAATTATGGCTTAAATGTCTTTTGGCCAACAATACTATGAAGATGCGTTAACATAAAGTTTGTTTTGTTGCGTTTTTCCTCTTCAGTGTTGATAAACGTTCATTTCGTACAAAATCGAATAATTACTCGGTTTAGATTTTGTTTGGATGTTGATTATTAATAACATAATCCATGTCAAATTTGTATTTAATACTAAAGGTTTTGTACTAATTACGTTTTTTTCGCTTTATAATTGCTCGAAAATCACTGAAACAGGACATTAAACGATCGATTTAGTATTTGGAATTTACAGTATTTAAAATATTTCTCTTCATTTTTAATAAATCAAAAGTTTATAACTTTAACGTTAACTGTTTTACTATTATATATATCAGTTCTATTTTTAACACAGAACAATTAGTTTTGAAACGATTTAATTAAATAATTTTACCGATTAATTTTCATTTCTGTTAAAATAAAAGCAACTTTTTGGACAAATTAAAAAAAAAAAACAATTAAAATGTAAATTCAAAACTTTAGTGGTACCCCGTCCATAATTTATGTAGCAAAAGAAATTTTAAAACTAAGACAACATAAGTAAATAAGAATTGATTGGGTTCTAATTTATCAAAAATAACTTTCCGTGCAAAAAAAGGCGTTTACCTATTGTCATATCAAAATATACTACCTTATTCGATACCGGTAACATATTTCTTTCATTAAAAAAATAAAATATACTTTCACATAATAAAATTACAATTTCATGTTTTTATTGGGCACAATGTTTTGTTTTATTTAAACCAAATTTGTCAAGTGCGTTTCATTGATTTTTGAGACTAGTTTTTAAAAAAGCAATATTGGCCAAGCATGTTTTTTTTAATAACAAAATTAAAATTTACATAGTTAATCGTACCCGCAATATATAAGATCATTTAGTGGTTTCGAAACCGCCGATGTGGCAAGACTGTAAACTGTTAACTAATTGTCATCTGAAATGTTATTTATTTAGCGAAAGATTTGCCATTTACGAATGTGGATCGCTTAACAACCGAAGAACGCGTAAAAATGGTTTCAACTTACTACAAAAGTGGTGATTCAAACGTGGGCTTTAAGTCGAAAAAAATTTTCTTCAACGATGAAGTTCATTTCTCACTCGGTAGCTCCGTCAAAAATATATGTATGTCAAAATTGTTTCATATGGGGTTCGGAGAACCCAGAAATTATTGTGGAAAAACCGTTGCATCCGGAAAAAGTGACTGTTTGATGCACATTATGGTCTAGAGGTGTGATTAGGACGTATTTTTTTTCAAAATTACCTCAAATAAATTACCTCAAATTAATTAAATTAAATTATTACATTATATAAATGAATAAAAAATTTAAATAAAAAAATTTAAAAAAATATAAATTGAAAGCATTCAAATCATTCACACGAAAAAGGTTTTTGCTATGGAGTGGCTAATGAATATTGCTACCAAGATATTATTTGAAGATGTTAAACGGGTTTTCTTTCGAAAACAACACTAAATGAGAATACCTTTCAACCCAATGTATGGTCTCAACAAGGTGGTGGAACTTTGACACATAGCCAAGCCTGTTATGGCAGAATTCCCTAATAAGCTGAATTCAAGAAACTCCATATGCCATTGCCCAAAGTCCCCCGGCGCTACTGCACCCGATTTTCTTTCTGGGGGTTACTGCAAACAAAGTTTACAAAAAAAAAAAAAAATCAACAAATGTGGATGCATTCAAACGAGGCAATTGTTGCTTTATTTTTGTTATAGTAACAATAACGAAATAACGCATCATCGAGCGAGGAGGTCATTTAAATTCAATTATTACTCTTTAAAGAGTCAACAGAAATTTATTATCTTTCAATTGAACAAGGAGGACATAATTTATGAGAATTAAGAAAAAACTTGGATGAATTTCTTAACATAGCAACATTTAACCGCCTTCGTTTATATTACTTTCCAGAGCCTATTTTGGCGAATCTTTTTCAGCACAAAAAATTCGTTCATATAGCGAGTGATGTTTTCCAATTAGAAAATAATAAATAAATAGATTGTGTTGGCTACCTTCATGCCCAACTAATAGCGGATTTTTGTTTTTTATTGTAAATATGAGAAAATAAACTGCACAACTATTGACTCGGATCAATTATAAGGAAATAAAGATTTTCGCATAAAATAATTCGTGTTAAAATTAAAGCATAAGTTCAAGGGACGTTTCTTATAACGACACCGGGGTATTTCATAAAAGTCACTAAGGTCTAAGGAACAAGGAATTCGCTATATTGCATAAATATAACTCTCAAAAAAGTTTCTAAAAAGCACAGTTCTATAGTTCAAGTATTTAATATTTGAAAATAAATCGAGGTAAATCTTGTTGTTAAAGCTATATGCATAAATAAGGTAATATTGATTTTGCTGGAAGTGAATGTTTCAATTTTTCCAAAAAGCAATTTTTTATTCTGAAAACAACAATGTTTTGCATTTGGCTATCAATCAATTGGCAATGAAAAATATATAATGTTATCCAACAAGATTGAAAGAATGTCCTAATTTGTAATTATACATATTAAGTTTCATGATAAATTATTAATTTTGCTGAGCATTCAGGAGTAAAGAATAAATTTCAGAAAAATTAAATTTCAGCTAAACTGGTTATCAATTTTTTAAACCATCCTTATACTTTATAGAATAAAAATCGGTTAAAACAAATCAATATCAAGAATGTAATAGTAATATTGAAAAGTTCTCTTTTGTTGCTTGCAATTAGACTGTTGTGGATTTGGGGAAATTGTGAATTTAAAAAGGCCCAACTTTGTTCTTTACACACTTTAATTTTTCGCAATAATTCAACTGTTCTAATTTCAAATGGAAATGTATAATATTTCTATTTGGAGTTTATTACGTTTCTGAGATTAGCTTCAGTTCACAAGATGTGTCAAAATATAATAATATTAAAAAGTTCCATAACAGTACTGAATAATGATAATAGCATAGCTAGAATTGTAAATTTGTTTTTTTTTAATTTTATGATATATATATATGATGTTTCAAAAAATGCAACTTTTCAGCACTCCCAATTTAACTAATGCACTGTTGAACCAGGATTAGTGGAATATTCAATGAACCGGAGGTTTTCCACTTATTCCAGTTTCAACTTACAGAACTTTTAAAGCAAATATTTCATTTAAATGGATTTTCACTTTTGAGAGGATCTAAATGAAGATAAATGACAAAAAAATTTCACTTTTAGGTGTAACATTTGACAAAACTATGTCGACTTATATTGGTTTTAAAATTGATTGAAGGGATTTTTTTTGTAAGACGGAGGGTCCAAGTTTGACTGTATATTATTATATTAATTATCCGAAGCGACTCCCCTTTGGGTATCGCCAGCATAAGTGAATTATTGGTAGTATAACATAATGGATGACGCGATGATCATTGAGATTAAAAGGGTGATTTTTTAATCGTAGTTTTTCTAAAAATCGAATAAAACACTCAAATTTGCATCATATATTAAAATTTTTATTGAAATCGATAAATTGGTCTTTGCCGTTTAATTTTTAAAGATAATTTCATGTAAATGTTGTCCGCGGCTCCGTCTCACAATGTCCATTCGGGAGGTCCAATTTTTCGTCACTTTTTCGAGCATTTCGGCCTGTATTGCACGAATAACGCATGTTATGTTATCCTGAAAGGCTTCAATAGTGTTCGGCTTGTCCACATAGACTAACGACTTGACATAACCCCACAAGAAATAATCAAGAGGCGTTAAATCGCAAGATCGTGGGGGCCAACCCACAGGGTCAAATCGAGCTGCTCACCAAAGTCATTCCTGAACATATCCATTGTTTCACAAGCAGTGTGGCATGTTCCACCGTCCTGATGAAACCACATGTCAACCAAGTTCAACTCAGCCAATTGAGGCAAAAACAATCCTTGTGGTTGAGTAACACATGCCCAATAGCTGAGAACGGGGACGAATTAACATTTCACGATCGTCATTAACACTGGTCGCTACGGCTGCAATATTTTCTTTGGTACACACTCTACGCATGCGAGTCGATGGTTTTATGTCCAACAAAGTAAGTTAGGTGCAAAATTTGAAGATAACAGCACGAACTGTTGATTCAGCAGGTCGATTATGATGACTATAAAATGGTCGTATCAAACGATGCACATTTGTCACAGAGCACGAATTTTGATAATAAATTTCAACGATTTGCAATCGTTGCTCGTTTGTTAGTCTTTCCATGATGAAATGGCAGAGTATACTTTACACTTTTCACTTTGACAGATGACGTTTGGACACCATTACTAACCAGTGCTGCCAACCTGAAAAACTTAAATCTTAAAAAAATACCCTGTATTTATAGCATAGCGATACCGCATAACGGAGCTAACATGTCAAACAATTGTGTACATACATTCTTATGAAAACATTCATATTAGAGCGACACGAATAAGTAGAATTTAATTTGAATTGAAATTTCAGTAATAAAAATATTAAAATGCATAAAAATATAAATTTTGACGTACATATAACGATAAGTGATGGTGACAAAAAAATGTTCGGCAGTGGCGATTTCTCGAACTTTGTCGTGTCTATTTAATATTGGGGAAATGTCAATTGAAAAGAACAATTTACGGTTTACATCGAAAAAAAAGTCAATCGCCTTAACAATCGGAAAGATAATTTCCTGCATAAATTGAAAAAAAGCCAATTCCTTCGTAATATATTGATTTGTTTTACTTTTCCAGTGGAAACGTCGCCTGCAAATACACAGTACCTTACAAATGTAGATAAATTTAAGTTATTACCTGCCGCATATATCTCATACTGCCCTATATTGCTTTTAACTAATCAATAAATGGCAAAAATATTAGGAAAATTTTAGTTTATTTCCACTCTCTGGAAAAATGGGAATTTTTCAGAATTTTTCAATAATCTTATAATTTATTCATTAATTGAAAGCAATATAAAGCGGTATTGTAAAGGGTGGCGCATAAGTAACGTTAACGGCGACTATATTGAATGCGTTCATGTGCACCATTTGGTTTTAACTCGTGAATCAATTGCATCTTATATGGGAAAAGATGTAACATATGTAAAATTCCTTGCAAAGACCGCCTAGACATCCCTAACTGCGGAGAACGTCACCTGGTGGAAGTTTCGGGGTTTTCCTCAATACTTGCTTGCACTCGAACAATGGTCATTTCATTTCGAACTGCACGAGGTCTTCCAGTACACGGAAGATCACAGACAGCCCCTTGGTGCCCAAAACGCTGAACCAATCGGTAAATTATTGGAGCGCTAGGAGCATTTCGAACATGAAAGAAATTTCGATATGATCTGAATAATCGAACGCTGACTTTCAAAGTAAAATTGAACAACTTTGGTTCTTTGTTCTGTGCTGAGATTTTCCATCATAAATTTCCAAAGTATTATTTAGTTAATTCTGTAAAGAGACGAAAAAAAGCTTAAGCGTTACTTATGCGCTACCCTATACTCGTACATATACTGCAAAAAGTTATTCCAACTTGTGTAACCTGTAAAGGAGTCGCTCTAATTGTGGGCGTGTTTATTGCTTATTTAAAATAACTTTTTAACCAAAGTCCATCCACCCACTTTTTTCGTGAAAATTACTTTTTTTATGGAGTACCATGCAATAAGAGTGTCTGGTGCTCATAAAGTTGTGGTAGGCACTGCTGACGCTAAAGGTTTTAGAGAAACGAATCTGAACGAATAATTTGTGAATCTGATGAAGGAAACGACGAATATGAGCTCGGTGTTACTCTCCCCTCATCAGACATTGATAAACGACTAGGAAAACTATAGACCTTCGCATTTTTGGGGATTAGCAAAATCAATCGATATATGAATAAGGTAAAATGAAATCAATCGAAATGGTAACTATAAAAGTATAACCATTCCGAACGAATTCTTTGAGAGGCTTGATATTGTATGATGAACTGTAATGTATAATGTATGTAGAATTCAAATACTAACTCAATACTAATGACAATCGTGCCAAAATAAGTTATGGCGAAACAAACAGTGTTTTACTTACTGGTTAATCAATCTTAGATTTTCCAATCAAATCACCAAAGTCTGAGTCATAGAACTTTTTTGCTAAGAAAACCGGTATCTCAGCATATTTTCATATGAACAATAACATTTTAATATATTTTAATAAATCAATGCACGCTCTCATTTTATTATATATTAACTCTTGTTCTCTTTGTGCACATATCTCTTGTTGGCAATCTTTTCTGAGAGTGCACATTCCCAGCCGGACTGGGGATCAAACATCGATATACTGAACACGTTCCAGAAATGCATTTTTCTCATATATGATCACATCATCATTCATTGCCTTGTCATTGTTACCTTTATAAGCACATATGTTTGTACGATCGCCCTGCCGTCCGTTTATGATGACTGGTATGGGATTCTCTCTTATACTCTTAATCATGATTGTACCTACTAAAAGCAAGTGTATCCAACCAGACATCAGTTTGTTGTCGTCTTCGGTTCGACGGTTGCTCACATCGATGTTTGTCGCGCTGCGTTAGCTGAGATTTTATTTGAATAAAAGTACTTAAAACAAACATTTCAACAGATACGACAACAACATTTCTGTTCCGTCCCGGTCTTTCGTTTCTGTTTTACATACCCACAACTATTTCATTGTTCATTGACTGGTGGTCGGTCGGTGGCTTTATTGGTGGCCCATTCGTGGTTGGGTTGCAAGCTGAGTATACAAATGTGCGAGTCAGCGTGAGTTGGTGTGTGGACGGATTTAATACCATCTGTGGCTCTGAATCGAGTTGTAGTTTTCTAAAGTATTATGACGACGGTTGGATTGATACAAAACAACGCATAAAGACGGAGGTATTTAATACACAAAGGCGAGTGCGTATTACAAAAATTATGTACTATATAATTGAATTGAATTCGGACAACTACCGGTCGGTCAACATGTGTGTACTCATATGTACAACCACGTATTTCCATTTCTCAAAGATATGTTAATCTTATCAATATGGATTGCTGGGGAAACAGGCAAACAACAAAAAGAAAACAATATATGTTTAATCAAATCTGAGTCAATAATGTCAACGTCATCAAAGGTCGCCCGGTAGCAGCAACGTGGATTAATGCTTGTGTTTTAATAAGTATATACGAACACAGCTATCATATATTGCTATCTTCTTGGTATCGAGAGTTGATTTTTGTGACGAAATTAATGTTAACATTATCTTTAGAGTTTCGTTCGTTATTTGCTTAATTTGGGAGACAGTTCCCATGAGGTTTTTTCTTTCAATTTGTCTGAGTAATCTGTATAGCATTTTGTTCTTAGTTATATTTAGTTTTAACATATCTGTAACACATATATGTGCGTAGTTTTTTATTAAATAATTCAGTTAAATTGTGTTATTGTTTATTATTTGTCATTACTACTATTGTTTAGCCACTGCACAATATACAGCTGTGCTTTTTACTGCAGCTTTGTTTAAATTTGAATTTAGATTTATATTTTACAAATGTTATTATAAAGGGTGTCCCAACGAGAACGCCAGATTTAAATGACTGATGCAGCAATTGAATTGTTTCTCTGGCTGTATGACATGTGTCGCCGTCTTGTTGAAACCACATGCCCTCCACATTCATTTCTTCAATTCTAGGCACGAAAAAACTGGTTATCATTTCACGATACCGAATACCATGGACTGTTTGCGCTTGACATGCCTCATTTTCATAAAAAAAAAGGTACAATGATTCCTCCAGCCCAAAATCCACACCACGCGTTGAAGATGTATTTACTTCTCGTGAATCACTTAAGGATTTTCCTCACCCCAAATGCTATAATTCTGCCTATTGGCGAAGCCATCAAGATGGAAATGGGCCTCGTCACTGAACATGATTTTATCGGCAAAATCAGCATTTTCATTAACGAACTCCCTTCGCTGTCCATGGTCAGCTGGCTTTAGTTCTTGAGTCAATTGAACTTTGTATGCATGAAGGCGCAAATCTTTCGTCAAAATTCACTGCATAGTGGATTTGGAGACACCAATTTGCTGAGCTCGGTGTCGAATTGAGGTGGATGGAGTTTGAGCGACATCATCACGTACAGCTGCGACATTTTCGGTCGATTGACCTGGTCGAAGGCGCGTTGTTGTCTTTACATCACTAACAGACCCAGTTTTGGCAAATTTATCCATTAATATCTTTACAATTGACTCTTTTGGAGCATTATTGTGACCCCAAACTGATCGCAATTTGCGAACTGTAGCCGCAAAACTTTCACCATATTGGTAAAACAATTTCACAATGAGAATGCGTTGTTCATTCGTGTAGCACTCCATTTTTACTAATCTTGTACCTTCTACTAGCAAACAATAACAATTGTTCAAATGTCAAACAATAACACTTCGAATGGCGCCAAATTTAAATCTTGCGTTCTTGTTGGGACTCTTCGGACGAGAAAGTTTTGGAGAAGAAAGAAAATCTGAAGATCTCATTATCATTAGATTAGCATCTTACATTTCATATAGGTATCATCGCTTTTGATTCTTTTTGAATCCCTTAATCAAATATGGAACTGCCACTTAAATTTTAGTTTTTGATATTTTTTTTAAATGTACAATATGTGTTTCGAAAGAAATAAAAATTTTTGGGAAGGCAATGCCGCTGTAGTTTTGGTTGAAAATTCTGGCACAGACTCAAACTGATGTGAAGAATATAAAAGCTCGTTGTTTGGTTTCTGGGTCATGCTTATTAAAGCTTCATCATCTGTCACAACTCTCTTGTTTTGAATTTATCAAGGAAATAGTGAGCAACTCGCAAACGTGACATTTTTTAAATTTCAATTAATCGTGATGATTTCTTCATGTAACCAATATCATTTTTTAAAACTCACGCTACAGGCATCGCATTTAAGCTCAGTTCATAAGCAGTTATGCAGTCTTCAACATGTGAAAGATCGTGACAGTCGAAATTCATTACTAGATCAATCCTTTATAAATTCTGTATTTACAAAAGAAGATAAATAAATGTGATCATCATTAACTTAGATACATATATTAAAGCTGCTACAATAGCAATGCCAAAATCGAATATTTTGCTAGAAACAGGTGTGTTGAATTGAATTTACTTCTAAACCGATGTGGTTCAGTTATACAAAACAAAATCAATTTTGCCGGACTCCATTGAGGGAGACGTGTCGGCATTTTTCGTGTTTGAAAATTTGTGGTGCGACCTTACACTTCTCTAACGAAAAATATTCGTCATGTTTATCTACATTTTGTTTAAACAATGCTAATTGTTTTTATCCCTAACTTTCAAAATACATTTATTACTTAATTCAATTGAAACAAAATGCAGTTCTTGCCACAAAAGCCAGTCATGTTAAAGGCAAAATTATACGTTTTATTGCTACCACGAATAATTACTCTGACGTAATCTCAAATAAAAAATTAATCATTTCTTTTGTGAATTACATTTAAATATAACGATATTTTATGAAATATAAAAAACGAAATTGCAAGAAATTTACCGAGTTGAGCAATCTTTTCATTAGAAAAATAGTGACTATTTTGTAAGCTTTCCTTTCGTGCTCAAGGTTAGTATAAATACTGTGAAGGAATTCAACTTTTAAAACACAGGTTACAATAACTTTTAAGAAAAAAACATATATTTTGAAATAAGATATAAGATTGTATAGAACATTATTTAGTTTAGTTAATTTTAGTTTTAGTTAGAATATATATGTATATGCATGTATAAAATTGAAAAAATTTCATTTTATATACATATTTTTATATGAAAGAAATGGTTTTTTTTTTTTTTTTTTTTTTTTTTTTTTTTTTTTTTTTTTTTTTTTGTTTTTTGATACTTTATATTGTACTCAGGAAAGCCAAAAAGGCCATTTATATAACATCACACATAAAATATAAAATTCTTTAGTACAATATTAAATATTAATAAAGAAAAAAAAACTAAATAAATAAAATATAGTTAAAAGCTACATATATATGAATTCAAATATTAATGGCAAAGTTTGTGGTTATTATGGTTCCCCAACCAAATGCAGTTATAAAGCAAATAAAAAAAGAAAAACCAAGTCTCGATAATGAGCACATAAAGTAAAATAGACTATTGAAGTTCGCTTAATGCTAACCTAAGATATTTATGTTGGAAAACTAGATTTGAATACGCAAAATTTTGATTCCGATTCCAAGCTCTGCAAACGCGCATTTTGATAATATAGAAGAGCCTGATTTAAGAGGAATTACAAGCTGTGTATTTCTAGTTGTTCTAGTGAAACTGCATCTACTTCGCAGTAAAGGCGGTGAACTAGATCCACAAAGTGATGTGATGCTACATCCAACTTATAAACCTGATCCTACACCTTCGGAATTTTATTAACTCTGGAGTTTGTAAAATTTTTGAAAGGGGAAATCCTTCAACACAAATGAGAATTGTTCCAGTATCTTGCTGGGACTGATCAGTTATTCTTCCTACTTGAGATCAAGAAATTGCCTGAACTATGATGATGACAGGTTATTGAAAAAAAATGTCACTTATATTGTGGGCTAAAATTAATTATTTCAACAATAAGTTTGAAATTTATGTTAAGCCGAAAATTTTTATTTTGCCTTTCTAATAACATTTACCGCTATTTCCGTTTGTTTCGCTTAATCTGATTGTTAAATTTAGAAATCTATTGTCAACATTTTTAAATGTTTTCACCAATAGTTTTCATTTAAATATTTCATTAATTATAAACGTTCAAAATTATTTTGTTTTGCATTTGCTTGCATTTGGACATGACATGACGTCTGAATGTGACCATTTTACACACCAAATGCCAATTAGTTTGTACATGTTCACAAAGGCAGAGGAAAGTCTAAGAATTCTTAATTAGGGAAATATTGTTTTAAATTTATATAGCGAAGAATGTAAAGGGTATGATCGTTATTTAAAAATAATTTGGAAACCTAACTGGGAAAACAAAAATAAAACTCCAAAAGCAACATTATTTTCAAAAAAAAAAAAATCATTTAATTTATTAACACAGTTGTTACAGTGAAGTTGTTGTGTTGAATTTCCAAATACAGGGTGCCCGTCGGGAAGGCATATTACTTTGTTTGTTTATTATTTTTGATTAAATGAAAGAAAATGTTTATTGGTAATACATATATTGATAAATATGTTATTTAATGTCGGCAATTATGTATGGAATACAATATCAGATAAATGCCCGCCGCTGTTAGCGAGCCCTTTTGAGCACATTTTTCATTACATTCTCACACATTTCACGCGGTATTTCATTAATTTCATTACGAATATTTTTTTTTGAGTTGCTCAAGCGTTTCTGGTTTGTTTGCATAAACCTTGCTTTTCAGATATCCCCACAAAAAGAAGTCCGGAGTAGCCGAATCAGGCAACCGTGGGGGTCAATCAATCAACATCACCATAACTTGTTGTGGAAAGAGGCGTCGCAGTAATTCCATTGTAATCCTGGCTGTATGCGATATGGCACTGTCTTGTTGATACTACAGGTTAATCAAGCCCGCAGCATGCAGTTGTGGCGTTGAAAAGTTTTCAATCATATCACGATATTGCTCACCACTGGCAGTTACCGTTAAGCCGTTTTCAGTTTCAAAGAAGTAAGGTCCAATCATTCCTCCTGACCAAATTGCACACCAGACTGTCACTTTTAATGGATGAAAAGGTGACTGCTGAATAATTTGAGGGTTTTCCATTGCCCAGTACTTTGAATATCCATTCAAATGAAAATGTGCCTCGTCACTCCTTATGATTTTTTCATGAAAATCGGGGTTGTCATGGGCGAGCTGTAACATCCAATAGGCATATGTACAACGGCGTAAATGGTCTTGTGGAAGAAGCTTTTGTGTCAACTGAATCTTAAATGGAAACAAATCCAAATCCGTGTGCAAAATTGTGGCCAAAATTGTTCTTTGAAGACTAAGCTCCTGAGCACGACGTCGAATTGATGTTGATGGATTGTTTTGAACACTTTCTTGAGCAGCAGCAATGTTTTCAGCCGATGTTGCAGTACGTTGTGGTTCATGCTTGACCCTATCAGCTACAGACCCTCTTACTTTGAAATCATTCACTACACGATAAATAGTGCGTCTTGTTGGTACGTTGTTTCTCCCAAAATTTTCATGTAACTTTCTCATCGTCACAGTAATCAATGATTGATTTTGATAAAATATTTTAACAATTAAAACACGTTGGCTTATCGAATATTTTTCCATTATAAATTTGCCACGTCTTCAGACTTCACTACTTCACGACTGCCATATATGAACTGACAAGACTAATGTTTACCAAAATGGCGGCAGAGCAAAGTAATATATCTTCCCGACGAACACCCTGTAGAAGTTCATATATATTTACGCATATTTTTTTCTTACAGAAATAATAGGCACGTTCCATCTACCGAAATTTTAGTGGGACCTTAAAAATAATTTGTGGTGAAATACGAGGTGTGTTCAAAAAATAAGGCAAATTTTCAAATTTTTTTTTTTTTTTTTTTTTTTTTTTTTTTTTTTTTTTTTTTTTTTTGTGTTGGTACACACGTTTCGAAGATATGTTGACGGTTTTATACATATAGCATGTTTAGTTTGTTTGTGAGAGGCATAAATAAGACAAGGTTTCGTGTGTTCGGCGATTCGGATTTTATCTCCTCAATCGTCGGAAATCGCCGTCATTTCGTGGGTCTCTTCATTCTTGGGAACAGGAAAAAATCGCAGGGCCAAATCTGGTAAATACAGTGGATGAGGCGTGATAACGATGTTGTTTTTGGCCAAATAATCTCTCACAAGCAAAGATGAGTGAGCAGGTGCATTATCATGATGCAAGTTACAAGTGACCTAAAACACATTTAATTCAGTTACCTTGGAAATATATATATATTTTTTTTTTCCAATTTAGTAAGCAATAAGGTATAAGGTATGCTGGAGCTGTACACAAATGGGAGAGCGAATATAAACAAGATCGTACATTTATGATGAAACCCGTTTGGGGCGTTTCAAAATAATCCAGCTGAATTTCTTTGTCGATCCTATTTAGATCCAAAACTATAAAAACGAAATAATGATATCTCAGACAATTCCAAACAAATCGTCGACATAAGTACGAAGAATTCTCATAATTGTCAATGAAAAATCTTGAAAAAAAACTAAGTTCGCAACTGCTGAAAAGTATAATAATAATAGTAATAAACAAATATTTGACATATTGGATATTTTTAGCCACTCGGTAGTGCCTTAAACATGCGGGATAATCTGATGAAAAGCCCTCTCTAGTAAACTGTTAAATTTTGATATATCCAACATTTTATTTCGATATGAGGAAACGAACTTACTCAGAAGAGCCTGTGTGAAGATCGTGATATTAGTCTGCGGATGCCTAAGAAACTGCATTAAACTGATAGACATTGAAAGCCTGGTGTAAGAATTACCCGCTATAATTTGTTACGTCTGGTGTGTTAGTATACGATATAACCGTGGCCAGTGTAGGTAAAGTCAAATTGATTCCTACAAATAAAATATAGTGTAAACATTTTTTTACTTTTTTTGAATTTTTTAATTGAGTTTTTTATTGATGACTAGCTGACCCGGCAAACGTTGTTTTACCTTCAAAATGTTAATGTGGTAAAAAAAATTAATTGCAAAAATCTCATCTCCAACGCCATCTATCACTTCAAATAAAAACTTTTAAACCTTCCGGAATACTCTACCAATAATTTAAGACCAAAATGAGCCAAATCGGTCCAACCGTTCTCGAGCTTTAGCGAGACTAACGCACAGCAATTGATTTATATATATATATATAAGATGGCGTAACATTTTCACAGAACCTTTGGATTGTCATAAAACAGGTTTTTGTGAATATTTCTGTAATTGTTCGAAACTGAGCCAAAAGAGCTCACTAAATTTTATGGGGTAGCTCTAAATTACAAGTAATGTTGTAATTTCATATACAAGGACAAAAAACTTTCGAGATGGGCATTCAGATTTCAATAACCTGTTATTGTAAAGTGGTATAATCGCTGTGTCATTGAGTGGTGGAAGAGATATGTTGTGTTATTGTAGTTTAATCAAACCGGCCGTAAGGCTTAACGTTACAATCCTGAATACAAATAAATTAAATTTAGAGATAAACTATGGAAATGTTGTACAACAAAAATTGCCCACAAAATTGCACAGTAGAAGTACAAATACTAAATTTAAGCCCACATTTGCATTTTTTTTCATTTATTTAACAATTGTGCGTTTTGAAGCCTCTTGTCCAATATTAAGTGAACTTTGAAATTCGTAAAATAAATGCTACTCCAATTAAAAATTTAGAAAATAAAGCTTAGAATGTAACATAAAATTAACCAGTAACCAGTAACTTACAATGTTCAAATTCAAGTGTATTGAAAATAGTTGAAATAAAACAAAATGCTAATAACAGCTTTTTCCACTTTCCCAGCATATGGTGTAATGTAAACATCTGGACAGTTGTCTAATGTCACACTGATGGAATCCAATCAGGTCGTTCAAATTTGGTTCTAGTTTTTCATATGTGCGATTATATTCATAGATAATGCATTTTAAATTAGGAGTCCAACCAAACAACATATTTTCTTTCATCGAAGTCGTGTTTAGGTGCTCATATAAAGGCATATTTTTTGCCGGTCCTATTTGCTAGTCTGTCCTCCCAATGAGGTGATTATCAAAGAGTTGCTTATCTAAGACTCTTGGGAACGCGAACTCAAATGCATGCCTTCTGTGTCCACCGTATCTCGTTAATTTTTATTTGGTGATATATTTTCTTTCTTTTCCCTGGTGTTCTTTTATCAGTATCAAACTAACTACCCTAGTCGTCAGGATTTCTTCTCTCATATAGTCGTAATCTCGCCACATCAGAGAGACCTATGAATACGCCAAAGATTCAAGTTGCACTTTACACCACGCAACACTGTCATTTTGGTTGGTTACTTTTGTCCAAATTGAGACAGTTACAATTTGAAGGTGGTATTTAAAATATTAAGTAATTTAGAATATGAATTTATTGGCAATTTAATATATGCTTATCTAAGAATATCCTATTAATCCCCAGGATTTAGGGCTATTCGTATTGACATTGCTAAAATATAAACATGTCAACTATCTAATGCCCAAGCATGAAAAAAACAAACAAAACAGCCTTTATCGTTGTATGTTAGGAGCGACGCTATATACAAATCTATTTTTATCTGAAAATATTGTATGTTTTTTGGTACTAAACTTGGCAATTTTCACTTGCTTCTTGCGTATGAGTCAAGCAAAATAATATTGCACCACCACAATTATTTGAAAGTACTGTCTCTCCTCGCATACACACCGTTCACTTGTCGGAAACTGAGTCTATTTTATAAATAATTACAAGCTAAAAATATTCCAGTTGTCCGCATTATAAAACAAACAAAAAGAAAAAAGAATATAATATCTAATATTTCCTCTTTCCTATTTACAGAAAAGCTCCATTGGCCACACTTTAATCATTTCTAATTCTGCGCAGAAGAAGGAAGAGAGTGACAAAGGGCCACCATTACAATTAGTGGCCAAATCCATCGCAATTTTTGTAATTTATTGTAAAAAAAAAACTGAAGACAAAATAGAGCACACAAAATGCCTGGAGAGGCGGTTCAAGTTATCTCCACTTCGGAGGAACACACTTTCATTCTGAATGAGGATCAATTGAGTGAGGTGCTGATGCGAGAAGAAGTCAAAGATCGTTATGTATGTGTGGTCTCAGTGGCGGGAGCATTTCGCAAAGGCAAAAGTTTTTTATTAGATTTTTTCCTCAAATATATGTACTCTAAGGTAAGTGCGAATTTGGCATTTCAATGAACAAATTACTAAATTCAATAAAGTTATATTACTACCTATATGTGTAGATTTTGGCAATGAAAAATAGTTGCAAAGAAAAGCAAAAGCGCTCTTTAGTGATTTCAAAATTATCGACCCTTTTGATGTGTTTGTTTTCCGTAATTCTTCGGTATATGTTTAATTTTAACAATTGATTTGTAATCAATTTGGATCTTTGTATTTGATTATGTTAAAACATCAATACAAATATAAAAATTAAAATTTAGAAAATCTGATTACTATCGACATCGCAATGAGCAATGTCAACAAAAATTCCTGGGTCCTTCTTTTGAAGTACAGTCAGCAGGAAATGCTCATCACACATTACAAGCCCTCGACATAAGTCTTGAAGTCTATGGAGGAAAGTTTCTGTTGCCGATTTGAAATGAATTGAGATTCCGATAAAATTACCAGTCAAAAAGATTATCAAAACGGCCGCACCAAAACCTTTAAACCACAACCACCAGATCAAATCCTGCAAATGGGGCAGTTTTATTTTCAAACTATGAGCTCAAATGAAAACATGTATAAAGCATTCTGTCCATTAGAAGGTGCTGTCCATAATTAACATTAAATGAAAGGAAATAATTGCCAGTTCTTGCTAACTACCTCCACAAAATTTTGGTCGTTAGTTTGCACAAGGACTATAGAAAATTTTAACTCACATTATGAATACCAATAGATAAAAAAAACCGCTGACTTTGGGACCCATAACGTAATAATAGAATTCTTAAATCACTTAATGAACATGGCCCATGTCTTTTTTTGTTTTTTTTTTTTTTAAGATATGGTAATTTAATAGGTGCC
This sequence comes from Philornis downsi, assembly GCA_019455685.1. NCBI lineage: Eukaryota > Metazoa > Arthropoda > Insecta > Diptera > Muscidae > Philornis > Philornis downsi. The sequence continues at coordinate 176,797 of JAHXMU010000130.1, read as the reverse complement.
ATTTTATTTATGGACCAATGAATCTCTTTCTTTCTTGGTGATTTGGATATAGAATAATTGATGTGAAACTATAACAGTGCAATTCTTGGAGGTACAATTATCGGGGGCACAATCGTGTTGAACTACTCCAAAATTCCAATCTAGACCAAAATGTCATCGTTCATCTGGAGGCGATTGAATTGCATGTTACCTGTGGATATGCCAATCAATTTGTCCGGAAAAAAGAAATCTGTCAGGCTCTGTTTGGTGCTGAATGTTGTTGTAATCTTTACATGACTGACACTGAATCTCCTATGAGAAAAATACTTGTCGAGGGGCGTTCGAAGTCTTGGAAGAAATAGTGATTAGCGTTTCAAATGATTGCCCTGCATTACGGCATAACAGGCAAAGTTATATAGTAATCAGTTTCATACACGTTCTTTTGTCACATCCCTGCAATTATGATTCTTGGTGTGAGGTTCGTCCGTGGCCTTCCATAGTTAACTTCCATAGGAATTATTATCCATTTTAGATCTTTTAGTGTACTGCACACCTGTTATGTATTCCGGTGTCCCACATATCTTTGCAAGACAATACAGAATATAAAAAAACTTAACGTTCTTTTTACAAGTATCTTGTTCATAAAGCTTGAGTAATAATTTTTTCTTTGTCTTTGCAGTACGTTCGCCACGATGCCTCCGATTGGTTGGGTGATGAAAATACTCCCCTTACAGGTTTCTCCTGGCGTGGTGGTTCAGAGCGAGACACCACAGGCATTTTGATGTGGTCTGACATTTTTCTTCATGATTATCCCAACGGTGATAAAATTGCCATTATTTTATTGGATACCCAAGGCGCATTTGACAGCCAGAGTACCGTACGTGATTGTGCTACAGTTTTTGCTCTAAGCACCATGTTGTCCTCAGTTCAGATATATAATTTGTCTCAAAACATCCAAGAAGATGACTTGCAACATCTTCAGCTGTTCACGGAATATGGTCGTTTGGCTTTGGCTGATACTGGCAAGAAACCTTTCCAACGGTTGCAATTTTTGGTGCGCGATTGGAGTTTTCCCTATGAAGCTGAATATGGTGCCCTTGGGGGTGAGCAAATCTTACAGAAACGCCTGGAAATTTCCGATAGACAACATCCTGAGTTGCAGTCACTAAGACGTCACATTTCGTCATGTTTCCAAGAAGTTGCATGTTTTTTAATGCCCCATCCCGGACTTAATGTAGCTACAAATCCCAATTTTGACGGTCGTCTTAAGGATATAACACCAGAATTTAAACAAAGTCTGCGGAGTCTAGTGCCCATGCTCTTGTCACCAGATAATTTGGTTTACAAAGAAATCGGTGGTCATCGGATTCGTGCCCGCGATCTTATACAATATTTCCAATCGTATATGACCATCTACAAAGGAGATGAATTGCCCGAACCCAAAAGTATGTTGGTTGCTACAGCCGAAGCTAATCATTTGACAGCCATGGCTGCGGCCAAGGAAATGTACAACCAGCTGATGGAAGAGGTATGCGGAGGAACACGGCCGTACTTAAGCACTGGTCATTTGGATGCCGAACATTTGAGAGTTAAAGATAAAGCAGTGTTTCAGGTAAACTCTAAAGAAAGAAGTGTGATTAGCAAAATGTTAAATCAATATTCGATTTTAGTTTCTTTCAAAACGTAAAATGGGTGGTGAGGAGTTCACGGAGAGATTCCGTCAACAGCTGGATGCGGACCTCGAAGAAGTGTTTATCACCTACAAAGCGCACAATGAGAGCAAAAATATTTTCAAAGCTGCCCGTACACCGGCCGTTTATTTTGCCATCGCTGTAATCTTTTACATTCTAAGCGGTGTCTTTGGTTTATTTGGCCTGTACACATTCGCCAATTTCAGCAACTTAATTATGGGCGTAGCTTTATTGACATTGGCTTTATGGGCGTACATTAGGTAAGTGAACAACTGCGAAAAACTACAACAACAAAAAATGAAAAGGATTAAAGATGGTTTCTTGTCACCTTCAGAGATTTCTATTTTCATGCCATTCAATTCGGCCCCATTAGATCAAAAAGAATACTCCGTAAAGTGTATTACATAAACAAATTGATATTCACGTGAAGCTAGAGGCGGTTTATTGTAAAATTGCATGAATTAGTCTATTTGAAAGGAACTGTTCCACCTTCCATTCAACAGGTTTTCTCTACCTCCAAGGATAACTTTCTCACCGGTGTATATGGTTATCATTTTACAAAGCTGATTTACTCACATGCCCGTCGCAATAAAAATGATGGGACAAAAGACATATTTTATGATTTGCTGAAAAAAAAACCTACAACCATTGAACTGTCCGATACATTAAAACTATTCTTGAAGATTTTGATGTTAAAATTGGAAATATAGAAGTACTTGAGGCAGTATTTCAAAAGAAATGTATTCGCAAGACAACTTGGCTATTGCCCGATCGCAACAGCAAAAACCAGTATGGTCATGTGATAACCAAGGAGGAAAGCATGCTCCTAGGTTCATGGATATATGTGTAGTTTGTATTCAGTGGAAGTAGTACTTACTATTGATTCCTAACCGGTGCATTGGTTAAAAGTAGATGTCGATTTTTAAAAGTAATTTGTATTTCTCGATCTAAAAAAATAACTCATCCCGAGAAGACATGGCGCCATTTGGTGCATTACAGTTTACAGAAAAATCTCAAAGGACAACCAAACCTGGACCTATAATGTGGATATCTACAGTAGGAAAATTGAAATATCTATGTCAAAAATTATCCTTATTTAGAGCTGTCCAAGCGTTGATGATATCCGGGTATTGTACTTACATAATTCGTTTACGCAATTCCGCTGAAATAAATCATGCTTCTTATTTGAATGTTAGTATACTACGGTCCTGTCTACAAAAAAAGACATTCATTCACCTTTTACTAATCGAATGTAAGGTCATGTCGGTTGCATTGTACCAACTCCTGGAAGCACATTAAGACAGACCAATTCATAAATCTAAAGCTATCGGCAGCCCATTGTGAGAAAACTATGTCTTTGTAAAATGATCATGAGCAAAACGAAATCATTAGTGAATATAAGCAGCGACATGATCTGGTTCCATCTCTTCGACTTCATGTCGAAGACAGTAATGAGGAAAACTAATAAATGCAATACATACGAGTATGTCTACAATAATCGATTGTCGAAATTACATGACTAAAAGGGAGCCAGCGATGGCAATTTTGACGGTGGGAAACAAAACCAAGGTACGCACAAGGCACATTACGTCTTCACAAAAAGTTGCTGGAAATTGGTTTTGCAGATGGAAATTTCAAACAAAATTAATTGAACTAAAATAATGTATTTCGACTTAAAATATGCATTCGAAGGACCTATTGAAAAATCAGTACACCTTTTGTTGGATTATTATTACTAGGACTAGTACATACTAGTTCTTTTACGTTAAATATTGAATTCAATATTACTGACGTGATTTTTTTGGCATCTTCCAATACTTTTAGCAAGGAACATGTTTTCACGCATTTTTTACGTTGACTATTTTTCATAAAAAAAAGAATGTGTTTATATTAATTATTCTAGCCCAAAAATGTCATTCACATTATGAAGAAACTTCTGCACTTCAAAAATTTCATAAATGTTGCACGGTTTAGCTCAAGATTAAGAACCATTTTCACGGAATTTAAGCGATGTAAGTCAAAAGTATCCACTTCATAATGTTAATTACCACTTACTGTAATTAATACGCAACTTCCCGGCGAAGGCCTAGTGGCATGCTAATTAATTACTTCTACACAGGAATTAGTTCTATGGCGTTGGTTCAACACTGCTGTAGTTCTATACTCTCTAGCATAGAATTGGATCGAAAAGAGTTTTTACCACCCATACAATCAATATTTTTAACTGGTTCACTTCTAATTCCTTATGCCAGAATGGGGGAAATTGTAGAATTATTCTTTACTGAGCAGTTTGATCACAGAAATATTGTTGTAATCCGTAATTAGAAGAAATTTTACTATAAATCATTGTTTCTTCACGTGTGCATCAATATTTATAACCAATATTTATTTACATGTTATATACCAATGTAATATATGCCATACTATATACCAATGACCATCAATCGAATACTTTTCTTTGCAGATATAGCGGAGAATTAAGTGATTTTGGTGTTAAACTCGATGACTTTGCGACGTTAATGTGGGAGAATGTATGTCTTTTATTCTTACCGATCCTTTTCACTCAGCTATTAAAATGTTTTTTTTTTCTCATTTACACGCTTAGTTTATGAAGCCGATATATCAAGGTTGTATGGAAAAGGGTATACAGCATGTGGCAACACATGCCGCGGAGCATGCAATAGGCGGTGGTCGTGGCTCGACAGCTCTAAATGGTAAAGTGAAAAGTTCATGAGAATACGCCAAAACGCAAATGCCAAACGATGCCCGCGAGTCAGCAAGTGGTGGTGGTGAAACACTAGGGGCTAAGCCCAAGGCATCGAATGAGAAAGGGCCACCAACAGCAACAACAACATCATTAATGTCATCGTCATCACAGACAACAACATTAAATGCAAAAAATCAGCAACAACAGATGGTAGTGAATAGTAATAGTAATAATAAGAAACAGCAACAAAAGGATAAATTAACAACGAACAATAATTACATTGATCACAGCAATAAGAAACCTACAAACAACAACAACAACGTTGTGGATAGGTCGTCGTCATCATCGTCATCGTACATGAATGCTGCCAGCCCCAACATGTTTGCCTCGATATGGAGCAAATTTTCAGCTTCCTGCAACGAAGCCAAACAACAAAACCAATTACACAAACAGCAGCAACGTGAACACCATAATTATTTGGCAGCAACAACTTCAGCCGGGGCAGGCAGCACCTCAAATGGATCGGCAAATATAACCGTTTCAAATCGTAAGAAAAGAAAATCAAGAAAAGGTGGCGGCTCTTCTACTGTGTCGGGAAATACTTCAAAATGAAAGGGTTTTTTTTATATACATAATGTAATCTGCTCCTGTCCTAAGCATTGGGCCGAAATGTCATAACTAAAGAAGGGACTTGACTCATTTATTCTTGCTGAAATAAATTAATTGCAGTACTGCTGGCAAATCAACAGAATGTGTTCTTGAAATTGCCAACAAAATTTGAAACTGTCTAATAATAGGGTCTGAAAAATGATTAAAATGTTTTATTGTATCACCAGCAGATACAAAACTTCTGAATATTTCACAGCTACAAATTCTTCGTTTTATAATAATCGACAAGATTTACAGCAAATTATAACAATTCGCAACCTATGTTGGTGTTTTTCTAAGTCTTGAAATTTTCAAAAATGGCAATGCTGCATTCGTCGGAAGACCTTTGTACATCCCATCTTTAACACTTTCGACCTAAACAACTAATATCTCTTAATTTCCCTCCCACTTGTACGTTTTTTTAATAAAATTTTAGCAACGTAAATTTATATAAATTAAATTAAAAATTTAATAATTATAGTTTAAAAATTATGCTTAATTACTATTGAAGGAAACGTAAAATAAAGAACATCACCTTAAATAGACTCATTTTCAAGAAAACTCAAAAGCGCTGGCGTTAAACGACGAAAATTGTTTCAAAACTACATCCACCCCAGATCATAACAGTCTGAGTTCGTTTTGTCCCTCAGTTATTATTATTATTATTACTATACTTTTTACTAATATTTCTCTTTAAAAAAAAAAACAAAATCAATCAACCCAAAACTTGTTGTTGTGTCCGTATTTTTTGTTTTAATATATTTAAATTTCTTTTAATGTGTCATTAAGATATTTTTCTTTTTTAAAATGTATGTATTTTTTGTTTTCATTATGCATTTTTTTATAAATAATTTTGTTTTTTTTATGATTTCTGTTAATTTAATTACACATATTTTTTTTATTAATATATATAAATATGATTTTATACATATCCTCTCATGGTTAAGGTATGAAATAGATCTAGAGATCCTGAATTTCAGTTAAGGATGAAAAAGAATTACAGAAAATGCATCAAAAAAAATAAAAAATAAAAGAAAACGGAGTGCAACAGTAACTGTTGCAAGCAATGGATGAATTTAAATAATGTTTAAATTGAAAAATAGCATAATAATAAAAAAAAATTAAAGTCCTAAAAATTGCATATACTTTTCTATTAATTTAATATTTGTAAAAAACACGAACGGGAATGACAACAACTGAAATAAATATGAATGGCGTATAGTAATAGGAAATCAATTTGAATGACGCTAAAATTCTTCGGAATAGAGTTCACCAAATAACGAGTGAATAAAGCAGTTTAAGTAAAGTGGGGGCCGAGTGTGATTAGATTTATTGATTAATACTGCGCAAATTGGCTACTGTGTTTGTTGCGATTACAAATAGAGACAGACGAGCCGTAATTGTGTGTAGATGAAACGAAATGATCTTTGCATGCTGTGGCAGGGAAACTGAAGGGTTACAAAATTTAGCTTGAATCATATAATGGTTCGGGCATCATGAAGTACTTAGACCTGTAACAGAATTGCATTGCGAACGAAAGTGGAATTCGTTCCGTATTTTTCCTTTGAATTTTTGAAACCACTTTTGGTTTTCTAAGTCGAATTGATATTTACCGCAAAGAAAATAGGTAAAAGTTTTTTTTTGTGAATAAATAACATTGTTTTTAATATATTTTTCTAAATTATAGCATAATAAACGCTTTAAAAAAAATTACATAATAAAATATATTACTAAAAAACACAATAGTTTTTCCTAAATGAAATAACTTTTTCCTACAAACCAAAACAAAATGCGTTTATGGGAAGCTCTGTTGACACTAAAAGTTTAGAAAAAACGAAATAGCTTTGCGAATCCGATAAAGAAAACCCCAAAGATGGTATCAACGTTACTTTTAGGAATTTGCATAATCGACCAGAAACTGATAAAGCTAAAACGAAATCAATCCAAATGCTAACTACCGAATTATAATCATTCCCAACGAATTCTGTGACACGAGGGGTTGAAACTAGGGTAGGTTACCTATAGAGTTTGACCAGAGGCTTTGTCTGGTACCGAAGGTGATAGGGATAATACACAAGGGCAGGTCTCGGGTTCGCGCGCTATTATCTGTATCTTTTTGATCTCTCGGGGGTATAGACAGGCATGGGTGTTTCCTATGTCTATATTGATTGGCGTTCACCATCGCCGAATGAAAGGGGTTTGGAGTTTTCCCCGTCTCCCACCGGTGACGATACCGCATCCTTGCAATGCAGTATCGACCGTTCCATGTACCTAGGGTTTCGCATCTGCAGGTATGGCATATGTTTGGTTGGGAAATTTAAAAACAGAAATTATGAAAGGGGTTGCGTTTAAATTCAATACAGTTTATTACGGGAAGCTTGTGTCCATACCGCCTGATTCATTGCGCTTAGCCAGTGCATTAAAGTTTTCGTTAACATTTCTCAATTAAATTAACAAATAGGAAAAATGCAAATTAACATTGCACGATATTTTGCCGCTGCAACATTTTAGATATTTTTATATTACATTTTGTAGTGTATTGAAAGTACGAATTTCTATCAACTCGTAATATGATTAAAATTCAATTTAATTTCTTTAAATTGTAAATACAAATGTAGAGTTAAAACTACGTTTTGACCCAAAATGTTTTTTTCGAACAATATTATTTTTTCACGTGCAAAGTGAAGGACTCACGCATCCACTAAGATGCCATTAGCCTTAAGAATTTGTTCATATTACTTTGGTTAAAGACGTAGATACATATCGAATAAATTATAATGTGAGGGAAATGGTCCGCAAGCCATCACAAACCAGAAAAATGTCTGTTATGTCACGTTCTGTATACAGAAAAGTGTAATTTGTATGGGAGATTTTCATAAAAGAGTTGCTGGTCAATTTGTCATCAAGCAGGTAATAAAGCCTATGGAATTTAAATATGCTAAGAGATTTTTTTATTTTTAGTATTGGAAAGTGCGAACGAAAAATAATTTGAAATTAGTGTCTAATGCTACTACATATTTTAAAAATATATCAACTTGAAATTGGAAGTTTGATTTCCAGCCTGGATATTTATTATTTTTCGGCCAACAACATTAGTCTTCACATTGGTCGAATAATTGGACTTACAGTATTTTTTTTTTTCAAATACATAACTTCCAGTAGAATCGACTCTTATAATCATCTTTTGAGGATTTTGGCTGCTGCTCTTCATTTCAACATGATCTTAATATTACTTTGTTTCTTAGTTTAACAACCTTCTGATGGAATACGTTGATAGGGATAAAAAAAAAAACAATAGTTGTTTTGGGGACAAATTCTGTGAAATGTTTTGTGAAACATAAAGTCAAAAAGTGTCGGAAATCATATAGAATGGAAAAACAGCAGTCAAAATCTTTAGAATGACACCTTGAAAATTATGGTCTAACAAGCAATAACGGAGATATAAGAATGCTTAAAATTGTATAAGAAAGCTTACAAGGGACTGTAAAAATCCCATAATACAAATAATTGGGTAGATAATGAAAAAGAAAATAAATATCGTAAGTAGAATTGAAAACATTATATATCCATTTTATTGCACAAAATGCAAATTTATAAAAGCTGTGCCCAAAAACATTGTTATTTAGGAAAGTATCTTAAACATTTAGCTTTTCGTATGCTTAATTCGGTGACGAAACATTTTGTCAATAATCAACAAATGTGTTAAATCTTCCAAGTTATACCAGAAAATAACGACCGAACAGACAATGAGCGAGTTCTAATAATCTCATAAAAGTGGAATTTAAAAGTTCCTGCGACACTTATTTATCCAAAAGAAAATTTTAACAGAAATGCAACAAAAATAATTACACCCACAAATATGATATTTAGCAGAGTGTATTCGAAAGCGTTTATTGTATTCGACGAAGCATTTTGCCAATCATAAAAAAATATCTTAAATTCTTCGAAATAACGTCTGGGAAATTATGATCGAAATAGTAGTGGAAGCAAGATAACAAATAAGTGAATTTCAAAGCCAGAAGGATACAACGGCAAAAATTTGAATTTTTGGGAAGAGTATTTTAGAAAAATGTTTTAGCTAAAAAATAGTTTTATACGGAGACGCAACATTTTGTAAACCATCATCAAATTATCAAAATTTTAGTATTAATTGATGACTGCAAACTAATTCATTATTCTACACTAAAATACAAATGCCGTTTGAAGAACTTTGGTGCAACTTTGTCATCATTTTTCCATATTTATTGCGAAGCAATTTAATTTCCCACTAAACATAGTATTTAACATCAATCTTTACAAAAAGTTGTTCGTGTAAAAATGTCATTTCCTTTGCATGCAAGTGCAAGTGACACTTTGCGGCAAGTAATTTATCATTTTCGATTTGGATCGGAAGAGAAACAAAAAAATCTCTGGCATCTTTTGACTTCTTCTCACATTCAGTGAGCTTAACGTATTCTATTTTTAGACTCACTCAGCGGTACTAGCAAACAGTTTAACGATGATTCTGAATGTCACAGTTCGAAAAGCATTTACAAGACTTGTAAATTGGTCGAAGTGTTTGTCAGACACATCGAGGTGACCGCCGCTCAAATAATGATAGGTAGTCGTATGCAGAGTTGAACTCGGGGTCATGCGACGCGACGCGGTCGGAAGAGGGCAGTATAAAATTTTAAGTGATAATGAAGATATGCTTGCATTGCTTTTGTGCCGATGTTTGGCTTTATGTATACTGCCGCTCACTTGAATAGCGCCCTCCTTAATCATTTAACAATAGTGACTACTATTTAAATTACACTTCACTTAACGGTTCAGTTTTTACTTATTTGTGTCTCCTTTGTTTCAACCCATGGAAGTGTCCCGTTATTTTAATTCGCTCTTTTCTTTTAAATGAGTGAAAAATGTGTTCTTTTTTAGTCCATTTGAATAGCACCCCTTACGTGGTAATCAGTTTAAGTGTGAAAGTCTTTTGGAAATCATCATAAATCAGATCGGATTACAGTAATTGTGTATAATTAAATATAAAACAATCGACTTTAAGTAAAATGGGCCGAGTTAAATCCATAAGTGACGAGGAAAGATCCAAAATTAAAACCTACAAGGAGTGTGGACTTTCTATTCATCAAATAGCCAGAAAAACTAATAAAAGTCGCAAAGTTATATCGGCATATTTACGTGGCACCAAAGGCTACGGAAATAATATGAAAGATCGAACAGCAAGTGCTATTACAGCCACTGACAAGAGGGCTATTCTGAGATATGTCTCAAATTCACATGACTCTGCTGCCATAATCAAGGAAAAAGCTGGCGTAAGTGCTAGTGTATCAACCTTAAAGGAGAGTAAAAGTAAACTCAGTAATGGATTTAAACAGGCCTGGTCGTGTATTTCGCAGGACCTAATCAAAAAACTGTATGATTCTTTACCGAACAGAATATATGAATTTATTCTCAACCAGGGCGGAAGCACGCACTACTAAATTTTACTTAAAATACTTATTTTTAAATTAGATGTAAGCAAACAATAATACCTTTAATTTAGAATTAATGTTTTCGTGTATAATATAATTTTTGTAAGGGGGGCTATTCAAATGAACCAAAAACTGAAATTGAATTTCTGACTTTTTTTTTTTTTTTGTTTAATGTTTTAGTACTTAATTCATTAAAAGGAAAGGAAATTGATGTTATAGGATTACAGCAAATACGTGAAGAATGACGTATAAAAGCACAACCAGTTCGTTATAATTATTATTTTGGAAAAAATCGACCATAGAGAAATATTGAAAGGGGGTGCTATTCAAGTGAACGACACTGTATGTATATTTTCGCAACCGGAAAATAATTCACTTAGACACTTTATTTCAACTGAAAATCCTAATTTTAAACCAAATGTAGTGAAAGCCATGTAATTTATTACCTAGCAAATCATTATTCTTTATTATGATTTATGCAGAAAACTGTTAAGAAACATGATTTATTCACTTTTGGTCTGCTTGCTACAACATGACTTTCCCGATGTATCCTTCTGGTCAGCCATGCAATTGCATTTATTATCTTTGGCACATTTACAGCGTTCATCGCACTTGGAGGCTGTGCATTTGCATTCTAATTGAAAAATGATAAAAATTATTAATACTATGCGTATTATTCCATTTAGTTTTTTACCTTTTTCGCATCCTTTGCAAGGCATTTTTATTTCAACAGGAGCACTTTGTCACAAAGTTTCTGCTAACCAAGTTATATTGATGAGATGACCGGAAAATGTCTGTATTTTTCATTCATACTTGGCAAAGAACGCGCATGTCATTTAACGTTCTTAGTTTAGCGGTTATCGTTTACATTTTGTGGTATCGATTTATATTTCTGCATTAAACTTCTTACTGGTAAAATTGAGAAATGATTATTCAACAGGTGTATTTTAACCCTTAACATGCCCCAAAAGAAAAGCTATGGGCTAAAAATTAGCAAACAAGAAAGTGGAATTTTCAAGAACACCCCGCCGATACCTGCCTGGGGAATTATGGTGTAAAATATGGATAAAATGTCAAATTGGCATTAGGCTGCCCTTAAACGGGCCTGGGCCAAGATTTCAAATAGCTGTTGACAAAGTATTTGCAAAGAAGAACCAGACACTTAGATTTTTTTTTCTGTGAGCTAGATTCCAGTCTTAGGTGCATTATATTTTAGCTATTTTGCAATTTACACCAAATAAGAATTTGCTCAGGGCGATGGCCTACAGTGCTACCTCTTCAACTTTCCTTTAGAGGTAGTCGTCAGGAAAGCTAGAATAAATGTTACAATGTCTTGGGCTGATGATAGACGTCGTTGACCGAAGCTTTTTGCAGTATTGAGGAATCAGCAGAAATGGGTCTAGGAAACAAATTTGAGACGCTGGGTCAATGTTGACAATAACAACTTTGGACGTTATTAAAACTAACGATGTCATCCTGATAATTAGAAACAGATGTTACTACGGGCTCAAGAATTTATTTAAAGTCAAAGCCATCTCTCGACAAACAAAAATCCAACTTTACTAAGCGCTAGTTCCAGTACTAGTTTTGTGAGTCTTCTAGAGAAAAATACTCAGGAAAATACGTGGACAGCAGTAAGTATTGGCATGGTGATATCGATGTGATCAAATGTATTATATTAAAGTACAGAGTGGGCCATAAGAGTGTTGACGGTTTAAATATTCAATTAAAAAAAAACTACGAAACATAAAAAAAATATATTTGTATTTTTAAAAAGTAGAAGCATGGGAATTTTTAAGACTTAAAAATAATGTTGTCCAAATGGCTTCCCTCGGCTGCTTGACACTCTTGGAACCGAAGTCGCAAATTTTGGAAAACTCGTTGAAAAGTTGTTCTCGGTATTTTGTTACTTTCCTGAATAATGTTCCTCTTCAACTGCTCTAAATTGGTCGGATTATTCTCGTAGACTACCGATTTGAGGTAGCCCCATAGAAAATAATTGCATGAAGAGAGATCGGGGCTACGTGAGGGCCATTCAATATCCCCCTTTTCGAAATGAGTTTTCCAGGAAAAACATTTTTCAGCAGCTCTATGGATACCATCCTGTTGAAACCACATCCTCGAGGTATTGCCTTGAAGTTCTTGCAAAGCTGGTACCAAAAAGTCTGCTAGCATGTTGCAATAATTGTTCGCTCTAACCGTCATCGCATGCCCTTTTTCGTCCTCAAAAAAGTATGGTCCAATAATACCGGTTGACGTTATCCCTGCCCACACGACAAGCTTAGGGCTGCGAAGTGGACGTTTCATACAAGCGTCGGTGATTAGTCTCGGACCAGAACCGACAATTTTGCTTATTCACATGACCATTAAGGTTAAAATTGGCCTCATCACAAAAATCACGTTGTTGAAATTGTTGAACCGCGCTAGCATCAAATTGACAAGGTTAAGTCGGTTATTGACATCATCGGGTTTTAATTCTTGGACTATCTGAATCTTATAAGCATTCAAATGCAAATCACGTTTCAAAATTCGTCGTAAAGTTGTTCTTTTGACATCCAAAGACTGACTTCTCTTACGTGTTGACTGTTGCGGATTTCGCTGAACTGAAACACGAACACGCTCCACAATGTCGGCTGATCTTGCAGAAACTGGGCGACCACGAACCGTAATTGGTACTGTTGAGCCGGTTGTTTCGAACATTCTGATCCATTTTCGTATCACATTGGCGCTTGGAACTTCACTTAAATCGTGTAAACCGTGTTCATGCCGATACAAACGTCGTGCAGTAATCACTGATTTATTGTTTTCGTAATACGCTCGGACACAAAATGCACGCTGCACTCCCGTGTACATATCCCCCCGCCACCCCGCGCCGCGTGTTACCGAGAAATTGAAGAATTAAATCGCCAACACTCATATGGCCCACCCTGTATAACGAGAACGTGCCGAAACAGAAGAGGAAGACCAAATTCTGTTAATAGAACTAGACTTTTGAAACAGTGTTAACATTTGGAGTGACTAGTTTGAGAAAAAAAAAACGCAAGCACTTGAAATCGTTTTTTATTTGTGTTGTATAACACATAAAACTGTGTATTTTAGTCGCCCTCTAAGTAAGTATAAATTCACTATTAATTTGTATTACGATGTGTTGACAGTTGACTTGTATTCTTGTATAAATTGAATAAATTCAAGTGAAACTCGAAACTCGGACAACTTTAAACAACATTACAAACCCGATGATTTGTCGAATTTTGGCATAATTAGCATTTTAGAGCTATACAATTTTGCAGTTTCTAATAGTTTGGACAAGATAAGATGCTACGTTTAAAATACTTCGGTAATATTTTCGGTAATATTTTTGTTATATTAACTACTAATATTAAGAACTACAGTTTTAATAAAATAAAAAATGTCCAGGTCCTCTTGTACGCCAGAAATTTTACGCAAAGTGCTTTTGAAAACTAATCTCCATGGGTTCGGAATGAAATATTTTCCTAATTGGCTTCGAAATTTTTCTAATTTTTTAATTAATTTTTTTGCGCTCAAGCACATAAGTATACTGTAATGACATATGTGCACTACGAGGTGTGTTCGAAAAATAAGATGAATTTTCAAATTTCGCGGGCTACGAACATTCGACTTCCGATTATTATTTTTTTTATGTACACTCGTTCCGAAGATATGTTGACGGTTTTATCCATATAGCCTATTTAGTTTGTTTATGAGAGGCATAAATAAGACAAGCGTTTTGTGTGTTCGGCGATCAGGTCCTTATCTCCTCAATCGTCGCAAAACGCCGTCCTTTCATGATTCTCTTCAATTTTGGGAACAAGAAAACAAGAAAAAGTAGCAGGGGACCAAATCTGGTGAATACGGTGACTGAGGCATGATAACGGTGTTGTTTTTGGCCAAATAATCTCTCACAAGCAACAATGAGTGTGCAGATAGATGCATTATCACGATGCAAAATCCATGATTTTTTCCCCCAATTCCGGTCGTTTTTTTCGTATTGCTTCATGCAAAGGGCAAATAACTTCAAGGTATACTTCTCATTTACCGTACGACCTTGTGGTAAGAACTTTTGATGCACTACGCCATGGAAATCGTAGAAAATAGTGAGCACAACCTTGACATTTAATCGAACTTGGAGTGCTTTTTTGGTTTTGGCTCTCCTGGACTCTTCCATTGCGACGATTGGGCTTTGGTTTCGATGTCGTAACCATATATATCCATGATTCGTCACCAGTTATGACCCTTTTAATCAAATCTGGATCATCGTTGACGCCATTCAACAATTCCTGATCGATGCTCATGCGACGTTGTTTTTGGAACGAATGAACTTTGCCGCCACACGCTTCATGACCAAAATTTCCGAAAAGATTGCGTGGCATAAGCCAACCAATATGCCGACATCTTCAGCATCTTCTCTAATTGTGATTCGACGATTCTCCATAACAATTTTCTTCACTTTCTCAACATTTTCATCCGTTGTTGATGTGCTGAGGTGTCCAGAACGAGCGTCGTCATTCACATCTTCTCGATCTTCTGTGAAAAGCTTGTACCACTTGTAAACATTTTTTTTTTAAACTCAGATTATTAACATTTCAAGTGATTTTGAGCACTTAATACCACTTGTTACACAAAATTTGATATGGTACCAACATAAAAAAAAAAATTATAATCGAAAGTCGAATGTACATAGCCCGCGAAATTTGAAAATTCACCTTAATTTTTTGAACACACCTCGTATAATATTTATGGGAACATTGTCAAATGGAGAGACGAAAAATTCATTCAAATTTTTTCCTTTCAAATAAAAGGTCTATATGATGAATTTTTGTCCAATTAAAATAATAATTCAAGTATGTCTCGACTTTTTCTTTATCAACATACTCGTATACCATGGCCGCAACATCAAATCTGTTAAAATATCTGAAAAAGTGACTATATTTCGAAACTGGAAGTTGTTTATTTTATATTTGGCCTCAGCTTGAAGTAATTGAATTTGGAATAATGTCTTATTTTAATTTTTAATTGGGATTGTATTATAATATTTTAATATGCTCTATATATTTGTACAAATGCTGTATGCTATACATATATTTGTACAAATGTTGTGCCAAGCTTACAGAGGACGTGATAGAGAATTTTCGAATAAACCCCGATAATGACCAGTGATGACTTTTGAAATATTTGGATTCGTATTCGAATTCCGAAGATTTGTTGTTATTGTTGTTGCTATATTGCTTACGAACATTTAATTCAAATTCAAAATCATTTGCCAGCAAAACTGCTAGTTTAGTCAAAGCTGTTACGCTTTTCATTCTGTTGACATCATGGCATGCGAGTTTCCAGTAACTTCCATTAAGCTGATGCAAATGCCAATGTCGGGTCTTTCAAGAAATCGTGAATATGTTGCAGACCAAGTCCGGCCCTGGATGCAGGAAAAAAATTCTGCGTGGAGCTTCGACCGGAGTACCATAAAAATTTTAATTTTTAAAGAAAAATATATATTAAAAAACAGGTAAATAAAAAAAATTAAGGATAATCTGTAGGAATAGTTAGATATAAGGTAGATATAGAGAAGGTAAGTTGAATATAGTTGAATTAAACGTTGTGCAACGTAACGCCAAGGAAGTTAAGGTTTAAAACGCAAAGTTTGAAAAAATATAGGAATATTTACTTCATCCTATATATTAGAAGCATCGGTTTGAAGCTTATAAAAGTTAGGTTTTACGGAGCCTCTTCAGGCCTAGGAATAGATATTGCTTACCGGTAATGGACAGAACTATAGGAGGAAGTGAGTAGCCACTTTACTTTCTTAGGAGGCGGCTGGATAGACATCCTTATCCATTATACGCCGCCCGTAGAAAATAATTCCAAGCGCTTCGATCTTCTGCGCTTCTCCTCCAATTCCTCACACCACTTTACAAGGTGTTAAATATCGCCCATAAATGTTTAACTAGGCGTAAATCGTTTACTTGTTTGTTGGCGTTAGGTTATTGTATTTCATTGTTAATTGTATTTGATGATTTCTTTTTTCTTGATTTTAAAAGTCGATATTTTCTTTTATTTAGAACATTTACCAGTGAAGTTTTTTTTTTTGTCATTAATTATAATAAAAAATATGTGTTGAATAAGAGAAATGAAAATGTTAGGATAAATTATTGATAGCAGTGGTGTAATAGGAAGGTAGGTGGAAAGTGGCGGAGAAGAGGGGCCGCTTGAAACAATGAGTAATCAATGCGACAACTATGGTAGGGAGAGGGCGGCTGGAGGATAAGAATAGTGTGTTCCGAATAGTGTGTTGTGTTGTGTAATGGTAATTGTTAGTTCATCCTATAATTGTGAGGGTTGATAAGGCTGCGTTGTAGGGAGAAATTCACCCATGGAGTATAAAGACGAATTGAGCTGGGCGGCCTTATACAGCGTAATGCCATGCAGCAATCCATAACAAACAAAGGTGAAGTATTCGTCTCGTTTTATATTAACGTTGAGATGTCATCCTTTCTTGAATCGTTGTTGTTCGTGATTAATTACACCTTTCGCAGACAATTTTGTAAATGTAAAAAATATCAAAGTTCGCATCGGTTTGCTCCTTTATTTTGCAAATGGTCCGCAAAAATAAAAAGTAATTAATTCTTTTGAAGATTTAACATTAAATGCTAGAAAAAAGCTAATTGTTAGAAAGTAAAGCGACACAGTGCAATCAAACTCCAGCGGTATATCCAAAAAGATATTGACTTTTGCGCGTACTTTCTAATTGTTATGAAAAATCTGTATCAGCTACCATACAGTTTTAATTTATGAAACATTGTTTGACGTTGAAGACATATATATATTTAGTATATATACATATATATTTAGTTATATATAAATAAACATTAAACCTTTATTTCAATGACTTCAGTTTTTATCTATTGTTGCGAAGGCGTTTCCTACTCTTCTATTGGCTCCTAAGCAGGGAATTGAAAAATAATTTCTGGGTAAGTAAATCACGATTCAAGTAAATCGTTAAATATTTGTTATTATATTATAATTAATTTATTAAAAAATATAAATGTAAATAATGTGTGTGTGTGTGTGTGTGTGAATATGTGTGTGTGTGTGATAATTATATGTATATCTATTATAATTAGATTAGGAAATAAAACTAATTTAAAAAATATCAATTTTTTTTGTTTGCATCCGCAGTTATTATATAGGTTACACAATTAACATACAACAGAATAATAAAAATTTTATGTAAGAATGGCGTATACAAGTAAGTTAAGGTGTTCTGGATTGTGGGAGAGGATTTTTATTTTTAACCAAAAGTTCAATATGCACCCAAAATTATAAAATATTGTATTGTGTGCTTATGTAGTTATATTGCAAGGCTTGGCTTCAGTTTTTCTATTTCTTTTACGGCTTACAAAATTCGAAATCCAGAGCACCTTTTTTCACATAGGCTTTTAAAAATTGTTAGTGGAAATAAAATCATATCAAATGTGTTGCAATTAGGAAATTAATCACGTAAATTAATAGTATTTGAAACAGTAGCATCTTTGTGTTTTTTGTTCACTCATAAAAAACGCCTTAAACTTAAACTTTTAAGAATGACGACATGTTATTGTTATTGTTTTGCATATTTTCTTTAAATTATTTATTTATTTTTGTCATTATTTAGCTACAATGTGTGAAATTCTATTATGATTCGTTATTGTTGTTTCTGTGATGGTTGGTTGGTTTGTGGTGAATGAAAAAGGGTGCATCGTTTTTAAGTGATTACTTTTTCGGGGAAGAGGTAAAGAAGGGACGAGATGGGAGATGTTTTATTACATTTACTTTTTGTTTCAATATATACGTGTTTGCGTGTGTGGTTTTTTAAGTAATATTGTAATGTTTGTTTTGACCGTTTTAGCCTAAGAATTTTTAATTTTAAAATATTTATTTGTTGTTGTTATTATGTTAATATCTTTTTCTTAGAACTAAAAATACATGACGATTTTTGTCGATTTTTTGTATTAAGTTTATTGTATATAAAACCTTATTGGATTATCATTCCAATATTTTTCTTTAAATTAGCAATTTGTGTTACTCTTACAAATTGAAAAAATATAATTGAAAATAAATTATTTTTCAAATTTAGTTTAAAAATTTTTTGTTTTAGGACAACCTTGGGTTGCTCTCGCAATTCTTTATATTTGTTGTTCTACATTTGCGCTATTACATGGGCAAAGTTAACATTGGTTTCTTTTATACATTTTGTATGCAAATTTCTTTTTCGTGAATTTGTTTGAAGTTTTTTTTTTCATTTACAATTCTAAATGTTATTATTACATTTCAAAGTTCTTAACACCAATTTTCTTTTGTTTTAGTTTAGTTTCTTAATAATCATGACCTTAGGCCAGAAATTCTTTAACTTACATGGGAAGAAAATAAAAAAAATGTAATATTGATAAATATTAATAATAATACAACATTTTTCGAAATAAGAAAAAACAAAAAATACAGCAATACTTCACAGGCTGACATTATGAAAAGTGACATACAAATTCAATTAGGCTTGAGGGTATCCTTTCAAATAAACTAAACCAACATCTGTTCAAAAATGTTCTATAGGAAAGCGTTTGAGAATATTACACTTTATCAATTGATATAACTTTTTTCTACAATATTTGATCATCAAGAAAATATGAATTTTCTGTAAAAACATAATTGTTTATTTGAACATAAGTTTTGTTGCAAAAATGGGAAAATGAAACCTCCAAGAATACGAACAAGTATCTTTTGAATACCGGCAAAAGATTTTACGAAATCATGTTCGATCATTTAAGTATGTAAACGAAAATTACCTTTGAAGATATCATAATCGAAATCTCTTACAGAAAATTGTATTTTAAATAACAAATGGTGCTACCAATACGTATAAAACGATCTTTAAAGGCAATTTCCTAACAGATAATTGTACTTCAATATGAAATATATAATTTTTTAATGCTCCAATCATAATTAGACATTAAGAAACATAACTTCTGATCGCTGCGATACAATTTAATTTTGAAATATATCACTTTCCCTTCTCTGCCTAAATTTTGCCACTTCAACCTGTGCATAGTGAGTTAAATGGAGCGATGAAGTGAAACTGAAAAAAAACGGAATCTAAGCTAAAAGTCATTTAAATTATATAGTAGAAAATCTTAGGAATATAAGTTTGAAACGTAAAAACAATTGGTAAAAGCTCAAAGCTTAAAAGTAAAATAAAAAGCAAAGAGGATTAGGAAAAGGCGACTTGGCAGACTGCATGTACATAGTAGGGGGTAAAGGAAATTCTGGTAAATGTATTAAAAGTGCTTAGCACTGCTAATCTAGCATTTTGCCGAAAAACAAAATGTTTAACAAATCATTAAACGATAACTAAATTTGCGGCGAATTTGTAGCCGTGGACGTTGAGGCCATGTTAGAATTAATAAGAACATCATCACTCTCATTTTTATTTGTGTGTTGTGTCGTCTGGCTCTGTGTGGTTTGTGGCTTGGCAATATCATCGATGTTGGATTTTTCGTCTTTGCAGGACGTTGACGACTCTTTCGTTTCATCATCTATGCATTCCTTTTGTTGTCTTTCCGGAGCCATAGTAATATTGCTGTTATTGGTGGTATTTTTGGTTGCCGATGATGTGTTACAATTGAAAGCACTGCTTTGCGAGTTGTTATTACCGCCACCTCCTTCGTCACTGCTCTCTGGCACTGGAGTAGTATTGTGTTCGCTTTCCATGGCATCATCCATATGAATGTGAGTTGCTGCATTAGGTGAATTACTTTCGTCTTTTTGCATCAAAATCAATATGCTCTTGATGTACGTTTCCATAGTTAGTAAAAGCTTAATGCGTTTCTCATGCTCATCTAGTATGCGATCCTCGGCTGTTTTCTTATTTAAATGTTTTTGAGAAGGTGCACAACATGTAGATAATAAGGCCGCCGATGATGACGACGTAGCCGCAGTAGCAGCTGCTGCCGCTGATGTAGATGGCGTATCCCCATTGTCGATGTCTTTTCTATCCTTACTGGATGGGGCAACCTCTTGGGTTTCACAATCCATCTCATGTTTTTCTTTAGAGTCAACGTCTTTCGTCAATTTGGATGCTTCATTCGGGACATTCCTTTTCCCTTCTTCTTGTGTATTATTCGCTTCTTCTTTTTCGTCTTGGTGTTTTTTAATATCACCCTCAGTCGGTTGTAGCTTAGTTGTGGCAGTTTTTAGTTCGTCTTTCGACTTGTTGTCCTTGTCGTTGTCCTTGTCCTTATCTTCATTTTTGTTTTTATTATCATCTTCGTCCATATGTTCCAACTTGTTGTCATCAACTTGTTTTGTAATTTCGTCCTTAGATTCATCATCTTTTGATGGTTTGGGGAAAACATCATCAGACTTTTCTTTACATGATTCGTTGTTATCTAATTTTAATTTTTTATTGGGGAATAATTCTGAAATAAAGTATATATATACATAAATATGATGTGATTTTTGCTGGTTACGTTTTTGTTTTAATAGTATCCATTTTAAATTTCAAACGACAAAATGTGAATTTTGTTGTATTTTCAAAAGCACAGTTGCGCCTTTATTACATTTCGCCATCCAATGAAATTTAGATATGTTCATATGTTACGTATAGAAAATTCCTACTAGTGGACCGATATAATCTATACCCGAAATTCTGATGATTATAATACAAATTAAATTCTGTCCTAAAATCAGAAGGTTAACTTTCAAAATTGAATGAAAATAAAAATGCAATATGGTCAATAGTTATACCTGCAAAATCTACTAAAACTAAAATGTATTGTTTCGACAAAAAATAACATAAATGTTAGTGCTAACTAACTAACTAACCAACCCGAATTTCGTACTGAATATTGCAGCTGTAGGGAAACCATTGACATCCGCATCTTTAAAAATCTACCAGCACCGAAATGTATTATCCTCCAATAATGATTGAAATTTTAAGAAATGATTTAGTTTATAAATATATACTTGGGTTATCAAGTGGAATTAGATCAAGCTGTTAATAATTTGTTTCGAATTTGCGGGAACTAAGAGTTAGTTCCCCTACCTACCAATTGAATCTTCCTAATTCAAACGATGGATGAAAAATATCTTGTCCAAAATATTTTTTTAAAACCAAGGCTATTTTGCGATTTACAATCAAATATTGGAATTAGTGAGTTTGTACTGTATAACAAAGTGTTTGCAGTGGTAAATTGTTCAATTGATCTGACTCTGATCTCCAACTGCTGCTTAAATATGTAAAGAGTAACTTATAATGGAAAGTTTTGGACAGTTTTTTGCCTCTTCTGTGAAATTTAAAAACCGGCAAGGTTATGAACAAAAGTATGGCTTTCGATAATTCAGCAGGAGTAGCCATGGCAAAATGCGACATTGCAAGTTCGGTTAATGCAAACTAATATTAATAGCCGGAGCTGTCCAGCTAAAAATAACTCAACCTACTTCTGTCAACTTTTACATTTTCAAATTGCAAAAGGGCTAAGAAGGACGTGGTAAAAGCTAAAACGATTATAACTTTAGATACCTGCAAGCTGCTACAACAATAAGACGCAAAAATCTTCGAGTGAAAACTCTAGAAAGCAATGACCGCAATGCAATGCAATGTGGGACATTTAGATCATCCAATGCCTCCTTTGGCATCCATTGCTAAAGTTTTTGTGTACTACTTTTGTGATATCTAAAACCCAATCATTAACAAATTTTCAGCGTAATGCGACGAATTTAAATATAATATGATAGTCATCCACATCGCAAATCGCCTCAATCAGAACCGACCTTTCGAACAAATTAACATTGCTGTGTGGAGCATAATGTAATATTGGTATGAGCTCTCACCAGCTCCCTATGTGGTCTGCCGGTTCCCCGTTATCTAATCGCAGACAAAAAAAAAACACTTAACGCCGGCGTTCGCAAACGGTGCAGAATTATGAGCACTCAATCGTTACCGGATGCTTCTAAGTGGCATATACGGAAACATTTGTTTTGCCAGTGCAGTAGCGTAACGTCTTACCTATTTATTGCAATACACGCAGCATCTTTTCCTCCGACGCTGTGCAACATTCTTCATCCTAACCCAACCTGTCTGAGCACGGCTTTCCATACCCAAGTATGGTCCATTGGTCATTGATTTTATGGAAATATTTTTTTTTTTTAAGAAATGTTCTTTTGAATCCACTTACCATTTTCAGCTATCTCTTGATAACGAGCGCTTTTGTACAACAAAGCCTTAAGGGATCCCCTCAGTTGTTTCCGCACTGAAGTGGGTATACCAGTACATTGAGCAAATACACGTATAGCAAATAAATCACCGCAGAGATCATCTAAATCCTCTTTCGAATGCATTGAGTAGCTAATAGAATACAGCAAACGAGCAATTGGCAGCTGAGATGATATCTATATTTAATAAATAATTTTGAGATGGTTAAATTTGTTTTAAATAAGTTGTAATATTAGTGATTTTGGTTGCATTATTTGTATTTGTAGACGAGTTCAAAAGACGAGTTTTAAAGGCAGGATTACTTACCTTGGGATAATAAATTTCCAGGAATCCTCTTATATATTGATCACTTAGAGAAACTCTACAATCTCTTAAAATAATATGAATGTATTCCACCAAATACTGATTATTAAGCAATAAATCAGCATATCTAGAACAAACAAGAGACATAGTTGTCAGTAAATTGCATTCGCTATCATCGAAATTTTAACTTACTTATTGGTACTTTTATTGTTATAAATGCCCACCCAAAATTTGGGAAAGAGATTAAAGCCCAAAGGTGCCGCTTCTATGGCAACTAAACAACTTAATTTTACCAGCGTATCATTCAATTGATTTGTATTAACAGCCATACGCATCATTACATCTAAGAAATCGTGGTAAGGTCTATAGAAAGCATCCACTTGCGCATCGTATTCAAAGTCTGCACCACGATGTAGTAGTTCGCTATGTGGTATGCACATTTGTACCATAGGTCTTGGCGGCCGTGGCATATTTTTCGTTATTGTTGGCCATGAAGATTTTCCGCCCCTTCTTGGGAAATATGGACCTAAAGGACCGATTGCATTGGGTGCACTGGCAGCCGATAAATGACAGTTAATAAGTATGGGTGCCAATATACTGGTAATATCTAAATTTGGATTTCGCACTAATTCTTTGAGCACATCCAATGAAAGGCGGCACAATTCGGGTGGGTTATATGTGTTCAAGAATGTTGCCAATCGTTTGACCGCATCGGGTAGGCCCTTTAACAAGGCGGTATGTTGCTGGTGTTGCCTTAGGAAATGTTGTTGCTGCAGCTGCTGTTGCATTTGTTGCAACTGTATCTGCTGCATTTGCTGCTGCAGCTGTTTTTCCTTCTGTTGCTGTTGCGTTTGCTGAGGCGATTGTTGAGATTGCTGCTGTTTCAATTGCTCCTGTTGTTTTTGCAAAAGTTGCTGATGTTGATGCTGCAACTGTTGGACCTGCTGCTCCAACTGCTGTTGTTGTTTCTTATTGGCCGGACTATCGAGACGGGTGCTTAAACGTAAAGTACTTAGCAGTAAAACCATTTCACTGAGTAATTCTTGCAAATCTCCAGACACATGACACGCAGTCGCCTCATGGTGCATGGAATGTAAGGTGTGCAAAGCTTCAAAGCACATTTCTAAACCACCATTATATATGACCAGAAGGCGATCTTCTTCATTATCCACTATAGGAGAACGATAAAACAGAATGATAGGAATAAGTATTCTCATAGCCTTTTATTCTAGTACACAAATGTATGGAATGTTCCTACATACCCAGTATTCTAAAAGCATTTATCAGAGTACCCCACGACACTCTCGCGTCTAGTCCTGTTAAATAAGCCGACAATGTTGTTCGACGGAATGTGGTGACCTCATGTTTTTCTTGATCACTTGCGTCCATATGGCGTGTTGCAAATAAAGTCATCAACTTGAAGAGTTCATCAACTGCTGCCGCATACTGTGTTGGATGAGGTGTAATGTTCTTGAAAGCCCATTGAAGATTTTGATGGGCAGCCAGTTGACGGGTTAAACTACGACTTTGTTCGCAACATAGGCGCAGTAATCCATAATATGCAGGTAACATGGCACGATTATACGCCACAATCTCCGAGTCATCGTGATCAGCTCTGAAAACCAAACAACACAATATTGAAACAGCACTACCTAACATACATGCTAAATTTCAACCTACAGTATATAATTAAATGCTATATTTCTTGTGATTTCTGGGCAGTTTGCAACAATCAGTGCATTCTCAGGACAGTCAACAATAGTATGATGCCAAAATGCTAGCAGAGCGTGTTTGTTATGATGAGCCGGCACGCTAGGTTCGGATAAGCGCGGATGGAAAAGATCCCATAACGCACGCATATATGGACCCATCTTAAGGAAAAACAATGATACTTTCAAAATTAAAAACTCAAAGTGGCCTCCATGCACTCACCATAACTTTTTCAGTCTTTGAAACCATACAATATCCCAAAAGGCTAAAATATGAAGTTAATTTTGTTGTACCATGAACTCCAATATCGGCGTATGCCCTTGCAGCACGCAGTAAACGTAACAGTAAATTAATAATACTATGGAGAATTATTTGAGCATCGTTACTCAGTTCACTGTAAGATACAAATAAACAGAAGAATATTAAAATTTTAAGCCTGATGGTCAAAATAAGTCATATTAATTTATGGTATTGTACACAAAGCGCTACATCTATTCCATTATTTGATTTATATAAACAAATTAATAATAATAATTAATAATTCTAGCTAGACCACAATCGCTTCTTAAAGCCAGAATTGTAGAGTTTAGAATTATCCAACTTACCGATATAAATGAGACGGTGACGATGATGACAGTTTGTGTAACGAATGTGTACGAAAGTTTGCTCTAAATGGCTGGGATGGAACCAGAGAGACCAACAAATAAGCAGCAGCTAGAAAGAAAAACAAAAAACAAATGAACACAAGATTGTAATTAACTATAGAGAATCAATTTTTTAATCTGTCTCTCTTACTTACCATTACGAACCCTAGAATTGTGATGAGCCAAAAGATATTGCTCTACCCATGTATCAGCCGATTGCAATATCCATGTATGGGCAATTTTATTTTTTGGCGCCTGAAAAGCCAGCCAATCCAAAGCCGATTGTGGACAATACTCGGCTGCATCCCAGACTCGTTGTAAAACTAATTGCGAAAAACATGGCAGGCCCGAGGGACCTCCTTGTGTCTCAGTCAACAAGGTAAGTAACTTAAAAAAGGGACCACACAGTTCAGTGTGCTTGGTAACCGATGCAAATAACATAGTTATTATCTGATTAGCTAAACGTTCATCCCAACGGCAAAGTGCATGAATTAGATGACGAGTTTGATGTGGATTTATGTTATCCTTAATTTGTTGATACAGGAATGGGAAGCCCTAAAAATTAAGCGAAAATTATAAATAAAATTATTTAAAAACTGATTTGCATTATCTTGCTCACTTTTCCGCCAGCTATAGCATTGTAATCTTTGGCGGCCAATTTCAATCGAAGATCTTGTCCTCTTGATCTTTCCACTAAGCTCGCTACCAAAGCTATCATCTTATCCAATGATGCTGGTCTTGTTTTATCTACAGATAAAGCTTCATCCGAAGAATTGTCGTCATTGTCAGAGCCAATTTCATGCTAGGATGAAAATGGAAAATTGCCAATATTGGTCGAAGACTGAAAAAATATCCATTTGCTTACATTATCGTGCGTCTTATTGCCCAAGTAGAAATCAGCTACACTTTTGATTACTCCTATGCGCAATAAGAATACTGTTTCTTCATCGCCCATACGTGAGAATTCAAATAGCAGACCAAAGAATTCAGAGAGATTTCTCAAGTGAGCTTTAGCACCATGTTCCATTAGAATAGTCAATGAACTTATGAAACGTGTAACGCAAGAGGCAGTGCCGATTATTTCTTTCCCATCAATATCTGATTCCGTTTTCAAATACAGATGCGAATGAGAAGAGCTGTAATGAGAAAAACAAAATTATGTTCAAAACTATGTAGTTTTAAATAGCAAACTAAGCCTTGACTCAACATGTGGATAATGTGGACCGGCGTTTAAATTATTCACGTCGAAGTTTTTATAACATTGATTTAGTGTTGCCAAGATAGGTTAAGGAGAAATTGGTTCATGCTTTTATCATGCCTATATATATATATAACGTTAAGATTTGATCAGTGAATACATTTTTTGTTTGTCTTTTTTCGTCTCTTTACAGAATTAACTAAATTATACTTGGGAAATTTATGATGGAAAGGCTCAGCACAGAACAAAGAACCAAAGTCGTTCAATTTTACTTTGAAAGTCAGCATTCGATTATTCAGAAATTTCTTTCATGTTTGAAATGCTCCTGGCGCTTCAACAATGTACCGATAGGTTCAGCGTTTTGTTCAACAAGGGACTGTCCGTGATCTTCCACGTGCTGGAAGACCTCTTGCAGTTCGAAATGAAGTGACCATTACTCGAGTGCAAGCAAGTATTGAGGAAAACCCCGAAACTTCCACCAGGCGACGTTTTCAGCAGTTAGAGATGTGTAGGCGGTCTTTGCAAAGAATTTTACATAAGTTACATCTTCCCATATAAGATGCAATTGGTTCACGAGTTAAAACCAAATGATGCACAAGAACGCATTTAATATAGTCGCCCGTTAACGTTACTTATGCGTCACCCTTTATAACGAATCTATTCAGGATGTTATGGAATATGTAATACATTGTATTTTTTCAAAAAAGGCTTTTGTATTACATAGTAAATTACAAATAAATAACTGAATAAATATTTCTGCCTTGCATCTTTTTAAATGTAAACCGTATCACTGCATATTCGCATAATATGCCTTGTATATACTAGCACAACATGATTGATAATTACAATTAAAAATGCTACGAAAATTATCTAAATTTGCTCTAACCCAAAAGCAACTGTAGCTTTTAACATAATAACTTATTTTTTCTCAGATAATGAAAAGGTACAACTACGGCGTCTCTAGTATGAGTGGCCTTCATATATTTACTTTCAAAAACTGTGCCTTATTTGTTCAAATGTTTCCGCTGTTTTCATTTCTATTTTAAGAATGTGTTGTTGATTTGGCTCGCTTAAACGAAAATTCTAGACTACCCTATATCCACTACATAACCCACATCCACTAAAAACAGTTCAAGTGTTTCTGCCAACCTGCAAAGTTCTTCTTGAGTCACCAAGAGATGAAGTTAGTTATATTGTTACTAATGCTAGGACTTTTCGCATCACAAGTCTTGGCGTTTTTTCCACAGCTACTAGATTATGATTTAAGCTGGCCCTGGGATAGTGATGATGACACTCCAACGGTTATACCTTTTGCCAAACCGCAGCAACCACAATCACAAAAACAGAGGGAAAGTAATGACAATATAAGGATCTGCAATGAAATTGCAAATGCAATACTGGAAACTAAGAGAAGTGTTATAAATTTACTACAAACTTTAGCAAAGGTAAAAATTATTGCATCACTTAAACATTAACAAATAGCTTTTGATTATATTCCAATTCTATTTCGTAGGGGATGTCTGATGTTTTTTCGTTAAGCATTGGAACAAATACCGAAAGTACTACTGGAGCTACAGCGACAACAACAACTTCTACATCATCCACTACAACTTCAACTTCAACGACGCCTTCGCCAGTTCCAACAAGTGCGACTTCGACAGTTCCAACAACAGACACTCCGTCATCAGGGAAATAGAAAAATTGCGAAAACATAGTAGAGTGCAATTAATATCTTTAAATTTGTGTATGTACATTTCCTTGTATAATTAAATACCTCTTTATAATTCATTTGATTATGACACTAATTGCAAATTGCCATAAATGTACAAAACTTGCTTTCAAACCGGTTTCAAATCAAATTTAATAAATAATTATGACAAACGCACACTTCGTTCGAGACAGCATTTTCGGTGGTGGAAAAAACATTTGGAAATCGAAAATAGAGAACAAGTCCATTTTGGTAGTTTGTATGATTTAATATTCACTAACTAGCCTTATGGCGCTAAATATTATTTCCGAATAAGTTATAAATACCATGGACTGATTTCAACATTATTATTACTATTTTTGAACGTGTTATTCAAGTTATATTTCACCATAAAACAAATGTAGCTTTGTTTTAGCATATGTGACAAAATAACCAATGTGAACCATTTTATATAAAACAAAAATGGGTCAACAGGCGCAAATTTGGATTGACCTTATATACAATTCCTTCATGGCACTCTCGTAGAGACCCCCGATCCTATTGCCAAAAAAAGCTGGGACGATCGATTTTTACAAGTTGTACAGCACAACTGTAAGATATGGCGTATTCGATGGTGCCTATTTTCATCAAACAATCACATCACAAGACAGTCTGAATAGTTTTTTGAGCACAAAATCTTATTTTTCTAGCGTACCCCGATCGCACTTATACAATGCGATAAACAGATGATTTTCTATTGGAAAAATGGATTTCTTTTTACTTTTCTTTTACACTGCAAAATTGAGAAAAGGCAGAACCGAACCATTATGCAAAGAGTGAAACTCTAACAAAAAGATGTTCCTGCATGTCATGAATGGAAAATGGGAGGGAGCGTTATTTACATCCATTAAGTCTACATACATTCTGTTTTTGAACTCACTGAGCATATTGTTTAACAACGATTCCGAAAGGCAGCTAGAAAAGCTTTTTATTACACTTGTCTATTGCTCGAAGTCTTCACCGAGGTGATGACGGTTGTATCAGGGATCGAAACAACTGTCGTATACACCGTAGTTGCGTGTTCTAACCATCGTGCCGGTAACAAAGCAACTACATCGCATTTAAATTCCTTTCATTTCTATCTAATTACTTCCTACATGTAGCTAATACTATTATAATAACTTCCACTTTTTCAAAGTTATGGAAAACTTCTAAAATATTCCCAATTAAAGAGAAAGCCAGTAATAGAAATTTAAGACCAATAACTTCATTGCCCGTGCTCTCCAAGATGGTAGAATACACTCTAAAACACCAAATTTCGCAATACATCAGGAAAATAAATTGCCAAATGATGGGCAGTGTGAATTTAGGCGGGACGTGGTACTTCCATGTTGCTGACGGGTCTAACGGAATCTATCAGAGCCAATGTTAACGACCACAATTTTAGTATGCTAATCTCTCTGGATTTAGGAAAGATCTTTGGCAGAGCCCATCACGTCAGTCTAATAAACACGCTTACCCAATTTTATGGCTTTAGGGGAAATGCAGGCAAATTTCATATTTATATGATAGGATGCAATGCGTGTGTCGTAATGATATGACGTCGAACATAATGCCAGTCGTAAGTGATGTCCCGCAAAGTTCAGTACTTGGACCTGCTTTGTGGGTTGAATATTTGTTTATACTTTGCGTATGCTGATGATATTCAGCTGCTTTTCAATGGAAGTTACCACAATAATGACGTTATTCCAATGCCTCTCTGTGTGGATGTCCTCAAATAAACTTAAAGTGAATCCGTCTGAGATAAAAGCAATGATGGTTGCTTCCCATCCATGTGAATTGAATTTATCTTGTTTGGGCGTTATAATTGATTATGAACTCTCATTTGTTTTGCATATTGATAGAGTAGTTTCAGTTGTATAATTCCGATACAGTACAGTTAGAAGCAATACAAAGGAAATCCAGTTGTCCTTCAATCGTGCTATACGTTATTAGTTCTGTCTTTGTCGATTTGTGCACCTGTCTCCGTATGCGAAACAATTTCTATGTATTTCCTTTCTTAATTTTGTAATTATTCGTTCGTTGCTTTTGTTTTTTTAATTCCATTAAAAATCAATCACCATTGCTTCTTGCAGAATTATTTAAATTCACTCCATCAGTTGATTGTTCATAACACAAAATAAATTATATGAGCAAATTTTTTCAAGTAAAAGCAGCCAGGCAGTTTAGCAAACTTTCAAACACATTACAATTTTTTTCTTCTTTGCCATCAGATAGTTTGCCGTCCGTCTTTTTTCCATTCTGAACGGTCAAATGATTATCGCTAAAATTATTATTTTTCCTTTTTGTTTTTTTTTTGGGTCATTTTTTTTTTTTTTTTTTTTTTTTTAATATTTTTGTTTTTTTTTTTTTTTTTTTTTTTTTTTTTTTGTATAGTATCTCAACTACTTAGTTAATTAAATCTTAAAAACAAGTACTGGTAGTTATTAACTTTTCCCATTTAGTCTGCTATTAAATTTTTCGTTATATTATGGAGTAGCTGTAAATTCCAATTAAAGTTATAATTCCGTATATTAGGATGAAAAACATACAAAATGAAAAATAGTAATAAATGAAGTAGACTGCCATTGTAAATCATATTTTTCTGCTATTAAGATACACCAAATTTTGATAACTTTAGTATTGTAAAGTTTTGTAATATATTTGTTATTGAATTATGGAGAAAATATTTTTTAATATTGTAAGCTGGTGAGAAAATACAATACACCCTGCACTTGTAAAGAATTAGTGTTTTATATAATCGAGAGCCAAACTAAATTTAGAGTCAATTGATAATAATTATTATCCATACATAATTAATATTTTAATATGTAAGAAATCTCAGCAAAAAATTTTAAACTTATTTTGTGAATAAGTGTCCTTGAAACGAATGAAGTGGTAGATATTTGTGTGTATTTTGGTATCCTACGAATGGAATATGGGAGAGATTCTCACATTTAATAAGCTTACACTTACTTATTAAGAAGACCGCCATCGACAGAAGTATTTGATAGTCGTATTTTGATGGCCTGTGCTATTAAAGCAAATCCTCAAAACAGAAATCTTACTCAGATTATGTATATTATATATACATAATATATATGTATATACATATATGTATATATTAAATATCTTCACAATATGCCCGTTTGCCGAGATTTCACAGGTTTGTTTTGCAATTTATACATTAAGGCAACGATCAGAAATATTTAATTTTCACCCAGCTTCATAACACTGCTTTGTCCAAAGCCTCAGATGATATGACACAAAAATAGTATTTTAAGTTTTAATGTAGGCATACGTGAGAAAAGTGATTTTGGTAAAATCTAAAATTCAGTTGCAGTTTTATCTTGTCCAGCCATACAGACAGGCGGACATGGCTCAGTCGAATTCATAGCAAACTAGAGCTAAAAATAATTAAATGCAATTACCCGACATTTCAGTTGATATTAGTAAATATTCGCATTTTATTAAAATAGGTACAGAAGACAAAAAAAAAAAACAACGAATGAAAATCTTTTCGTTATGAATTCGCTGTCGCCTTCAAAGCTTCATATCTTTTCGTAACAAATTGTATATTTCGTTCCTTATCAGCTGATATTTTTGTGGACATTGCTAAACATTTGCATTTTATTAAAATAGGTATAGAACAAGATATATTTCTATACCTATATCATTTAGTATCAAATTATATATTTCATTCCCATGGAGGAGAGTGTACTTATTCAGCAGGCATCTCGATAGCTGCTGAGCTATCAAATAATGTTTATAACTCGAAAGCTATTGTCGTGATGAAGGTATAAACATTTCCCTGGCTATGCCATCGGGCATCTGCCTATATTTAAATAATTTTCTTATTTTAATAATATTGTGAAATTTATTCAACTTACCGCAATCTTTGTATGACATGTATAACTAAACGTTGAAACATTTGTCTGACCATTTGATTGGGACATTGGATTAAAACCTGTACTGGCCACCATGGTTCCATAGACATATGTGTTAAAAACCATTCACAAGCCTCTTGACTGGCATTAAACTGTTTTGTCAGCAACTCAACCCATGGTACCATTGTGGGCTGAAATGTAGTGCCCAAAATTAATATACTGTAAGTAAAAAACACATGCTATAAATTTTATTACCTTTTCTTTGGCGTGTATAAATGTTTCAATAAAAAACGACACCGAAAGTTTAGCAGCCATGCAAGTGACATCTTGCTGAGCAATTAGTGTTTGCGGTATATGGCCACAAATTTGCCACATAAAACTGAAATTAAAAATATTTATATTTTCTCATAGATCAGCGCTTGTTGTGATTGTACTCACTTAAAGTATGTATGCTCAAATATATTACGATCTTGCAAAAACTGTCGGTTGTCTTGCCATATCCAATCTTCTAATTCTTTACTTAACTGAGGTCTCAGAAAAGTATCAGATTGCTGAACCGTTGCCTTTGCCATCTTTGTTGGTGACGATCCAGTCGACGTGGAGGGACTTTCTGTATCAATTTTGCCAGATTTTTCTTCAGGTTTTGTTTCACAAATGTCCTCATTCAATTTGTCAGCGTCATCGGAAGAAATGTCCATTTTTGTGGGACTACTTTTTGACTCTCGATTTGTTATTTCATCATATTGGCTGTTTGCGGTGGTATCCTTTGATTCTGAAGGAGATTGCTTGAGGGTTGGCGAAGTCAAAAGATGTGAATGTTTCTCTTTCAAATGGTCAGGCAGTCTTCTTTCGTAGAACAACATGTAGGCGGAATTTGTTTTTTCAAAACTGAAGTCAAGATATTTTTCAGTCACCGAATCGTATGTTTTGCTCTGAATATGAAGAATTAAAGAATTAATATCGTCCAAAATTTTACATTATTGCAAATTTAAGCTTGATTTACCGTCATTTCTCCACCAAAACATTCAGCGGGTATTTGCGATGGATCAAATGGTTTCACTTCGGCGTCGTTAAATAAATACCAACGCTCGTGTTGCATTGTTGCTTTATTGCGCTCCTTTATGAAACTATAATAATGACCACCATCTGCGGTTCCGGTGTGAACTGTAACTCCAACCAATTCATATCTGAAATTAAAATCGAACATTCATTCTTGTTATGAAATATGCATAGAGAATCTTGTCACAAAGTTGCGACTTTAAACCCACAGTATACGTCTATATATATAAAAATGTTTCCAATTGCCAAACTGGTTTCCAGATAAGTAAGTTGTTCCTTTTTTTGTAAATTATTTATGTATATATAATATGTCCGGAAGTAATGAGAAGCGACAAGACAGCATATTTCTATTTCTGAATCAAGAAAAAATTTCCCATAATATGAAATGAGAAATGAGAGATAAGAATATGTCAGCAACTGACTAATTGAATGCCTTATTTGATATTCGCCAAAATACCATATTTGAGTCCGTCTTATTCAGTATACGTTCATACCGCGATTGTTAGTAGCGCACGTAGTTTATTGTATATGGTTTCGATCCTTCTAGAAGCAATCTTTCTTACTTTGAGTGCCAGCCAAGTTGATGATATTTACTTATTTATATTTATTTATATTTATATTATTTATTTATATTATTTATTTATATTTACTTATTTATATTTTCAAGTATCTGCCAGTATTTTTTAAATATTTTGTATGTGTATCCAAAAAAAAAATTAGTAAGGCTAAAATGATAACCAGCTGCAATTTTGTCTTTTAATGTATTAAACTCTAGTTGAGACGAATATTTGTATCAATAATTACAAAACACTTACTCTAAACATTCCTCTAAATCTTCTTCCAGATTGCTTGCATCCATGTCTCGCTCCTTTTTACGTTTCTCACGATCCTCTAAAAATAGGTTAGGACAATACTCTATTAGAAAGAGGTACACGCCAAACAACATTCGGTTTACGCTCACCTTTGTACTGGTGTGGCATCAGTGTTTTCTCCACATAATCAGACATATTTAGGCGCATAGGGAAAGAGAAATGTGTGTTCACCTTTTCCTTAAGCATAGTAACCATATTGAAAGTGTAGCGCATCGTATTAAAACACAAGATTTGTGGCAACTTCTTAAAGCAAGCCCGTTTTTCCGCTCTAACTTTTTTACCGCACTGAGAACACGTATACATATTATCACCCTCTAGGGTGTCTTTCACCGTAACTTCGTCCAGAGACTCTTGCAAATTACGCATATCAGCAACTTGACATCGTACAGTATAGAATTCTTCGGCTGTCCGCGACACATGATCACAGTCGAGAGAGACTACATTGTTGCTTAACGTGCCACAAAAGAGACGCTTCACTAAATCTTTCAAGTCTGGAGTCATTTCCTCCAACTTTGAAACCAGGTCGATGAAGAACTCGGCCATATCTTTCTGTTCGCCTGTATTCAAGGGCTGATGGTCCATTTGATAAACTCTACAAAATGATCGTGGATTATAGGCCTTTCGTTCAGATTCCAGTAGGTATGCAAACATCCGCTGCAGTTCCAGCAAAGTGGGTGCATGTTTTTGTGCCTTGCTAGGAGGTACTCGCAGTACTGCCGACCTGGCTTGAGGCATCATATACAAATGTTGTATACAAGAAGCCATATAACAAGTCGCTCCCAAATTTGTAAGACCAACATAGCCGCATTCGGAACGTCCTTCGTCTCGTGGCCAATAGTCCCAAGGGTATGGTGGCTTGGGTCCCGGAGTATGTTGAGCCAAAAGCTTCTGATGCAAGAAAGTATAGTTTTTGGGGCAATTTTTACACAGCTCCACCAATAAATCATAAGCAGCAGCTCTTGATGTAGCCGATTTGCACTTCGGTTTCTGTCGATTATTTGGCGATGGCATATCAAATAAGAATTCAAATATTTGCTCTATGAATTGTACAGCTTTGGAACTAAATTTAAACGTAGGATCATATTTCACCAAATTCGACATTAGATTGATTAGGCCCACAAGACCATCATCTTGCATGCCATAACGTGTCTCATAATATTCTCGAGTTAGTATGCTTTGGGCAACTGACTGACAGAGCTTCTCAATGTCTATGGCATCTTCATTGAACGAAGATGATTCTAGAGAAGATTTAACCATTTCCGGAGACAACGTGTCAACCAGACGAGCTAAAAGCCAGAAGTAATCACGACATGCTGGTCCATAAGGTTCCTTGCCATCATCACATAACATATAGGGATTATGATGATTATACGATGTCATCTTTTCTGCTACAGGCAAGAAGGAAATCAATTTTCTCAACAGTGGAGCCAACAATAATTGATAGCTTTGAGAATTTCCCAAACATATGCGATAGAGTCCAGCACATATTTCGCGTCTAACTGCTGGTTCGGGATCCTCGAGTATAAACTTTTGCACCCAATTGCAGTATTCGGGATGGGCCCATAGGGACCTCCTGGCATCAGCCGAAGCATGTACAAAGCTGACCATTATGTTCATAGCAAATTGCACAACCTGTGCCCTACCCCAGAAACCAGTTCTCAAGTGGTGATATTGATATGTTGATGTGGTAGCCATATAATTGCTGTAGGCTTCGTCATTCAATATAGATGACAAACGTCTCAAGCAAGGATCAACATTCATCATATTCAACATGAACTCCTTAGGTTTCGATATAGATACCAACATATCTTCATGGAAATCTTCTTCAAAACCAAGTAACCAAAGTATGCGTAGCAAACTACCCAAGCAATCATGACGCCATTCGTTAAGCAATTCTTTCGGATAGGTACTTTGCTGCAATTGGCCGGATATGAAAATATCGTAAAGATGTTTTAAGCCACCACACTTTATAAATGTATCGCTCCATTTATTACTAGAGTTATTCGCGGATTCGGTATCGTGAGATGACGATGAGTTCTCACACTCAGATTTCTTAAATTTTTTCGCACATTGTATGGGACTATTTTCTTTGTCGCTTGTGATATGATTGCCCGTGTTATTGTTGTCATTTTCAACAGTATCCGCAGATGCAATTGATGAATTCACTTCCTTTTGGTTGCCCGAATCAGACGAGTCCTTATCTTTTTCGTCACTGCTAGTATGTTTTTTAGATTCTTCCTCCTTATTGTTACCAGAACTTTCGACACTGTTGCGTCTTCGGACACCACCCCCACTACATCCTTCATTACCAGATGATCCGCAGGCACCACTACACCCGCTAGTGCCCTTCTTGGTCTTGGCTGTAGCACTCTTGCCGTGATGATCCACAGTAATTATGTTACCATTTATACCACCACAGCAGGGACCACCGCCACGTTGCTGAAAGACACTGTGCAATGCCAGGCTCTCGACAATGTGCAAAGAATACATGAATTTCTGCAAATTATTTGGATCCAAAAGCTCACATAGCTTTTGTTTGATTTCTTTGCGTTTATTCGATTTCTCCTCCTCCTGGCTACTGTCATATTGTTCACTTATGGCAACGTCGTTGGTAAAACCCTTAAATGCGTCCAATATGGTAGGATTTGTTGGCAATATGGCTAAGATATCCCATACACGACGCGATAATATCTGAGCCTTTGTGTGCAGCTGTAAGTTAGTCGGCTGTGGTTTCATGTCACCCAAAGTTTGCATAAGACAAAATAATTTCTCGAAATACTTTGGTTGCAACAATAATACTGTGGGTAAACATTCTTTGGGTGGTGGCGGTTGCATTGAGGGGTGATCGATATTAGTTTCCTTGCGACGTGCACCGCGACCTCCCAGTGATACGTAGACGATCTGGTGGCAAAAAAAATTGAAATTCAGGTTTAGAAAGTTATAATAATTCAGAAAAAGCAAATTTTAGAAAAAGGTATCTAATATTCGATGTAACCAATGATGCGTGCCATCGCTTTTAACTGCAAGAAAAATCTGTCGTATAATACAATAGAAATCATACCAAATTAGCTCAAATAATAAATAAATAAAAGACAATAAAAATAAATAAATGAAACGGACAATGAAAAGGTAGTATCAATGTAATAGGTAACAAACGATAAATAAAATGAAAAAATCATCGAACATAAAATATGTTAATAAAATTACATAAAAAAATACTTGTTGTCACTGTTTGCTGCACTAAAATGAGTACAACTCCATTGCTTAGTTTTACTGTTCTTGAAAAGGAAGAGGTTTCAATATGATGGAAAGATAAAGGACTTTGAGGGCAAATAAGCTAGTGAATATGATCTTAAATATGAAACGTCAAACCAAGTTGAGGACGCATAAACTGATAATCCCAATATGTAGTGGGAGAAGTTTTTGTTATTCGATTTGTTTTTCGATTTATAATTTTATTATTTTGTTACTATGGAATATTTTCATTGCTGATTTTAATGCTCAATCACACTTACCTGATTATCTTTGAAACCGGCATCGCCCAATGTCCTTTCATCGTATTCTGAAGAAAGTTCCTGTCCTTGCGTTATGATTCGTAAAGGACCCTCACTTAGTAAGAGTCCTAAAACTGGTGCTGATACTCCAGAACTAGAGGTACCCTGCAAATTTTCCCACCTTTAACCATAAATTTAAAAAGAAATTATTACACATAAGATTTCGTTGGATAATTTTGATCCTCACCATTTAGATATTTCAGCCTTTAAGTCTGCTATTAAGTCACAGGCATGCATATGCAATATAGATTTCTCAGAAAGACCAGCTGGTTGTAGTATTATACGTATGGCAGGACCAGAACCTTCATTTTTTAAATTGCTATGCGATCCAATGCCTTGACCCTCAATAGCCCAACGTCTCAGATGGTAGGCATAGCGCCTGCGAAATGTATCCAAATGGGTATTTAACAACATCAGGCCTCTTTGGACACACATCAAAGCATTCTCATCTTCGTTGCTGCTATAAATACAATTAATTACAAATAATAGTCAATTACAACTTTAATTATCTAAGGTTCTTACCAATCTAGAGCATTTGCTGCTTGCACAAGATGCTCCATGCATTGCGATACAAATTCCTTTTCCAACCTTAATTGTTGTCCCATGTAATACATATTTATGTACTGAATAGCCGCCAGAGACACTTCTGAAGTATGAGCCCTCAGGGCTATTTTCCATAGATGAAACATCCCAACAATATTCGATGAATTCGTCGACACAGCATCCATTTGTTTTTCATAATGAGCTATAGCCATTCGCGCTAAACTGCATAGCTGTTGAAATAGTCCCAAACCGACCATGGAAAATTCTTCAGGTCTCAATTCGGGCAATTTCTTTAAGTATAAATGTTGTAAAGCATCCAAGCCTAAGGCATGTTGATCGCCTCCTTTGGCTTGACTCTGAAGCCAAGAGAAATAACAGTCTGCACAATCAGGATCATGGGCTAACCATTCCCATAAAGAATCCACTTGTTCTAAGCTTAAGCTGAAAATGAAAGAGAAAATATCCATTTATATTTCGCGCTTACATATACACCTACGCTTTTTGTAAATTGAGTGCCATTATATTATTATCATTCTCATCAATAAATGAATTGAGTTGAATGGCCACTTTTGGAGTAAGTTTTAACTATGTTTGCGCGATCTTCGTTTATTAAACGATCCATATTCGTAAATCGCACATCTTTCGCTAAATAAATAACACCTCAGATGACAGGTATTTAAAAGGTGACAGCTTTGCCAAACCGGCGGTTTTGAAACTACTAAATTGGTAAGCCTATACATGATTTCGAAAAATTTTTTGCGGACCAGCATTAGGCCCCCATCTACAAATCCAGCTCATATCCGGTTCAGTAGTTCAGCAGATCCATAACTATTATTGTTTTTTGCGCTACAAACCAGCGATAAGAGAAATTATGACAGAGAATATATAACGAACAAAGCCATATACCTCTTTTGTTGAAGGAAGATGAAATATATATACGCATACGACCTAACAGAAGCCTACTAAAAGCAGCGGTAGAAGATGTGTGTCAAGGGAACAAGAAGGCCTGCCAGCAGACACAAAGCCAGTTTTCAGCATGATTTGCAGAGGCGTACGAGTTAATACATATAAGAGTACGAAAAATGTAAATCATAAGCCATGAGCCATTTTAAAGAAACCCCTCACCCTCATCATTTGGACCTTAATTTTGGGCTAACAATTACAATTCTAAATAAATAAATTAAATAGAATTAAATTAAATTAAAACATTAAAAAGAACACACAAATAATAAGATAATTTTATTGCCGCATCATTGAAATTCCTATTTAGCATGACTCATTCAGAAACGGTGCCTCCAATAGCGAATATAACGACTTAACTTTTTTAAGTTTCTAACTTTTCGTTGATTACCGAAGTGTCTTGGTTATTGCCAGGATTTATTTATGCAACAAACTAGAAGAGAAAACTGAAACGGCACAATCATAATCTTAATACGCCTCAATATCATGAGGAATACAGACGATTTCAATGCATTGTCCATACTGGATTAACTTTTCCAACACTCAGTATTCTATGATCATACTAACATTTCAATATGCTTAACCAGAAGTCAAGTGGAATGCAACTCATGTATTATTGTATTATTATATTACTTACTATTGGATTATTCAAAAATTGCTATACTGATAATGATTCAATAATTTTCCACAAACACAATATTCAAATTTAATTGTACAAGTAATACATATACATCGTATATGGGCTGAATCGGTTGTTCATATAGGTGGCACCAGGAGCGGTCCTTTCATGTAATCGATTTTTTCCAGTGTTACCAACCATTACAAACCAACGCAAAAGGGAAAAAACTATGTACAACTATTTTTTGTACGGATGGAGAATAGCAGAAGGATAATAACAATGTATGTGTAATAACATTTATTGCAATGGAATAAAAGATATGAACTTAAAACTATATGAGTTAAGGCGGTCATTTTATGGAAGACAGCCATTGATGTCAATTTTCGTAATGTGTGCTAAATTTTCCTGGATTCTCTACAACTTTTCATATATAGCGTCTGCAAGACAACTTTTCATACATAAAAAAGCATCTGAAAGATAAATTTTCGCATAAGAAATAGAAATTCTGACGAATTGTAGAAATTGAAAGTTACTCTTCAGAAAATTTTCTATAGAAATGTTATAGTGCAATTTCAAAATTCAGTAATTGAAAGCAAGTATACACCATTCATATACAGAAAAGTGCCTGAAAGACATCTTTTCATATATAGAAAAGTGTCTGAGACAACTTTTCATATATAGAAAAGTGTCTGAAAGACAACTTTTCATATATAGAATAGTGTCTAAAAGACAACTTTTCGTATATAGAAGTGTCTAAAGAACAACTTTTCGTATATAGAAGTGTCTGAAAGACAACATTTCATATATAGAAAAGTGTCTGAAAGACAACTTTTCATATATAGAAAGGTGTCTGAAAGACAACTTTCATATATAGAAAAATGTCTGAAAGACAACTTTTCATATATAGAAAAGTGTCTGAAAGACAACTTTTCATATATAGAAAATTGTCTGAAAGACGACTTTTCATATATAGAAAATTGTCTGAAAGACAACTTTTCATATACAGAAAAGTGTCTGAAAGACAACTTTTCATATATAGAAAAGTGTCTGAAAGACTTTTCATATATAGAAAAGTGTCTAATAAACAACTTTTTGTACATAGAATGTCTGAAAGGCAGCTTTTCATATATATAGGAAACTGTGCAAAAGACAAGTTTTTATATATAGAAATGTGTCTGAACGATAATTTTCATATATAGACATAGAAATTCTGACAAAATTCTCTTTTTTTTTTGAAAATATATTCTTCAGAAATTTTTCTATAGAAATGTTATCGTGCAAATTCAAAATTCAGTAATTGATGACAAGTTTTCCTTTGCTTTTGTTTTCTGTATACACCATTCCGTTTAAATTTCATGTAGTATTAAGAAGAATTCATACAATGTAATATATTTACGAGTATATATGTTTTTAATTTATTTATTTACACAAAAAAATAAATAAACAAAAATAGGATCCGTTTGGCATGAACGGTGGTCAGTATGTGTCAGTAACGTAACAATTTAAAACAAAAATAAATAAATAAATAGTGTATAACCACCCCAATGGATGACATTATACTTTTATAGATAATACTACCAAAATGTTACTCTGTAATCTAAATAACCTTCAACACTTGAAAGATATTTACGCATAGTTATGCAGTAAAGCCCCATGTTTGCGCAAAAAATAGTAACACTAATCGGTTTATTTAGAGCGTTTAGATACTTTCATTGATTTTTTACTTTCAAATCTATCTCAATTTCAATTTATTTATTAATCAAACAACGTCCATATTGGACTATACAATAAATATGAGTTGTATTGTTTAAATCTATTTCCTAGCAAACAACCCTTACCGCCT
Source organism: Philornis downsi (assembly GCA_019455685.1). NCBI lineage: Eukaryota > Metazoa > Arthropoda > Insecta > Diptera > Muscidae > Philornis > Philornis downsi. Next base: position 135,127 of record JAHXMU010000130.1, on the reverse strand, counting down.
GTAAATGTTACTTTTTACCGCCAGCGTATTTTAATCAATTTTTGCAATTAATCTATTTTCCAATCAATTTTCTCTAATTTTTTTATTATTTTTTATCGTGGATGCTGGTGGGAAAAACACTTAAGCGAACATACTCTCAAAAGTTCGAAAATTCCACCAAAAAATAATCTGTAATTGTAATTAAACTTGTCGTTAACCAGACATTGTCAACGCCAAATACATTGCTAATATCGATTAGCTAGTTGAAATTTTATTTGCAAGCTTCGCAATTCAAGTTTTTTCTATTCGAATTTGAATGCTGATGGTTAGCAATCATGAGCGTTCACTAAACAATCAATTCAGTGATATTTACACTTACCGAAAGGTTTTTGGTGATCCCATCGATGAAAATATGGAAGACAAAAATTGCAAGCGCACCGAAACTTGTGTCTTGTGCGAGTATAGCGCTAATTCATTTGCTGTTGCCTGCTGCGTGTCCCCTGTAGCCTTACTAACAAATGTCTCCATGTGACGCTTGGCATAATATTTGATATTGTTAAAGAAATGATACATCATACGATGCTGGCGCTCTGCCCACATTGTCACCTGATGTGTATCGGATGGACGAAATTGTTGAAATGATGCAAATAGCTTGGGCAGTAGACGCAGTGACACTATGACACTTTTATTATTTGCAAGATTTTGTAAGCAGCCTTCAATGAATTTAGTGCGCAGTTGCCTGTCGTTGCTAAAACATAACAGGGTTGCTAAAGCCTTTTCAGCTTCCAAGGCCAATGACTCGCCAAGTTGTCCCTGTAAGGTAAAAACAGTATAATTGTGATATATTGAAAGATTTTCAATAGACTTACAATCTTTTCGTCCTGCAACAAATCCCACAATAATGTATTTCCAGGCTGGCAGACATCATTTATTTTGAATGTCGGCTGTTGAGGTGAGATGGACATTTTATTGCAGTCTTTACCGGTCAAACTGCCACCGCTAATATCCATGTCCGTATCATTGTTGTGTTTATTTGCCGCTGCCAGAGATCCCGCTGAAACAGCTTTTGCCATAGCAGCAGCAGCATTTGCTTGTTGTTGCATAGCCAATAGCGACTGTTGGGCATTACCTGTGGCCACGGCCGCAGCTGCTACCGCTGCAGCAGCTGCAGCCACATTTGCATCGTTCTTTTGCATGGACATTGCTGTATGGGCAGCAGCCATTGCGGCTGCTGCAGCCGCCAATGCTGGAGGCATGCAATTATGTGATACACGTTGAGCATGAGAACTTACGAGCTGAACGATTTCCTCCTCACAGGGTGAGACATCCTCATCATCAAAATCGCCCAAATTCTTCTCCGACTTATTACTCATTGGCGATGAATAACTTCCTTCGTTCTCAGCACCACTCAATAGCTCACTTATATGGGTTTCTGCAATAGCCCTAATATAGGGGCCTTCCCCTTGCAAATGTTTCAAAACCGCCGAAGGTACTTGGCCGGGATCACTACAATCGTCACTGTCATTTATTAATTCGGCCTCGCCATCGCCATCACCCTCATCGCCGTCATCACTGGACGCTTCATCTTCACCACCATCACAGATCGCCTCGACTATTTCGTAAGCTAAACGTGTTAAGGGCATGTTACTACTATTTTTTCTGCGTTTACGTGATTTTTTGCGATGAATCTGTATGCTAAGGGAAGCCGGTTGCATATCATCTTCGCTGCTCGAATTATCGATTATATTCACAATTCGGTGATTTTTCATTCTGCAAGGGGAACGGTTAACAACAGTTAAGGATCGGTTAACAGAAACACTATATTAACATAAGCTACACAAAAAATAAACTCTGTAAGGACAACCCACAAATAATTTAATTAACTTAATATTATTAGTAATATATTAGCTTCCGAGCTGCCAAAAACATCATTGTTTACAACATTTCTCATGCAAATTTATCAAAAAATAAAATAATATTCGTAACATTCGTAAAAATGTGTATAAAGCAATGTGACAAATGGACAATGTAAGACATCCACATAATAATAAAAATATAGTTGAAATTCTACTACATGAACTTAAATAATACCAAATCATCAAAGAATTGGAAGTTTTCATATCGTTAATTTCAATAGCTGGCACATAAAAGTGCATGTATAAATATATAATTTATATACATTTCTACATTTACTTTGGAGTAGTATTTATTTCAATTTATGCATATTGTGATTTACTAACCAGTTTGGAACCGTAAAATTGTTAACTTGTTAAAAAAAAAAAGAAAAAAAAACAAAAACAAAAAAAAAATAAAAAAACAATTTGGACTGACCTATATATATATTATTCAATATTTAATTTTTTCTCATTATTTTAATTTCCCTCCATATCGCCTATTTTTTGGTGCACTTTAATTGGAGCGTTACAGATAAATAGTTACTGGTTAATTTGATGTTATATTCTAAGTTATATTTTGTTTTTGTTTTTCAATTCCAGGAGTATCTATTTTATGCATTTTGTAATTTGCTTAATATTGGCCAAAAGGCTTTAAATTACAAGAGTGTTCAATAAATGAAATGAAAATATCTAATCATAATTGTCAAATATAGGTCGTAAAAAATGCAATGCGGATAGCGTAGTTTCCACAGTATATCACACTTACTTTATATCCACTTTTGAGTTTATCATTTTAATATCCTCCTCAGATATTTGTTTCCCTTTTTCCTCGGTTGGGTCACAAATATGACGCCTGCGTCTAGCCTGTTTACATGGTGTTACACCCGTATCGGATGAACATACATTTTCAATATCTATGGGACTCTTTCGAGCACTAGCCAAGCTGCTGTCGTCACCATTTCCTTCATCGGAATTACTACCATCCATGCTGCCGCTATCCGAACTAGTAGCAGTGGCATTGGCAGCCATTAACTCTTCCTCCAAACTCAATTGGGTACTGTCTCGCGACCATATTAGTTTTGTTAAAGCCGAAGCAATGTAAATACTTTGTTCTGTGTGTTCTTTTGGATCCATGCGGCAAAGTAAGGTGTACAAATACATGGCGGGCTTCGGAGCTAAATTTTTTACCAACGATGGTAAAATATCAAATATGGCCTTAGAACAATGCTTCAGTTGTTGGGTAGCTTGCCAAATGAGTTTAATGTGTTCTTCGGTAATTTGATTTTCGACAGCAAGAAAATTCAAAACTATGTGAGCCTGCTTTAGAACCTCTACATGCAAGTTTGGACCAAACAGATGTTGTATTATTTGATTCTCTGTCAACCAATTGCCAATTTTTTGGGCAACCACTTCAAATTCACCGACTGTCTCGATTTCGCCAAATATGTTGATATGAGCATTTATTTGGGCGATACCTAAAAAAGGAACAAAAAAAGATATAAGTTATAGGAAAATACTAAACTACAAAGATACACATACATATTATAATAAGCGCACTCAATGCGTATTAGGATGTACTGAAATAGTTTTAAAGGAGTGTTCGCCAACAACGATAAAACAATCAAAACGCACACAAAGTAGGATGCCAAAAGAAACAAAGCGGAAAATTTTTATCATTCCCTTTATTAATCCTTCAATCCTTGTGGTCCCCATCGTTTTGTGAATTCCAAAAAATCGTTCTGAGTGCGCTCTGATGTATGCTGATTTCCACGACTTCTATTCAACTTACCAGCTAATCTCATTGTCAAGGTCGTCGATGTGAAATACTTGAAAGCCAAAGCCAATCCTTCCACATCGAAACTAACTGATGCATCTAAAGGATCCCTTACAGCAGACCAAACAAAATCAGCCATAGCCCTCGTAGCGGCAGTTCTTAAGTTCTGATCCGATAACTTACACATATATTGTAAAATCTTACTTCTTAATGGGACATAAAGTTGCACTATACAACCATAATGTAACCATAACTTTATATTCGAGACAGTTGCAGTAATGGCATGTGCTGTAGTCACTGGCAGATCTGATTGATCAAAACACAACATCATGGCAGCAAATCCATTCGAATTGCAAAATAAGCTTGTATTTCTTAGCAAGTGTACAGGAATCTCGTTGTCGTGAAGATCACAAAAAATCGCTAAATGCTGAGCTTCTTCAGCAGATATATCGTCTAAGCGAGCATGTGTGCCGTGTTTGTAAGCTATGTACAGCGGAAAGTTGAGCAAGAATATTTTAGAGACCAATAGAAGCAGCTTTTCAACTTCTGGCAATATCCAAGGTTCTTCGGTATGTTGTGAAACAGATGATGATGATGCTGTCGATGAAGCACCGGAGCAGGAACCTTGAGAATTTGGCACCGATGATGATGTTGATGTGGGAGTTGTTATTTTGGGGGCAGGTGGTGAAACATTTTCGACGTCGTCTTGAGGGCTGGCAGCCTTATCTGCCACAGGCTTTTGCGTTTTCTTGCTTTCTTCTGAAATATCCTTTTGCGACTGTTTACCGGAATCTTTATCTTCCGCTTTGATATTCTCCTCGGCGTTATCATCAGATTTAGCTTCGCTTTCCTTTCCAGCTGACAAAGCTTGGACAGCCGCCGCTTGAGCTGCTGCGTGAGCAGTTATCTTCTTATAGTCCTCTATGAGACGTTTGATGTGTTTCAAATGATGAACAGCCAAGCATATCATGGATTGTATAAGCAAATTGAAACGTTCGAAATTTTTTACATCCCGATATAAGCACATGCATTGTCTTTGAGGCCATGCCTGAATGTAGCCGAATGCGGTTTCAATTTCACTCTTATAGATGATTGAATGTTTGGCGTCATTGCTAGTAATACGCGCCTCATCTAAAAGAAAAGAAAATATGGGAAAATGTGAAAAAACAGGGAAGTGAAACGGAAATATGCCATGATTGTAGTAAAAAATTATGCAAAATCTCGTGAGAAAAATGTTACTTCAGAATTTGCTGTTGCAATCCTATCCTCCTATTACACCAAATAGTACAAATGACTTTTGACTTAGACAGCAGTTACTAAAATATTGACGGCTAACGCAGCACAAAAGTTGAAACTATAAAAACTGGGAGTACGTTTAAGTTGCTGCGTCACATTTTCAAAATAGACTAAAGATTTTGTTCATCTAAGAAATGATATGATGGTAAAGATATGCAACGTATGCAAGGCAAATTATGCTTGTCAAGCCTGAAAACGAATAATTTCAATAGAACCTCCTCTCTGCTCAATACCTTGGGAAGCAATGAACTCAAACGATTCTATAATAAATCAATTCCCTAGTCTTTTCGAATAAAAAAAAGATAACCGGGCCTGTTTCTGAAGTTGTTTTTTACTCAAATACGACCCGAATAGAAATAGTTTCTTCCTAAAATATGTTAGATTTATTTGATTTATTTTATTTTATTTTTTTTTTTTTTTATTTTACTATCGAATGCCAAACATTTGTATAGATGCTTCATATAGCATATGGTGGTACATGGAACTATATGACCCATTTTCTAGTCTGTCTGTCAGCTCTGTCTTGAATAATATATGCATTTTCTTGGAAACATGAGCTGAAACGGTGATTTTTAGAAACCACATGAATATATTCCTCGATATGGTTTTTTTCAACAATCTCTGTTCTTTGGCTTTTGAAAATTATGTAGCATCGACCTGGTCAAACTAGTAAAAATATTTACTATTATTTCTAAGCTGAGGGATTGTGATATCGGATAATAATAGATATCACAAATTGACTCAATGTTCAACTAGCTCCAACACTCATTATACATATATACTACAAAAGCTGTTAAAAAGAAAATTAATTGCTACACAACTAATATTTCTGTTACAAGACTGGGGCACAAAAACGATATCCTTCTCATGATATCTTCATATTAAATGAGACAGTTGTTTGTATGGAAAATGTATGCGACGATACTATTAGTACCAGTTATTCTCTAGTGGGAAAATCTACATCAGACAAAACTTTGAGACGGGGATGTTGACTTTTAGTACGGTAGTCTTTGGACACCTTCTGATGGAGCTGGATCCTGTAAATGGCAATCAGCGTTAGTGCAAAGTATTGTTTATTATGATAATATTGACATTTGCGACAAAGGAAGTTATGAAGGTAGGGCAGATTAGCTATTCGTTGGCGCAGCTAGCGCGGATTAGTATCGGGTTCGATCCCTGGGCGGAAATGTTTATAAATAATTTTGAGAAATTGCTCACCATAATTACTGCCACAAAAATTTACAATATCAAATTACATAAGGACAAAGGAAAGAGAAAAATGATTACTATCAAGATTGCAAAAACGAATGGAAAAACCTCACTATACCACCCACAATTATGGACGCTAACTATAGCTTCTATACACAAAACGTTGTTAAGCCAAAAAAAAAGTCATCGTAAAACAATTGAATCAGATGCAGAATTATCACAAGACCTCTTCCAACAAACCCCCTCAATAAATGCGGTGTAAAACTCCCAATTCTTATGTTCCTAATTCGCAGTGGTTAGGTGTTGAGTATGTGTTTTTAGACTCTCCTAATGACCCTATTGCTTGATCATAGTTTCGAACGGCACTTTAAGAAACTTTTGATAGATTTATCAATTGCTCTACTTCTCGAAGCTTTCATCAGCGGATCGGTCTAATCGCCGCTCATAGAAAGGTAGAACTAGGTATGGAGTTCGAAAGCATGCTCATACACACGATAGTCGCATGTACGGTGTACATTAAATAGCATCGGAAAATATATTTCAATATGGTACGACCGAAAATTATTACAAATAGTATAGTGTCATTTAAATGACTTAATATCGTTTCTGATGGTACTTGTAAAGCATTAGGACATGATAATGGCATTTCAATTTAGCGGTCTCTTCTATTCATAAACTAATAACATATTGAAGTTGTCAAGGTCTTATCGCAAGATGATTCTTCTTAGCAATCGGTCATTTTAAAAACAAAGCATCATTGAGACGAACAAAATCAAATTTTGGGTACTTTACATTCTGTATCTAATCAGTCATTTAATTAGTCTCTCCTATCGTTCAAATAATATTCGATACGAGTCCCAATACAAGCGCCTACCCTTGTTTCAGAGATTGTTATCTCGATGTGCAGAAAAGCAACCAGGTAGTCTAGTGATCATCATTAACTGGCACGTGCAACATGTGAGCCAACTTAACGATATGCTCTCCCATATTCCATTCAATTGGTACTTAAGCAATATCCCAATATTCTCCTACAAACTGTAACTGCTGTTACAACTTTTTTTTCAAAAATATAGAAACAAACAAACTTCGAGGGCATTAAAAACATGTTATGACTCCACGACGTGGACAAACCATTTTTTCAAATTGTATGGATAGGATGTAGAGATAGAAATACAACTTCTTAATTAGTACATGATCAATTCTAAAACATAAACGTAAGAGAACCATTTCCTAACTTCTCTCTACCGATGTACCGAGTCATGCCTCTTAGTCTTTTCGATCCACGATCACCTGTTGCCGGTGAATCTCGGACCAGTGAAATGAAGTACAAAATTATAAGTATATTGCAAACGAGAAATTTAAAGGAACTTAGATTAAATGTAAATATTACTCTGAAATTTCTGCTTGGGAGCAAAGTGAATCTATATCACAGAAAATGTTTTCTCTTTATCCATGCAGCAAAGATTCTTCCCACGTCATTTTTACTCCATCAGCATGCTTCGGGATTTTCCATAGTTTGTAACAACCAAAGATTCTAGTTCTTAATATAATAAGCGACTGCAATAAAAATCGGTGTTTTTTCTGTTGCAGTATCGTATCACCGGCTTTTTTCTATCGCGTTATCAGCGTTCTCCCCCAACAAAGAAACCACAACCCCACTCTCTCCGAAACACTTCGATACTATCTGTCACAACACGGAACAACCAATCAGTCTTTGCCGGCCGTGTACATATGAAGGCACCACATTGCTTATGCCCCGTCTGACAACCACGCAGTAGTGCAATACTGCTCCAACATGCATAAAGATGACATTAGCTACTTACATGACTCCAAAAGCTGCTGAAAATCTGAACAAATATCACACATGTTTCCGCTCATTTGCAGGTAGGTCGATCTACGTCCCCGATAGTAGTACCCGCACAAGTGTAGCCAACAAATAGCAAACGTCGGTGTCCTCCACTTTCGGTAACTTTGTGTTTTGAAACTTTTTGGCGTAATTTATTTTTCTCTGTAGTCCTGGCTGCCGTCGTCTTTGCTGTTGTCTTCTTTTTTACACCTTTTCTTCGATGCTGTCGTCGTTGCCGTTGTTGTCACAGCCGCCGTCGTAGTTTTGCTGTCTCTTCTACTACTCTGCTCTATACACTTCTTCTGCTATGCCACTACTGCAGCATTAGAGTTTTGTTTCTATGCCTTTTTGCATTCAGTTTTCCATTAGTTTTTGGCAAAACCCATTTTAGATTTTTTATGAATTCCGCATCCACGTGCTTTACAGAATGCTTTTTATACAAAATTCATAAATTTCATTTGCTAAATTTACTGCAAAATTGCGTTAAAAAACTTTTTTCTCTCACACAGATATTTTTTCCTTCTAACAGTGCAAATTCTTTTTCTGCTGTATGCTATTTCAGCGTTACCGTATCCTCCATTTTATGTGCTCGGAAAATTGCACATAGTTGGAAAAACAGTAATGCTGACAATAGCAGTGCGCGTAAGTGCAAAAATCGCTTAATTGTGAACAGAGACGGAAAGATGTGGAGGTGAAAGGAAGTGGGAAAATATTGAACGTCTTTGGTAGTAATTTCTTATGAATGAATAATTTGGTTACTTGTTTTAAAGTTTCTTGATTTTGCAAATAAACTACAAGCAGAACGTTTTTTAATGTAATTTAATTTATTTACAACTTGTAATTAGAAGCTTTACGGTCAATTAAACATAAAATTATAATATACAACTAAAATTACTT
>JAHXMU010000130.1:86443-126221 GCA_019455685.1 Philornis downsi | reverse complement strand
CCCTATTCTAAAAATTCAATACTATTAAACATTACCACTAATTCGAAAGCATATGTAGCAATTCAAGCCGCTAAACCTGCCACATTAGAAAATTTCGAGTTCCGGAAGATTCCGCAAAATTTTGAGGACCAAATACAGAATCCAATCTAAATGTTTTATGATAGCGATTCATAAAAAGTAATCAGTTTTATATATATAATGTGGAAATTGGAGAGCAAGCGCCAAACTGTGAAATTAAACTCTTTCAATGCATAAGTTCAACTAGGAACCATCAGCTTCGAATACTCAAACCAACGCCCGTTTTAGAAATATCGTATGATGCTAGTTTACCTTGAGTGTACAACAATCTGTCATGTTCACTAAGGACTTTCAATGTTTCATTCAATGCATTTCAAAGAAAATTGTTTGGAAATAATGTTTGGCAGCTAAAATAATGCTGAATAATCTTCTGCGAGTAGTGTTTCTACTGAATCGAAAAATATTTTTTTTCCTTGATATTGTACGATTGGTATGTAAGGTTTTCTTTATGCCATTGTTACTTACTATTACTCAATAATTGTTGTTTAGTTGTCTATATGAATTTCAAACGAAATAATTTTTTATTATATTTAAATGTTTTTTATATTATATTGTATTAATATCAGCCATACATGGCCATATGGATCAGTTATTAATGAATAATTAAAAATAAAAATAAGATGTAAATAAGTAGTAGTTCTAACTTATTTTCTGCATCATAAAAAGTTATAAATTATACTTATTTTGCTCAAAGATTTCATTTGAAACTAACTGGTTGCCAATTGAGTGTATGTTTTGTTCTCGAAAAGTGCAAAAATAGCGAAATCCTGCAGAAAGTGATTTACTTGGCCACAGGTGCTGTCGTACCAGGAAAATTTTATAGTAGTGTTGAGTTTTTCGAACTTGCACTTATACGTGTGGTCTATGGTCTATCACACATTATTACTAATGTTGTCAATCAAGTCAGCACGTCCGTCCAATCAAGTCATTTGCACCTTGTTTTCGAAGGGTTTTGCAATCACCGAATATAATGCGTATACTCAACTTGCAACTAGTCAATTGTACTTGTGACCTCTGATTAAACAACCAATAACACCAACCATTCCAACCGATTCCATCTCCATCAAATGGTCACATCTGGCATCTTCTTGCTACAGTTGAGGATAAAATATTAGTTTCTCTTTACATTTGGTGCACTATGACAGCGAAATGCATAATATTGTGTAAAAAGTATTTTATTTTAATAATACTTGCCTTATTTTTTACTGAAAATGCAGGTAAATCGTAGAACTAGCCCTCGGTTATATGATTAATATGAAATGATTACTGGTATCTTGAGCAGTAAAGAGAATAACAATTTTTCTTGAAAGTCAAACGGTGAAGTGCTTTTTGTTTGTATATAATGGAGAACAAACAACTGTGTTTACATGTGAATGGTTTTATCCTTTCACAATTTAAACGAGCGATTTCTTAACTTAATCCTATTGTTTTGTTAAATATTTCAAAGATTCCCTGCATAGAACTCTCAAACACTATGAACTTTTCCATAAGGATGATGTCCAGCACCGCGTTGTTAAGAGAGGGGCAAAGCACAGTTCCCATCCATACAATGTTATCAAAGAAATTGAGTTTAAGACTTTGGGTAAAAATTTTCGATTAATTTTACATCCTCATCGCGATGTCTTGCATAGTAAGTTTAAAGCCTATACAGTGGATGGTGATGGCAATGAAACTGTTGTACGCTTGGGTAAGTAGGAAGAAATCTGGTTCATATTAATTTGGATCCACATTAATACTTACCACCTATAGATCATGATAACTTCTACAGTGGCCGTGTTTTCGGTGAAGTCGATTCCTCGGTCAGAGCTCACATCGAAGATGGCCTAATGACTATGTCCATAAATCTGCCGGGTGAAACATATCACGTTGAGGTAATATTGCGGTTAGGAATACCCTGATTACTGAATAAACATTATATATTGTTCCGACTGTTTAAGGGGGGAAGTCATATACATATATATGTAACTTTCCTTTAATAGGAAATAAAGTATTCCAACTACCTTGGAGCCAGTCCTTTCCTTAGAAAAGTACCATATAAGCGTATTTGGTATAGGAAAATTAATCATTGAAATTGGAATAATTTTATGGATATACAACATTTCCAAAAGGTGTAGGAGTTTTCGTAAGAGAAAAACGAAATATATCCAGAGGGGCGGAGATAGGAAACTAAGAATGTCTCAAAGGAAAAAAAATTATATTTCCACGTGCTACCAAACATTTCCTCAGTGGAAATGGACTTCGCTTAGCATAGATTAGCTTCCTGGGCGGCAAGCGCAGCGATAGTTGATTTTAAGGTACTATCTTTGTGCAGGAATATTTATTCCAATTTTTTTGTAGACTTTAAAAGGGTTAATTTTTGTTTTAAGAAAGTCACATTACTCGCGTTGCAGCAAACATTTTGGTAACGTTTCATTTTCTTTAGCCTTCATGGCGTCATTTACCCACTGCCACAATAAACACTATGGTTGCGTATCGCACATCCGATGTTAAAATGAATTGGCAACATCCCCACAAAGGCGACATGGGTGGTGCCCCGCTAACCTGTGGTTATGTGAAGGAAGGATTAGGTAAATATTAGAGTGGAGCGCATCAACTGAAACTAACAAATTTTCTAAAAATTATCTAGAACTGGAAGCTGCTGATGGTGATGAAGACGACGACCAATATATTGAGGGCAGCACCCAAAAAGGCAACAATCATCAGCACACCCATCAACCCCATCTATTGGCCTCCGTTCACAATGAATCTCACAAAAGATCTAAACGTCAAGCTGATCAATATGAATATACACCTACTAAAACCAGATGTCCCCTACTGTTGGTGGCCGATTATCGTTTCTTTCAAGAAATGGGTGGTGGCAACACTAAGACAACTATTAATTACTTGGTTTGTGTGACAACATTTACTGTATTGAATATTGATTAAATTTTGTTGATTTGATCTTCGTTATAGATAAGTCTTATAGATCGTGTCCATAAGATTTATAATGACACTGTCTGGCAAGATCGTTCTGATCAGGAGGGCTTCAAAGGCATGGGTTTTGTTATTAAAAAAATTGTAGTACATTCTGAACCAACGCGCTTGAGAGGTGGTGAAGCTCATTACAATATGATACGTGAAAAATGGGATGTAAGAAATTTACTGGAAGTAAGTATAGCTTTTATTTCGGGTAATATTTTCATGGAATCACAAATACTTATATAGATAGCCGTATATACTAATTATAAATACAATACATTAATATGAGCAACAATTTCATCATTACAGATACACTCCATTTAAGTTAGGTGGAACGTAATAGTTTAGAAAAAAAATTCGGAATTCGAATAGGCGTGTATTCTGGATATTGTGCGATTATTCCCAACTGAAAGCTCCACTCTTACTAGATATTAAGTTTACCGTTAAAGATTGGCGGGTATTCAAGTTTTTTTCGCCGAATATCATAATGGCGCCATGGTTTTCTGATTTTATTTTTTTTTAATCTTTTAGAATTTTGTGGGATATTTTAACCGGAAAAATCGAACTAAATATTTTTAACTATTTATGTATGTTAATTTCTGAATTGTGTCTCGGCCAGGAACCTAAACTGATACCTCAGGTTTCTAAATCCAAACTACTTCCAATCTATTAAAGGCAATTCCATCTATTGTCATATTGAAATGGTGGGTTCTATTGATATTTTAGCAAATTTCATTATTTTCATTCGCTTGAACATATTACTTAAAAACATTGAAAATCTGTTATCTATCTATCTATGACGGGGCATTTGACGAATGTTTTCTGAATTCGTCCAAATCAAAATAGAGCTAAATATCAATGAAAATAGCGATCCGAGCGATAAAGCTTGAACCCCTGTTCTAGGCATTGGTTGAAATTAAAATCGATCTTACAAATTGAGTTCTTGTAATTCAATTAAAATTAATTTAATGCGTCAACACAATGAAAAAGCAGATTTATTTGTTTATTTATAATACTATAATACACAAAAATAATCTGCATTTTACTACCACTGCAGAAATATCAGTCAGGTGAACTCATGCTGCGCCTTTTTTCGAAACATACCCGAAATGTGATTAAATTTCTGCGATGTTCATTTCCTGCATTTGTCGATGTACGATTGCTGTTGTGTTTTTACAAAATATATTCTAACCAATGTCCGCGTTTCCTATACGAATCTTTTAAATTTTGTCATTCCGTTCGTTGAAGGCAATTGTTTATCCCCAAACTTTGCCATCTTACAGCACGATCTTTTAATGTAAGAGTAGCTCGTAGCTATAATACATTGCCAAATGAGCTTAGAAATTTAAATGTATCATACAAAACATTTCGTAATAGACTTATCTATCATATGCAGTTGACATAGGTGAATATTCTTTACATCTTACATCTTCTTTGACATCTTAATGCTTGCATTTACGAGTGATATTTATTAATTATTGGTGTATTTATTGGTTGATATTAAATGTATGATTGTATGTGATCAATTTTTATGTTATATACATTTTTACATTTACTTTACTTATTTCAATTTATGCATTTTATTGTGATATACCAAAAAAAAAACTTGCAATTTGGCCTGACCTACATACATATATACATCATTCAATATTTAATTTTTTTCATTATTTTTATTTCCCTTCATATCGCCTACTTTGTGGTGCACTTCAATTTCAGCGTTATAGGTAATTAGTTACTAGTTAATTTAATTTTATATTCTAAGTTATATTTTGTTTTTCAAATTCAAGTAGTATTTATTTTATGATTTTTTTATGATTCAAGTAGTATGAAATTTAATGGGCTTAGTAGTTTGTATATACATTCATATTTGTGTTTACCGGTAACGTCGCCAAATTCAAAGCCTGGGTGGGTATGTCAAAAATATTATTTTAGGTTTTGTGCTAATGAATCCTAAATTATATGCGAAAAAAGTTTTTTCCCACATCTGTTCTGCACCGTTATCTCGTCCTTGGAAATGGTCTAGGATTTGAAAAAACATATGAAAAACTTCAAGGGAACCATCTAAAAAAAATATTATCAAAGCCGCATTTTAGGACTTAAGGTCATTTGTGTGGAAACGTGCCTGATTTGGATAGAAAATTGCACCAATATTAGAGAAAATGCCAATACTATCAACTTTTCTACATAGATCCCGCGTGCTAATTCAAAATTAATTGTCTAAATAGCATTGAAGAAGTTGTAACGTTTGTATTTCCCCTTCATTCCCTGCAAATTTCATTTCTTTGGAAAGCCTTTCTTTTCTCCTGGTTCTCAAAGAAATTGTTGCTTATATTTAAGTGTATTTATGGACTAATATTCGTATTATATTTTATTGTCTATTACTTAATATCTGTATTTTTGTATCTTTTCTATTTTTTGTTATATTCAATACTCATTGCTCCTACTTAAGGTATTTTCACGGGAATATAGTCATAAAGATTTTTGTTTAGCTCACCTTTTTACGGATTTGAAATTTGAAGGCGGCATCTTAGGCTTGGCCTATGTGGGATCGCCTAGACGAAATTCCGTGGGAGGCATATGTACACCAGGTTAATAGTCCGCAACATGTTTGCGTATACGAATTAAATATTCTTATGTTTTGCTTCAGAGTAAAATTTTGTAGATTTTCGATTTCAAAATGTTATCATGTTTTGTTTTTATAATTTAGTTCGTTCTGTGCGTTACCCCGAACTGTTATAGCTAATTACAGCTCACGACAATTAGATCTATTAAAAAGGGGTAAAAGCAGCAAAATAAGCTCGTACTGTTTTTAATGAGCTGTGTCATGCTCACGGCTCAGTTTAAAAACACCTTTTTCAAGTGAGCCAAACTGACGGATTTTGGAAAAGTTGTTCTTTATTTTAATTTTTCTTTTTGTTATTATTTCCGTTTAGTTTGTCGACTACAATTTTACATTTTAAGGGTCATATTTGCAAAAATTTAATGTATAGAATTTCTATAAAACATTGCTCTATAAATCATTGACTAAAAAATATATTCGGATACGAGTCTAAGGTTTTTATTAACCTCTATGGATGAACTTTTTACTTTAGTTATTTATTATTCATTTATTTTTCCTCTTTTTTTAACGTTATTTTTATCTTATTCAAACAAGAACCTTCGTGAAAATTTAGTTTCGGTTTTGATATTAGAAATTTATTTAAAGCACATTAGAAATTTGTTTCTGGTGCATATTCGAAACAACAACGCACTTCATCGGTTTTTTCACTCTAAAGGAAAATAAGTAAAATAATAAAACTTCCCTTGGGAATTCTTTGTGTAGGATAAATAAAACATGCACAAAGCTATGATTTCGATGAAACTTTTATTTCATTATAATGTTTGATCTTGATGCTTGCCATTATGATATATAATATCATTTAAATGGCTTTTTCGCACATTTCGGGTGGTACGTTTGGGGATTATCCGCGCAAACACGGTCTTTGGCATAGCCTCACAAAAAAAAGTCAAACCGCGTCAAAAAAATGGGATTACGCTTTCTTGAAATTCTCATGCAATAAATCCAAAATCGGTCGTGTTAAATCACGTTTGAATCAGCATTTTTGCACTAAGTTTTAACTATTTTTACGCCTTCTTTAGTTGTAAATAGCAAACCTTTCATTAAATAAATAACACTTCAGATGACAGGTATTTAACAGCTGACAGTCTTGCCAGACCGGCGATTTTGAAACCACTATATAATTTTCGTCCAATTTTTTATTTTGTCCGTGTTGTGAAAAATTTGTGAATATATTCTGAAGTGTCAGATTTTGTTTTATTTGGAGCCCCCGTCAGTGATAAATGATTATCAATGTGGCTTTCGAAGGAACAGAAGTGCGTCTTCTTTGTTAATTGGCCTTACGGACAATGTAAGAAACAAAATATTCTTATCTGATAATTTTTTTTTTTTTGTCAGTCGTATTCCTTCCCTGGTGATGTTCAAATTTTGTTTAAAGGGGAACACCTATTTATAGATGTACTGATTCAATGGATGGATTCCAATATACTTAGTGATAATGACTTCAAAACCAAACCCCTTCTTTTCTCAACGCGGGAATTTAGTTTAAATTTATATCATGCTGCGAATCCATCAAATTTGTACATTTTATGAAATATTTGTGTATTTTAATTGATGACAAACTATTTTGACTTTCATATTAATATGGCTGCTTCGCGCACTAATCTTATACTTCGAAGGCTTAATACTACTGATTTGGAATTACCACATCGTATAAAGCAATCACATGCTTTAATAATGCCTAATACATTATATTGCATTGTTGTATATTCTGATGCCTTTAACAGGTCAATTCGATATCTACTTTCATTGACACCATCGATTACAAAGTTTTTGTGTTGCCGCTTCGGAATTTACATCTAACTCAGATTCTTGTATTTCTTTTACAAATTTTTCAAAAGCCAAATTCCGCAATTTCTTTCGATTATATTTATTTTTTCACATTCATCGAAATAAACAGTAGATTATACCAAAATTGAGTCCCTTCATAGAAAAGTCTTTTTATATGAGAGTGGCCCGTATGCTTAATATGTTTTCAAGCGAGTTGCGAGTATTCAATATGTCTAACATTGAATCTCACAAAAGGCTTTCGTTTTAAATTGAATTTGCATTTTTTGAATTTTTCATATCTTATTTTCTTTGTCAGCACTTGTGAACTTAATTTACTATTATTATTATTATTTATTTATTTATTTTGATCCAAAATTTGTTTATATTATTAAATCTGTTATTTTATTCTTATTACTTTATTATATTAATTATATAGTTTAGAGAGTGGTATTTTTTATTAAATAAGTATATTGAAATTTGATTTAAACAAAATTCAATTTGGATTCAGTTATCGGAATCAGAAATAAAATTGTGTATATTTTTGGTTTGGATACCAGAAAGAAATCGGAACTATATTTGGGTTTGATTTCGTTTCGTTGACGGACCCTGCTTTCATATTACTTTTATTTGCATTTCCACGAATTATCCCATATATTTTGGATATTAATATTAACATACTTGTATCTCTTTAGAGTATTTCAAAAACGGCTACACTTTGTATTTAAATTCTGGCCTAAGCAGTTCTCGCAATCATTACGGTCAACGTGTAATAACACGCGAAGCCGATTTGGTCACTGCACACGAATTCGGCCATAACTGGGGTTCTGAACATGATCCCGATATACCGGAATGTTCACCTAGTGCTTCACAGGGAGGCAGTTTCTTAATGTACACATATTCTGTCAGTGGTTATGATGTGAATAACAAGGTACGTTTATTCTATAAATGCACGTTTTTCAGTTATTTATAGTTATTTGTTTCTTTTTTCTGCAGAAATTCTCTCCATGTTCATTGCGTTCCATACGCAAAGTTTTACAGGCTAAATCAGGACGTTGTTTCTCCGAACCGGAAGAATCCTTTTGTGGCAACCTACGGGTTGAGGGTGATGAGCAATGCGATGCTGGCCTATTGGGAACGGAGGATAATGATGCGTGTTGTGATAAGAATTGTAAATTACGCCGAAATCAAGGTGCTGTCTGTAGCGACAAGAATTCGCCGTGTTGCCAAAATTGCCAGTTTATGCCGGCGGGTGTGAAGTGTCGTGAACAGGTTTATGCCACCTGTGAGAGGGAGGCACGCTGCACCGGCACCCATGCAGAATGTCCCAAATCACCAGCAATGGATGACGGTACCATATGCCAAGAGCGTGGGCAATGTCGCAATGGAAAATGCAGTAAGTGGCGATTGCCGAAATGGACTCATTATGTTGATAAATTTATGCTAACATGTTTATATTGCTTTCTTTTAGTTCCATACTGTGAAACTCAGGGCTTGCAGAGCTGCATGTGCGATATAATACAAGATGCTTGCAAAAGGTAATCCTAATGAAATTATTATACGAAAATTATTATTCGCTTAATTGCAGCTAAAAAACTCAAATATTTGTAAAATGCACATTGGATCAAATAATTCAATTTCGGTTAAAAGAAGTTCTTAATTAAACTGTCTGTAATTATCGGGATTCAACTGTAATTAATAATACTGATCGACAGCGGTAAAAGAGAGAAACTGAAATATCTTTTTTAAAGTATAGACAAATCAAACTAAAATCAGTTGTTAAAAATAATATCCTGAAGTCTAATTCAAAATTACACATTCTGTCTGCTTTCATCAAAACTTTGTACGTCAGACAGCAAAAGGAAGAAGCAAACTGATTTTCAACTATCCAGATCAAAATTAAAATCATTTGTTAAAAATTATTTTGTAAACTCTGGCCTAAAACTACTCAGTCTGGTTGTTTTCGTCTAGGTTTTAACCGCATCATAGCAAGGAGAGCAAAGAAAACGGTTTTCAACAGTGCAAAAACCAAGAAATAATAAATAAGTTGATAGCATTATCTTGTGAATGGTAAAAGTGGAGAAATTCCCCACTCTAATAATTCTGGACACAAACATTTCCTCCAAATCGGATGGCGATCATCGCCATAATTGAGTTATTCAAAAAATCTATTTGAAATCGCTGAAAAAGACTGTTGTTGTCGGAGAAGATAGAATTGTTGTTTATATAATAAAAATTGTGCAGTGTTGCCAAAAAACCTTTCTTGGACATCCTTGCCTTTACAGCAATAATATTTTATTCAGAGGGACGCCGAGAAAGCCGTTCAGCAAGTGTCATCAATATATTTTGAAATGTGACATGGTAATCGTTTAGACCGGTATTTTTTTAACAGACTCCGACCGAGTAATTTGTTAACTTGGAGACCCTCCTTGTTCCCTTGTGGATGTCAAGACTCACATTCGGGATTTTTGATATTGTTGTGAATTTCTTCCACCAGTAGGCGTCAACATTTTTTCTTTTGTGTTGGCTTTTGTGATGTTGGCAACTCCTTTCTTTTTTTCAAGGGTGTAAATTTTAGTGTAAACAGCCAGAACAAATTACTTTTTAGCTGGAGAGCTCGAAATTATTTTTTAACATTACCATTTATTTTTAGTCAGTTCTTTGGTCCGGTATTTCAAAACCGCCGGCCTGGCAAAGCTGTCAGCTGTCAAATACCTGTCATTTGAAGTGTTATTTATTTAGTTAAATGTTTGCTATTTACTAATATGATTGTGGCTGTCATAATAGACGTATTGTGCTAGGAATTGGCAAAATTATAAAGAAATTTGAAGAGACTGGGAGTGTTACAGATATGGTCAGGCCTGCGCATTATCGCAATGTACGCACTACCGAAAATATCGCTTCTGTTAGTGAAAGTGTGGCGGATAATCCGAATTTCAATTCAGAGCCATATGGCCGTATGATAATCGACATTTTTTAGGCCTGCTATTAAAGATTATAAACTGGACGATATGTACATAGTTTCAACAAGACGATGCCGCGAGCCACAAAAATTACCGGTTTTGTCCTTATTGCATGGGAAGTTTCCAAAAAGCGTAATTTTACGTTGTGTCGACGTCAATTGGCCACCAAGAACATGCGATTTGGCGCCGTTAGACTTTTTTGTAAGGCTACATCAAAGACCGTGTTGACGCCTCAAACGTTGCTGCATATGAAAACCAACATTCGTCAAGTTATCGTTGAAATACCGCCGGAAATGTGCGAAAAAGTGGTCGAAAACTACCTCAAAAGGATCCAACGCTGCAACTAATCCAGAAGCGGTCAATTAAATCACCGTACATAAAGCAAAGTCCAAGCATTATAATGAAGTAAAGATTTGATCGAAATCATAGCTTTACGTGTCTTTTATTTAACTTTACTTTTGAAACCAAAAAATAGATAACACGCTACTTGTAACGAAATATATTGAATGAACCTTGTCTTTTGAGTATGAGTAATTCATACTACCAAATATGTTTCTGAGAGTTTCCGTTTTATAATTTATCAAATTCTTCATATTCCAGATGCTGTCGCATGAGTATAAATGAAACATGTTTCCCAGTAGAGCCTCCAGATGTCCTGCCCGATGGTACGCCTTGCATACAAGGATTTTGCAATAAGGTAAGTATCTTAATAACTACTAAAATTTGTGGATAATTCCAAATTTATTCCTTTTGCCTATAGGGTGTTTGTGAGAAAACCATACAAGATGTTGTGGAACGCTTTTGGGATATCATAGAAGAAATTAATATTAATCGGGTTTTAAGATTTTTAAAAGATAACATCGTTTGTAAGTATTGATATACAATGTATTTTGTATCATTTTATTTGTGTGCATTCGTTAATGTTCCACATATTTGCTATTTAGTGGCTGTCGTTGTATTTACTTCAATTTTCTGGATACCAGCTAGCTGTGTGATTTCCTATTTCGATCGCAAAAAACTGCGACATGAGCTTAAACAGATCGAGTGGAGTCAAAAAACTGATCTAATACATCCCAGCGATCGGCGTCGTGTTATACATATAAGGTGAAATGCAAGCGCATATTTACCACGGTGTATATTTTTATTCTGTATTATGTCTTCATTTGCAGAGTGCCACGTCAGAAGATGTCAATGGCACGCATGTAAAAGACATCATACTGTATCTGTAACTCTATTTATTGCACAACCAAAGAATTATTTCGAAAAGATTCTCGTTAAGAAACTCAAATTTCCGAATGCATTTGTATAGTATTAAGTCAGCAAGAAAATGTGTCATCTTTATTGCAAACAAAATCAATAAAATCTAAACTCAATAAAAATGTGTTAACTTTTCAAAATCTTTTGTTGCATATTTCACGTAGGCATTAGAAGAACAGTTTAGGTGTGGTTTCGAATTGATATTGGTATTCTATAAATTACTTTAAGATTGAACTTCTGAAAAATATTTAATGTGAAATATCAGTGTTAGGTGGACGTTTATACGATTTAATCATATGATTTTCATCAGAAAGTATACTATAATGAGAATTGTGTGCCAATAGGGGCCACCTGTTTTAAAGAGGTATCTAATTGAGCAACTAAATACGCATTTTGTTGGCAACCAACTGAACGTAGCTATGTATCCCATACAGCAATCGGTGAATAATGGATCCTCCTTCCAGTGCGTTATACCTTCGATGAATTGTGGTGTGCGTGTTCTTCTATTAAGTCTAATACACCAGGGGCTGATAGTCTATCATTGACATTTTTGAAAAGAATTTTTTCACTAATTGCATGCTATATTTTCCACTTATACAACACGGTCATCATGACATCTTCTTTTTCAGTTCAGTGCAAGTTGGCTAAGGTAATCCCAATTAAAAAGAAAAATGTCTCCAGTGATTTCGAAAATTTGAGACCAATTTCATTAGCTCCCATGTTGTCAAAGATTCTGGGGCACATTTTAAAGTGTCAGTTATTGCGTTTCATTGAAAGTGGGTCGTTGCTGAATGACTGTCAATGGGGATTTCGGAATTATAGGAACCACTGGACTACTTATTGGTCTTACTGATACCATAAGAAAATAAGTGTATGATCAAAAGTTTTGTGTGTTATTGTCCTTGGATTAAAAAAAGACATTTGATCGTGTTGATTATGGTGTCTTGTTAGATAAGTTATGCACCAATTTTAATTTTGATGTTAATACCTGTCGATTGATTTCGTCATACCTACATATATGGTAGGAGTCAACATGTTGCTGTCAATGATTCGTTGTATTCTGTTTTACATGTACAAAGCGGTGTTCCTCCAGGTTCGGTACGTGGTCCAATACTTTTTATTTTGTACTTGAATGACCTGTTTAGTATCCTTAATGATGCATGCATTCCCTATTCATTTGTAGATGACGTACAATTGTTCTTTAAGGGAGAACATCAGTTTGCTGATGTCCTGCAAATTAATACTAATTATGTGTTACATGTGATCTGCTCATGGATGACGGAAAATAAACTCTCAATCAACATTCCTAAAACAAAAGCTATGCTTTTCTCTAATCATGATTTAAACTTGAGTTTATCTTATCGTGGCGCACGTATTGAAGTGGTCCACTGTGCACATCATGCGGATAATGTAGTCCAGCGTTAAAATTACTCACTTTGAAATTTCTATAACACTGATTTAGTGTAGTCTAGATCGATTAAGGAGAAATTGGGTTATGCTTATATCATACCTAGTATTCTACGTTATTTAGGGCTATATAGTTGTACTAATAAACAAACTATGAGGAAAATTCAGATGGCGTTTAATAGAGTTATGAGATATTTGTATTCACTGAGGCGTCGTGTTCATATAACACCGTATGTTAAGCGTTTCTTGGGCTGTAGTTTTAAAAATTATATTGATTTGAGGTCCTTGTTGTTATTTTATAAAGTTGCTTAATAAGCAGCTTCTTATTCCTAAAATAACCACACTCATAGGTCGTGCTTTTGTAGTAAGAGTAGCACGAATTTACAATTTATTACCAAGCCATTTAAAATGTTTTACTTTCCAGACTTTCCAGCGGTAATTCTATAATTTCGAAATCCACATTGACAGTCATTCAGCAATGAGTCACTTTCAATGAAACGCAATAACTGACACTTTAAAATGTGCTCCAAAATCTTTGACAATATGGGAACTAATGAAATTGGTCTCAAATTTTCGAAATCACTGGAGTCATTTTTCTTTTCAATTGGGATTACCTTAGCCAACTTGCACTGAACTGAAAAAGAAGATGTCATTATAATCGTGTCGTATAAGTGGAAAATATGGCATGAAATTAGTGAAAAAATTCTTTTCAAAAATGACTTAATAGAAGAATACGAACACCACAATTCACCGAAGGTAACGCTCTGAAAGCAGCATCCATTATTCACCGATTGCGGTATGGGATACGTAGCTACGTTTAGCTGGTTGGCAACAAAAATCGTATTCAGCTGCTCAACGTCCATATCGTCAAAATTACCTTGATTGCAAGTTTCACCTATCAAGCCATTTTCACTAATGCGATTCCACAGTGTTTTAACAGATTCAGTGTTTTCGAAAAATGCAGCATGCGCCTTAGTTTTCAGTTTTCTACTGACACTTTGCAAAGATTTCTGGCCCTGCAATAAATTTTCCAGTTAAGTTTTTCCAGTTTCTAAAGTAGTGGAGCACGTTTGAAAGCGACAGCTGATAGGCGTTTTAGAAAGTGATTCTAATCTCAACGATTGCCAATGTGGGTTTCGTAACCTTAGAAGCACTTGTTCCTTATTAGTAGGTCGTACTGACGAGATCAGAAGAAGCGTTTAAGACACAAAAATATGAATATTACTGTCATTGGATTTGGAAACAGCCTCCGATAGAATGGACCACGGCATTCTCTTAAAAAAGATGCACACGGATTATGGAATGTCGCCCAGTGTTTGTCGTTTGATGTAGTCATACATATGTGGTAGGGGTCAGTTTGTATACGTCGATGGCAGGTCATCTGATATATTGTCTATTAGAAGTGGAGTACCTCAAGGTTTAGTCCGTGGCCCTGTCCTTTTCAACATGTTTTTGAATTGTCTGTTGATCTGTGTATGCTTATGGGGATGATGTGCAAATTGTTTTCAAAGGTGATTCAAATTATATGGCTGTTCTTCGAGGACACATTGAAAAAGCTTAACAGTTGATTGACTTGTCATAATTTGAGCATAGATCCGTCTAAAACTAAGGCAATTTCTTTTTGAAGAGTGTCATTTACATTTGAGCTACAACGCCACTACAATTGAGTTCGCGTGTAGTTTGAAGTGTTTAGGAGTAACTGTTGATGATAAGTTGACCTTTAATCAACATGTAGATAGTGCGATTGCTTGTATGTATAATACTGACCTTATTTTACCGAGAAGGATGAAAAAACCTTGGTACATGGATTAGTAATGCCAAATATTTTATACTGTTTAGAAACGTATGCAGGAACAACTAAACGCAATCTACAAAGGTTACAGTCAGCGTTTAATGCTGCCATGGGACGTCTATGCTCACAGAAGCGTTATGTTCATATAACACCATTTGTTATAGATTTTCTTGGTTATACATTCTATGATTTCATAAGATTTAGATCACTGCCTTTATTTTACAAAACAATATAAATTCATTGCACAATTTTTTGTTTTGACACATTCCACGCGTTGTAGAAGCCTGATTATCTCTAAAATGACATATTTAATGGATAAATCATTTCTTGTTCGAGTATCTTGGCAATACAACTTATTGCCAAGGTGCATGAAGGACTTTAATCTATCCTATTTAAATTTTCGGAAGCAACTCCTTCAATATTTTAACTCGACAATCTAGATACATAATGTTACTTTCATATATCTTTCTTTATTGTGAACTTATTGTGACTTTCATTTATTCATATCGATATTATATTGTTTTTATGCTTTTTCTAATTGAATTCAATTTTAGTAATATTTAGTTTTTTTTCTCAAATTGATAATTTTGATTTCTTTTATTATTAATTCTGATGTTATTTATGTTTATATTCCTCCCTTGTTCAGAAGTTTTATAAGCATAAAATACGTTAAGCCATTTTAGTTGTATATTGTAATTTTATATTTCATAAGCCGTAATTATTCTAATTACGAGTTGTAAATAAATTAAATTAAATTAAATCATTTCATTTCATTTATGAGAACAGTCTTGTAATTTAAAGCCTTTTGGCCAATATTATGCAAATCACAACATAAATAAAATAAATACTACTGGGATTAAAATCATTGGTTTCATAAATATATTCAGAATAAGCTAAATCACGCATTGAACGAAGATACAGAATTTGTGGTGATGAGTATCATTTATCATGCGGCGTATGTACAATTCAGGCCAAAGATTCCTTTTTGCGTTGAAAGCAAAAATCAAAATTACCATATATTCTCATATTTCTTTACAAACGAAAAGCAAAAACCCGCTGGTTGCTCTATTTTCATACATCCGGAGAACTAATTTATAATAAATTCCACCAACAATGACTTCAGCCCATGAAAGACTGTAATCCAATCATCGAACTGTCATTAGTTCTAAGAACTTATTTAAAAACAGGGACGAATGCATATAAATGAACAAATTCCTTACAACGACTAATATTAAAATCATGCACCTAAATTAAACTACTTCATCAATCTATTTATTAATTTACTGACTTCCATCGAGTAATCGAAGGCCGTAGGTCAAGGTTTTTGCCTATGATTGATAGTGGGGTGAGTTTTGTTCAGCCAAATCGCATGTAGAAGATTATATATTATTATATATTTTTTTTACGTATTTTGTAATTTACTTAACATTGGTCAAGAGGCTTTAAATTGGTTAACTAAACATACAAACAATATATATATATATATATATTTTAACATCACGTGGTAGTTATGAATTAGCCCAAACAAAACAATCTTTTATTTGTATAATCCATATATAATTTGTATAATATAATTCTTTCCAACGCCCATAACCATTTCTTTTTTTTTCGTGGTTTTCGCTCAATCTGATGATCCAAATTTTGCTGGCCGTAGCAAGTTATTTTTAGTTGTAGTACACGAAATTACTTCTGAATATTGCCACCACCGGTTTGCCAAACTATGATAATTCCACCCAGCTAAGTCAATGCTCTAAGTGCAGCCTTATCAATTTTTTAATGACCTAGAAAGAACCAGCGGCGTTATTTGCAAAAATACTTCGTCCAACAAATGAATTTGAAGCCAGCCAAGCGGTATAAATAAAACAAAGCTTTTAATCTAGTGTTCCACTTTAGAATTTCTAAAGTTGTTCTTATATATTTCATTTTACCATTTGGGTATAGTTTCTTTTAATACAACATACTTATAATCATAAAGTGTACATACAGCGTTTGCGATTTAGAAGGATTTATTGAAGTTATCGGAAGGATATTTTCTGTCATTTTCAATAAACTTAAGCAGAGCAGGATGTGCTCAACATAAAAAAGGAATTTTTCTTTTAAATATTTAATGTCTATTGAATGTCCAGTATTTACTTCTAAGTTAGCTAGCACTACTTCTTTTTGCTATTTTTGCCATTTTGTTGCGGTGGTGGAGCATCATCATCCTCTTCCTCTTCGCCGACATCCTCTTCGTCTTCATGGGCCCATTCTTCAACAATTTCATGTACCAAATGTTGGCCACAAATGTAGACGGGGCCAGTGCCTTGTATCAGTTTAAATGTAACTGAATCACTGGGAAATTCCAAATTGGGTTTTAAAACACGTGTCTCGCCCACTTTTAGAACAGCAATGGGAATTTTGAGGGTTTCTTTTTCATTAACTTTAACTTCAGCCTGAAAAAAATAGGAAAGTTCGAGTTCATTAAAAACATACGAATTATAAAACAGTTTTTGTAAATTAATTTTTGTCTGAGGCCCATCAAAAATTTGATATAGAAGTGTTTTCCGAATTCTTATGTTACTTGAAAAGCGTATGTTTAGGATACTGGTAAATGAGCGAAATAATAAATTGTTGCTTATGTATTTTTGATTCCCCTGCAAAGTGCCGATCAAGAAAGTAACGAAAAAAAAGAAAGAACAGGCTTAAAGTATTCCAAAATAGGGAATTGATAAGTTAGTATAACCTTGTGGCAGAAGGAAATGATACTCAAACGGATTTATCGTTTTCTTGGCATTTCAAATATAGATATTACTTTAAAACATATAATATCCACACATTTTCAAGATCAGAATTCACATTTTAACAAACATTTTTCAAAAGCCGCATAAATTAATTTTTACAAACTTCCCAGAATTTCACGTATTTCACAAAATATACTTTGTAATCAATAGTTTATAATATAAACTATTGTGTGAATTCTAAAACTCATTTTATTCGTTTATATAACAAACTTTTAATTTAAAGCCTTTTGGACAATATTATGTAAATTACAAAATGCATAAAATGAATACTACTGCAATTAAAAAAAATATAACAGAATATAAAATCAAATTAACTAGTCAACTATTAACTTATAACGCTCAAATAGGCGAAATGGATGAAAATAAAGGAGGAAAAAAAAACTAAATATTGAATAATATAAGTCAGTGCAAATTGCAGAAGTTTTTTTTATTTAATCAATTAATTTTAATTAATTAAGTTAACAATTTTACAGTTCGAAACTATTAAGTAAATCACATTAAGCATAAATTAAAATAAATACTACTCCATTTGCATTTAGATTCCAGAGGATTAATAATAACTACATCTCATACTACTCAACTGAATTGAAAACAAATTATTTGCCGTCCAAATAGAAATCGCTCAGTCCACGTTTTCGCAACAACTGCAGTTTTGTTGTTTCAAGAATATACGCTTTTCAAAGCAACACTTTTTATTCAGTCATGATGTGTATTGTGCAGATTCAAATTCATGCAAAATGTATACCTTCTTCCTTATTAGTTACTACATAAATCTTAAGATTTCAGAATTTTGTCAGTTACCTTTTAATATTGCTAAAAAGTGGTTATTATTAAAAATTTTTTGCCTCAGAAATGACGTTTGAATCCAAGCAACTGGTTTCACACAAACTCCCTTCATATATAAGCAATAAGGCAAGCTTTTTTCATGCAAAATTCACAGTGAAATTTGTTTCCAATGAGTACAATCACCACAGTGTATATGATAACTATTTAACTATCTGGTAAACATCGCTCACAAAGTAAAAATATTTACAACAGTTGTACCAAATCAGTAACAAGGAACGTTTTTCACATAAACAGTCTTAACATGAGGTTTTATTCGCCTTTTTGTGGAAGAAACTAAAAAAGGGCACAGAGACCTATAACTTTTTTCCAATTCGTACGCAAATCGTCCGCCTATGCAAGCTTAAAATTTGGCAACACGAGAAAGATATTATACTTTCAACAAAGTTATTTCCAGGAAAATTTTGGTGGAATTAATAATTTATTCGCCTTTGTTATTGGAAGCACAAACAAGTCTCCGCAATTTTACAAAAGATGGCTGTGTTCGTTAGCGATTTTGTGCGGAATTAACGAATTTTGACGAATAAGCGTTATATGCTTAGATTTTTAATCTACTTTTTCTCATTTTAAGAAATTCTGCAGTTGATGCACATCGATTGCTTATAGAAGCATATGGTGAGTGGGAGAACCCGCCGTGAGCCGTTTCAAAGGTATAAGAACGGCGAATTTGAAGTGGAAAACAAAGAGCACAACGAAACCATGCGAAGACGCGGAATTGTTATATTGAATAAAGGAGAAAATGAATGGAATTGGGTCCCATTTGACGCGGAGAAATCCTTGCCAGGTATATACGCAAGTTCCTTGTACGGTATAGTCATTGTGATGACGATAGCGCGAAGGGGAGGAAATCAAACGGCAATGGATGAAAAAAAAAAAAAACTCATGTAGTACAATACCACCAGATATTGTGCCGCCTTCTGAACATCACTTGTTCCGATGGATGACAAAGGTCATCACATTAAACGAACAAACCAAAAAAATTGGCAATTTGTGGATAACCTCAAAATATGAAGTTTTCTGTGAACGCCAGAATTCGTATGCTGCCAGAAAGATATGAGGAATTATTCTTGTTCAATTCTGCTTGTTCCAGGCGGGAGGAAAATTCCCTGGGTGACACAGCTGCGACTGAGTTGGCCATGTTTGTTCGCCTTGCGCCCAGATCATTTTGGAAAAAAGATCCAATCATTGTGGCTTTATTACTTGCCAGACTTAACCCAATTTGCAATAATTGGCCAGTAATTCATATGAATATTTAAGCACATTGACCGCAAATTGGTGTGTCATTGCCTTTATTTGTGTTTCCTAAAGTATAACCAGATTCCTCGCTCAGATTCGTCAGGCCCGGTTTCCTCCGATATATACTTTCTTACAACATTTTAATAACTGCCCGAAGAATGATTCTCAATTAAGCCAGTTATTTGAAAATATAGCTTTCGGAAAAACCAATTAGTCATAAAAAATACGGTTTAACTGTACTCGGTTTAGAATACGAATGACATGCGAATTCTCAGAAAGAAAATTAAAAAATAAAGACTTCAAGCTTTACTTAAGCTGAACATGAGTAAATATTTAAAAATCGCACCTGACAGAAAAAAGGTTAAAAAATAATCTTAAAAACAATTATTTTTAAGAAAAATTGTTTTTAGGTATACATGCTACGCATACTTTTAGACCATAGTTCCTTACTATTGAATGAAATACATCACCCCTCTTAAAAACGCACGCTTTTCTTTACACCCCTTCGTATGATTACACTCATCTTACCTGTATAACATTGAATTCGCCTTGCTTGGCTTCAGCTCCCAAACTTATTTGTTTAATGATCAATTTCTGGTCCTGAACATCCTTATCTGTTTCTGCCACCTCAAATTGAGCCAATGGATCCTTCTCGCTTAATTCAACACCTGAAATGTACATAAGAAAAAAGCAAACGAGGTTATACGCTTTCGAATGCTTTGCCATCACGATGCCGGTGAAAGCAGACATGTTTGATTAGAATAAATAGGCGGGCGCACTACTGTACTCAACCGTCATCTCTGTATCATCAATGTCATTTGCAATTTTTTTTTATTCCTTTTGTTTCGTTTCTTAAAAGCACCTCTAATGAATGCAGGACTTACCATAGAACGATTCTGTCTCCATTTTAGTTTTTGCGTTTAGTAGCGAAGATATGTGTTAGCTAAGTTATTTTTTAAATTAACTAATTTCTCTAGTTTCTTTCCTAGATATTCACTAGAACTCGGCAAAAATGTTTCCTACACGTGCCGCTGTCGGAATACACTGTTTCGTTGAAAACAATTCAACTACAGCATTCGTGTTGGGTGTTACCGGCTTAAATAAATATTGTCCCGAAACGCCAATCACTGTCTAAAATTTCCAAAATACCGTAAAAATGTTAGGAAAACGGCTCTAAATTCTGGCGGAAAAAATAAACAAATTGTAATATTTGTTGGGTGGAATTATTGCCCAAAAATGTGACGCTACTGTTAATGTATATGAGATTGCAGCGAAAAAAATCTGAACATGAAATACAACAAAGTTTGGTGAAATATTAGAAAAAAATAAACATTTGGAAAATGTAGAAAATAAACATCTTGAATAAAAATACCTCAAGCCAAATATGTATCCTGAAATATAAAAAATTTTCTCCAAAATATTTACTGTCTAAATGGAATCTAACTGAAAAAGTGAAAACACAGAAAAACCACTAGTTTTCCACTTAAATTTATTAAATGTAAAAATAAAAAAATCACTATTCACCTGCTTCTCTAATATGACATTCAGGTGTATAGTAGATTTATAGTTTCCAAATGGCTTTCGAATTTAAATTTTGCTAATGCATTTTTTTATATTTTCGACAATACTACTTTTATTATACTGCAACTACTTAAATCGGACACTTTTGTTGAATTTGTGAAAATTGAGTTAATTTTACTATGTATAAGAGCTACATTTTTAGAATGTATGTGTATGAGCTGCCTCTGTACAATTAGTATATGAATACGCACAAATTAATTTATTAGCTTTCTTACTGGTTCCTGTAAATCGCGTATTTTGCTGTTTGCATTACCGAACACTGTTCACAATCGTGTAAAATTCAGAAAATTTTAGTAATGGGAGTCATTAATGCCGAATTTAATGAAAGCAAGTTAAATAAGAGTATCGACGGATCTGATATTGAATCGAATTCAAATTTATTTGACCTAATATAAACAACGTATAAGCTAAGCTTATTAGTGGAATTTTTCGCGTTTTGTGAAATTTAGTTAGTTCCAATTATGCACAACAGAGTTGTTTCTTCTGTATACTAGATTTCATTTGCATAAAAGAATGGTTCTGTCGGCAGAAGATAATTTATTGTTCAGGCCTTCTGAGCAAGTGTTCTTACATTACCGAGTGTGTTTATGCCAAAGCATTTTTAGTCGTTGTTACAATGTCACCGCTTTCATCTAAATTGGAAGAAAAATTTGACAATTTCATAGTTTAGTTAAAATACAAAATTTCTTGATTTTATTTTTCTTATTTATGTTTGTCAAAGCTAAGAAAAACTTATCTTTTACATATTTTTACATTTTTGCAAAACGAAAAACATAAGATAGTAGTCAAAATTATCCCAAAAAAATACAGCAAACAACCTTTCTTTCCAACCCAGCACGGCACAACAAAACGTTTCTTCTCCGAAAATTGTGCTTTCCTAGCAGTTACAATATGTTCGCCAAATTAATACTTCATTAAATCTGTCCGATCTGCTTGCATTAAGAACATATGTAAAACAATCTTTGAATTTTAGCTGCATTTACGTTGATGTAAGTAGGTCTTTATATCGCTATAGATTCGAATGTTGCTTACAATTTGTGCAGCTGTATTGTGAATGTTTTATAAGAGTGGCTATGGCCGGTATAAATAAGGCTTTAATTATTAGGTATTTTTTATCGAAAACGGAATTCAGTCTTTGGTTTCATGCAAATCCCGCAGTATCTTGGCTATTGTACAGCGATCTGGCAGCCCTCTTCATATGTTGGCAGCCCTTGCTGAAGCAAAACGTAGAGAGGACGTTTTGTCGAAATAGAAAAACTTCCACTCTTTGCTTTACCCTCACTTCGCCGGCTTTGCACAAATTTTTTTTATTGTTCTTTTTCTGCGTTCGTCGTTGGAAAAGAAGAAATCCGTTTTTGTGTGCAAATACACGAGTGTAACATCAGTGACAGTACCAACTCCCATAAATCTAATCCTAAAGAATCCATAAAATCACAATGTCTGACGAATCATTCTATGGTAAATATAAAATTGGAAATTTTCAACAATAAAGCGGTGCAATTATTTGCAAGATTTTCAAAGTATTTAATCGTGGAAATTAAATCATAAAGTGGTTTCATTTTGTGGAATAATTGCAATATTTTAATTAGTTTATAATAGTTAATGTGACATAATGAATATTTTTATCTGTGTCCAGGTGTTACATTAACCGGTGAAAACAGCACCGTGCAATGGGAAGTTTTGTCCAATGACGAAGATTTTCCCCGTGGTCAAAAATTAATCATCAGACAGATTCTTTTGGGTGCTGAAGCCAAAGAAGATGAATTCAATGTAGTCGAGGTGAGTACTCCCCCCGCTTGGGATTTTTTAAGCGCTGTATCTCTCTGAAGTGTAAATTGTTAAGGGTTAGGAAGGAGTGAAAATAAGTTTGTATGTATAACCTTGAACATTTCGCGATTTGGTTAGGTTAACCTCACTCATTGTCTTGCATGTTTCTTTCTTCCTTTTTTTTTTCTTTGCATTGGCTTGGTTAACGCTTCTGTCATGTGTACATGCTGCCCGGTGTGTATAAAACACCACATGCATTTTACACAGGAAAAGCGTCATTAGTATGTCTTCTCGATATCACTTTTCATTAACACTACCACCGCCACCAACCACCACCACCACCACTGCAATCATCGCCGCCAAAAAAAGAAGAAATATAGCATCGTTGGTGCCTTGGTGGTTAAAGTATATGTAGCCAGTTGCTAACATCGCTTCTGAAGAATAGGCAACTGAAGCATTTTACATTCTATGGCACATCTGAGTTTTCAAAGCATTGTTTGTAGCATAAAGAATATGTTGTTACAGAATAGAAATTGTTTTTCTGGAGGTAAACAAACCTTTGTATCTTAAACCTTCGCATCCCCTTTATAGTAAGGAATGAAGAACAAAGAGTTAGCCATTCTATTTACTTTACCATAGATGCGTATTGAAGTTCAGACATTTTCATCCATTTTCATTTTAAATGCAGTATTAAAGATTCTTCCAGTCTCAATGAAAGAGCTGGATTTGAAATCATCATGGCAAATTACGCACAGTGTCTACTTTAGTAAATTGCAAATAGTTATTTCTATCGGCAATTTCGAATAGATCATTGACCTATAAACCATGCATCCTCGAATTAAAGCTAAAACCCACCTTTTAATACAGAGATGTGGCATGACACGTGTTTTCTGTCACATCACCTTATGATAATGTGAAAGAGGGTTTTGTTAACTGAAGCAAACTACATTGGATATCTCTCTTGTACGATTATCCGGGATATTTTGTAGTAGAGCTTGTTTTTATAATTAGAGCAAAAGAAGTATCGTCCTTCAACAGAGTGTACATTTTATTTTATTTATTTTTATCAAACCATCTGCATATTAATGAAATAAAAGACAATTTATTTTTAAACATATTAAAAGAAACGTACTGTTAAATGGATTCCGGACGTCAGTTTAAGCAGCTTTTACTTGATTTGTCCCGATTGCTTAAAGTGGTTGCCAGATATTGGGACGACTGCCGCTCAAAGAGAGGGAAATGTTTGTGCGGTCGTTAGAACCCACTACCATGTGCACGACAGTTGCGTGCAATAACCATTACGGTCCGGTAGGCTGCTATATCTAGACCTTCTTAAACTCTAGTTCTTGTTCAGTATTTTTAGACTTACTTATCTCTTATTTAATTTCAATTTGTCCAAAAGATATCACAGAAATGTTCCATTCCTAAATCTTCGCAAAATTTTGCAGGATTGGAGAATTTCGAGAAAAATAATGGCACTACAAGACTTGTGATATTGTTGCACTTTCTGTTTAGGTCGACAAATTGGCAAAAAAAAACAAAAAATTTTCTTGCATTCCATGAATTTGATATGAGAGTGCTTCTGACACTCAATGGGCATAGCCACATTTCTATTTTTGGACTCAGTAAGAGGGACCTACTTTTTCTAACGATGATTCCGGACATCGGTTTTGAGAACTTCTTAACAAACTTGTCGCTAACTCAAAATGTTCGTTTGCATACCTAGATAACCGCCGATTAATGAAAGATATAGGGTTGTGTTGCAGTTCGAAACCACGCTCTTATTCATGACAGTCAGATGATGTATGTTATGTACAAACCATCACCTACAACATAGATATAATGAATGTACGCTGAAAGAAGGCAATCTTTGTTGGGCCTATAAAAATATCAGCATACTTTTATATGGGTAGTTGTGAGTTTATAATAATCTACTTTTTGAACAATTGCAGGATTTTAATTGTTTTAGGTAAATTAGTGCTAGTGACTAGTGAGTTGTAACGAAAGCTGGAAATTGATTTTCAATTTTGTGATCAGTTTTTTTTTATTTCGATTAACATCGAATTTTTTCCTTGAGTAGAGAACAATTGATACAGTGCAATTTTAATTTAATTTGAATTTGTTTATACAAATTGAAATAAAAAACTGAATACCAAATTAAAAATCGATTTTCAACTTTGGCTACGATTCACTAGGACTGCAAATAATTTATCTAAAATATTTTAAATCCTATGATTGTTCTTTTATAATGCAATTTCAATTAATTTTCATTTGGTATATATTTAGGATTGAAATTTTAAGCCATAAAACCACTAAATTAATTACAATAATACTTTTTCCTTCACTCTAAAGTACAGACATAAACATTTTACAATATTAAGTTTTTTAATGGTTATTTTAACGCTATTTTAATGGCAAAAGTTTGTCTAAAGAACGAATTTTAGGAAAGCATACGGAAATGCTTTCATCACACGAATTTTAATGGAAAGGAAGACTTTCTGTCGGTTGAGTGTATTATTGTATAGAAAAATGTTTGTTTGAATCTATTTCATTAATTCTAGATTAGTCTTGTCATATTCTTCGTCTTTGGCAATCATATCGTCTTTAAAATCATATAAGATTTTTGTAAATTTAATATTTAAATTTTATTACGTTTTTCATTTTTATTATTGAGCAAATTGAATCTAATATATGAATTGTTGCATATTGTAATTAACATATAATAAATAAGTTAACAATAAAAAATAGTTATGTATATTTAAATTCTCTGTGGATGGAATAATATTCTCATCACTTTTGCTATAATAAATTTCGGAAGAAACCTACTTTGCTGCTACAGGAAGAAGTGCTGTAGCTTTTTTCTGTAGGACCAAATATCAAAATTGTAGCCCACTTATATCGGTGAAAAGAAATATTGAATGAATGTCAATAATTCATCCTAAAACAATCGTTTTTTAAGCCAAACATCAAAATTGATTTACCAGCCGCTAATTTTGATAAACAGAATATACTTTATTAATTTCAAAGAAATTTGTTTCAGTATGTATAATTGTTTGACTTTGTTTTAATAAGTAGCAGGTTGTTGGACGCTGAGTAGTTTAAATGGCTTTGTATCATTGGACTATTTCCCAATTGATATACAAGAATTTTTAACTGTTAGATATTTGATTGCCATTAAATTTACATTATTTAACAATTATTGTTATTTAATCTAGTATTTTTCTTATCACATGTTGTTTTTCATGCTGTATTGCAGTAATGTTAGACATGTGTTATGTTAGAGCGTTTTTATTAGTACAATATATAAAATAACATTGCAGTTGAAACTGAGTAGTGAGTAGTGCAGTACTATTTATTGTTCTTAAAATTATATATACAATGTTCTCTACTAAGCTAAGCTTAAGCTAGTAGCGCATCGATTAGTTCATCATTTCATTATTTTAAAACTGTACAGTTCCACAGATTACTCGTATATTTATGAAGTAATTTCACAAAGTCTTACATGGAAGAAGGCACAATTTTTCGTCTTTAGACAATTCAGCTCGAAAATTTTCAGGCAAGAATTTGCCTACTTTCGTTTTCCGAGAATTTTGTTAGGTATAAATAGTTAATCTTTCGGATTATATGTATTTCTGGGACCCTCTTCGGCTTAAAGTCATAAATGAAACTTTTTTGCTTTTTATGTACTCAAAATCTATTTTTCCCCAATATTTCTAACAAGTTCGTTGGTCATCTTCAAGTGATCTGACAAAAATCAAAAATAATAGCAACTATTCTCAATTTTTATATATATTTTTCGATAACTTTCTCAAGCGTTCCTCTGCTACTAATGCTACATTTGTATGTCTATGTTTATATTTCCATATATTTCCGCGATTTTCTCTGCATCAACCTTATAATTCAGCCTCTTTTCTGAAGATAGTGCAACATGCAACATTTGTAATTATTCCTGAGTAGCTGCGCTCCTCAGCAATCACAACCACACCGGTGTAAACTGGGGAGTCTTGACTTCATCTTTCTAACGTCGGCTTTAAAAAGATAATGGTTTCTGTGCCGTTTTCAATTTCCATTTTTATTATACATTTAATTGTTATACCTTTCATATTTGAAATTCAATAACATAACATTATATTTTAACAGAATACTTGAGATTCTAGAAAATTCAAGTATCTTGCCCGATTTCCCAGGAAAGGAAAGAGATCGGAAAATTGCGTTTTTGTAACAAAACTTTGAAAGAAAGATATTGGTGCTTATTTATGACCATGGGCTTACACTACTTTCAATGTATACAGTCCGATTATTAAAATAAGAATTTCAATAGTTCAACTAAACAATAAGGTTTTATTTAATTGCATACTTATATTAAAAACGCATTGAATTGTTAAGAGGATATGTGTTCAAGTAATTTATTATAAACAAAAGTGTTGGAAGGTTATTCCACATGCCGATTATTTTTATCTGTAATAATACAATTCATCATAAATTTATGAAGTAAATATCGGAACAATCTGTACGTTGACAAAATTTATCTATAAGTAGACAGTGGAATTTCATTGCAAAAAACGCAAATTTGATTTTACGTGCTAACAAATGGTTAGTACATGAAATTATTAATATGAATACCCATTTGAGCCTTTAAGTGATTTTCAATCAATATTAATCACATGTCAT
Source organism: Philornis downsi (assembly GCA_019455685.1). Classification (NCBI taxonomy): domain Eukaryota; kingdom Metazoa; phylum Arthropoda; class Insecta; order Diptera; family Muscidae; genus Philornis; species Philornis downsi. The sequence continues at coordinate 98,504 of JAHXMU010000130.1, read as the reverse complement.
TTAGCTTTGCTGTAAAAATGCAGCCAAAATATTTTGTGTATGTATTTAATTTGTTCGAAATATTTAGTTATGGCTTCGTTATAATGTTAACAACAATAAAACAAAAAATTAAAATCATTAACATGTCTTGGAGAATGAAATAGATGTAATATATTTTTCACGCCTTGAAATATTGATATATAATGCGGGGAAATAATATCGGATCAGTCGTTTGCTTTCGTATGCGCAATAAATACACATTTATGGAATCGTCAACAAAGTAACGGCGTCCAACTATGTTTCAGAAATAATTTATTGTCTATGGCTATCCCAAGACACTTGATGTTCGAAATAACATCAACCACGACCGATTTAATTAAATCAAAATAATAGAACATACATATTTCACCGCTCATACCATATAAAAAACAACAAATTCCCTTGCATCCCATGAATGAGATACGAGAAAATCTCTCACATTCAGTGAGCTTATACGCATTCTATTTGTAAGCTCAATCAACAGGACCTACAGCTTAATTACGAATCCGAACGTTGTACTTTGAAAAGAATTTACAAGACTTGTTGATTATTCGACTCCTCGAAGAGTTCGTCCGACATATCGAGGTGATCACAGCTCAAATAATGTTAGGTGGCTGTAAGCGGGATTGAACCAGCGATCGTGCGAACGATAGTCGCGCAAGCCTATATTCCTAATTAAAATTGGGACATTACTTTACAACTACTTCGAATTGTTATCATTGTTAGTAAATGTAGCCTATCTTGCTGAACGACATCAGGTTCATCAATCAGGACATCAATCAAGTTTTTATAAAAGTATTACAAAGTATTTGCTATGGTCATTTCTACCAAAATGTACACTTAGAAAGAGTATTTATCTATATATACTATGTTATATATTTATATGATTGTAATTATATATGTATATATATATGTATGTATAATATAGGTGCATTTTCACTTTTGGAAGTTTTTTTTTTTTCTGTAGAATTGGTATTTTTGATTTAGTTTGAATTAGTTTTTGATTTAGTTTAATTCAAGAGCAATTTTTGTGGATAGTTTTCTTAATGAATACTGCGGCAATCTGTGTATCATGAATATAAGTATATACATATGTATATAAATTTGTACAAAAGTGATATACAGAAATAATTTTTAGATTTTACTGCTTGCTCGGTCACACAGAGGACGTAGTTTTAGCAGATTAAAAAAAAACGTCTATTTTACATTTCCAAGTATAATCTTTATATCGGAATAAAATTCTCAAAATTTTATCTCCTTCAATTTTGCACCCTTTTCAAGTTAATGATGTTATTTCTAATAAGACAAACACTTTTATTTATTTTTGGATTAATAGTAATGTTAAACAGTTTAGTCAGTCGATTTCTCAAACTCTAACGAATATTCATAAGAAAGGAAATTCGTTCATAAGGAAGAAAAAGAGGAAACACTGTAAATTATTCCCCCTTATGAGAAGCATTTGCAAAACACATTTTCATTGTTATCTTGCTGAAAAAGCAAAAGCTTTCCAACCATGTTGAGTTTGTTCTATATTACTAATGATGATAGTATAATGGGTACCACCGCTTTGTGATCAATGTCAGCATTCTCTTATTCAGTTTTACTTCGAACTGTTATATAAGTAAGTTTCATATGCCAGAAACCTAAGAGATATGTTGTACTGCAACTTTAGTATTTGACAGCGGTTATCATGTTGAATGTAAACAGGTCTTTTTTCGTAACCTCTTAAAAATAAGTGAATGGTTAGTTGTACAGTAACCGACAGTTAGTTTTGCTCACATTTCGCCAGGCTATAGTATTTCGATTGTGATGAAATAAATGATTTAATGGTAGTCAAATAGTAACTAAGATTATTCTTCTATACCCACATCATTTGTTACGCCATCAGTGTTAAACCAGCGTTTTATAGATTCAATCTCGTAAATTATAGCAGATTTTGAATTTATCTCAATACTTGAGAGTTGAAGTGCGAAATTATTTTAAATGTTTCCTAATTGAGATGACAATTAATTGTTATCATTAACGTATTTGATAGCAAACTGCACTCACAAATATTTACGTCAGCTGTGTCAAGAGTGGTGACATGACATAAATACAATTATATGAAATACAAAGAATAAATATGGACTACATATATCCCGATTCGAGATTTTCTAAATGTACTTTCAGTGAAATAAATAAATTAGGATTTGTAAATGAGGAAGAATTAGAGAATTAAATGAGAGAGAAGGCTTTTTCTAGATGGCATTAAAAAGCAAAGAGCTAAATTGTGGCAGAAACTTTAAATAATAACCAGTTAACACAACGCATTGACGTCTGGAAATCCTTGGAAAATTTCATAAAAGCTCTAATGCTGCCAAAATGAGTTTTTATTATCAGAAATCTGTCAGAGGGAACCAGGTTTCATACACAGGTTTACGAGTTTCAATAAGAATTAAATTCAGTTCCAATAGATTAAATTTATAATAAGCAAAAGGAAAACAAATTATTTAAGATTACATGTATGTTCTCTCTCTTTCTTTCTACATTTGTTTAATTTTCAACAAATATTAAGCGAAGGCAGGAACAATTGTTAAAATTTTTTTTAAAAACTCTTAATACATTTTCATAATAATAATAAATCCATTAGGCATTAGTTAAATAATTTATATGAGATATTTATTCCAATATATTTCACACATATTAAAGCTTTCATTTACGTCTTACTCTAAAGGAACTGTACAAAATCTTAAAACTAATTTACACTTCTTCATGGATATTATTATGTTCCGGCTGGGATGCTATTGACGGCAATGTTTCCCCTACCACTTCGGCTAATGATTTGCCAAATTTAAACATGGATCTTTCCTTAGGATGCAGTCGACAAACTACACCCGCTGCATGTAAATTCCAGTTCCAACAGACCAACTCACAATCCATTAACGATAAGTCGTCTTTGAGAGACAGAATATTCTGTTTGAAAGAGAAGATTTGGAAATTGGGATTTTTTTTTTAACACAAAGATGTTACTGCGTTCACACTTACCAAAGCCACGGTGGAATCAATGCTGGTTATTTCTTCACCTTTAATGACAACGATTTTAACGTCAGCATTGTCTTGCGTGTTTATGAATTTAATTATCTTAGACTTAAGGTATTCAGCTGAGGCGTAACAAATATTTTCTCGTACTTCTACGAGGGCAATTTGTAAAGAATTGATTTTATCTTTGATAATACAAACTTTGGGTCTAGCGTTTTTGTAGAGCACAAATGAGGCATTAAAAGCGACACCACAGACCATGCCGTATTCCAAACTCCAAAATGTGCACACTAGTGCGGTGACCAAAAAGGGCACAAAATCCAATTCTTGTGTTTAAGAGAAATTGATCATTATAAAGTGAATTCATGTAGTTTTATATTGAAATTACGTACTTTTCGATCTCCATATTTCTACTATGCGCTCATATTCCACCATGAATATCATGGCCGATATTATAATAGCTGATAAAGTGGCTTTTGGTATGTAGTAGAATGTGGTAGTTAAGAATGCCAAAGTTAACAGCACCAAAATACCAGTAAACACTCCACCGAAAGTCGTTCGCACGCCACTTGCGTTATTAATGGCAGATCTTGTAAATGAGCCAGTTATAGGCATAGAGGAAACAAAACTTGACATGACATTGCATATGCCCAATGCCACCATCTCCTGCGAAGCATCAATAATTTTTCCCTGAGCTAAATGAGGAAGCAATTGAACAAATTAATTTATTCCTATAAAAATATACTCACCGAACGCTTTGGCTATAGCTATAAATTCCAATAAAGATATTAAAGGTATTGCGGCTAGCGAAGATCCCATATTTGAAACCATCTCACCAAAATCTTCTGTGGTCGTACCATTTACTTGAACACTAAATGGTGGAAGCTTGAAGTCTGGTAAACCCGATGTGATAACTCCACTTACTTTAAATGGCAACCAATTGCCATCACTTAGGAAGTAGCACAGTAAAATACCAACAACAACTGCCAGGGCATTGCGTGATAGGGAAATATTTTTCAATAGAGTTTTGTGAGACAATGGGAGGTCTTTAACTTTCTGAAAGGAATAAAATTAAAAAAAAAAATACATTACTTGAAATATTTGTCAGCGTATTTCGTTTAAAATAATAATACTGGGAGGCATTTTCGGAAGTAGATGGTAACGACTTGTTTCAGTTTTATGTATTTAAAGACTGAATGTTTAGTAAATACTTACTCTCACTAATAATAATGCTACTACAGTGCTAACACCTAAAATAGCATCATTTCTTTTTGTTTCATTTATATGAGTAAAGAAATTTTTCCAGGATTCCAAAAATTCGCTGGACGGGCCTTAAATAAATTCATAAATTTCAAATTCATATTTGTTGTTAAAGAAACTGTAAAACTTACTTTCTATACCAAATAAGCTATTGATTTGACCACTGGCTATAGTGATTGCTGCCGCTGTTGTAAAACCTGTTGTCACTGGTACAGAAATAAATCTCACCAAAGCGCCCAGGTTTAACATGCCCATAACTAATATAATACAACCGGAGAGGAAGCACATCAGCACAGCATATTCAGGACTGCCCTTGACATGGGCCTGTACCATTAAAGACATTATGGCGGTGGGTCCTTGAAAACCGAAGGAAACAAAATTTAGTGTTAAAGAGGTTGATGGCGAAGATCATTTTATTTGCTTGGGTTTACTAGTTTTATATGCCAATTTAAATCATTTTAATAACACATTTGCAGTACTTACTTACCCATTGTTACGTCTTTGCATGTTCCAAATATAACATAAACAAAACAGCCCATAAATGCTGAATACAGACCATATTGTGTAGGCAATCCTGCCACTATTGCATAAGCAATGGCCTGCGGTATGGCTGTTAGGCCTACCGTTATGCCTGCGACAAAGTCAGCCAAAAGGCATTCTAAATTATATTTAGGTAACCAACTTAAAAATGGCAGCAATTTTTTTAACGTGGCTAGTTCACAACATTTTTTACTACGATTCTTGATAGCTGTGCAAACATTGGGGAAGTTTTCGCGATATAATTTATCTGTAAAATAAAAGTGGAAATAAATTGATTTGTTGTTAATAATAGTTTAATTGTTTAAATAAATGTTAACAGTTATATTCTGTTTTTTAATTGTTTCTATTTTAAACGCATTCGATAGTGGCTACAAGAAACATATGAAATTACAAATGTAATCACAATACAATGTACAAATGTAATAGAAGGCAACAGCATGTTTCGCCGCAGTCATTTACTGATTTAGCATTCGTTTAATGTATAATAATAGAAAATTTTTAAATAGTTTTGTTCCGAACAATGTGTATTTTGAGTACACCTTTTGGAAATACTTTATCTGCGTACCTTCATTTAAGTTTTTTTTTTTATTCTATACTCAACTAAGATTGATCTTTGGTTTAAAGAAGGAAATTTCCTCTTTATTTCTTATTTGAGTTGAAGGGAGGGAGATGCTTATAAGAGGTTATTATAAAAAAGACATTGCGTTGAATTTGTCCAGTGTTATTGAAATGTTTTAAATACTTAGGGACCATCACATTGAATTTTAATTGCCCCGGTTGTTAGTAACATTTTTTATATAAAATAAGAAAGTTGCTACTTTTCTTAGAAAGTCAGTTCATATACATAAACCTTCCACAGAAACAAATGTGTAAATTAGCGTTGAGATTTTATTGGGTTGGCAGTAATTCCTGTCTAGAGAAATGCCAGAGCAAGCGCGGTATGAAATGTAATTTTTCTAGCTAAAATAGTACTGACTGACCAAATTGGTGGCGGCACTTGTTTAATGAAACACTTTAGCAAAGGAGAAATAAATATGTTTGAGATTTTTCTTTTGAAAATTGGAATAACATATATCGTATTGACTCCTTTATCAGATGTTTATGAGCTGAGGCCCCAGCTCTCTCTGTCCAGCACTGCTCATTTTAAACAGTCGATACCCTTAAAAGAGAGACTCGGCTTATTTAAAAACAGCATTAAGCCGCAAATGTGGCTTTTCTTTCTCCTAAAATTAGTCGTGCGCTGGAGTTAAATTGTCATAAGTCTAAGTTTTATTTGGTGTTAACGATTTTAAACAAATTTGATGAAAATCAAAACAATATATGACTGTCAATGAAGATTTATATTGTATAACAACAAGAATAAGACCGAAAATAATAGCTAAAATGCTAAAACAGCACAGAAAAATTACCTGGTTGACAAAAAACGATACGGAAATGAAAACATTTTTTAAATTATTCAATGTGCAAACAAGGAATATTAAGTGCAATTAAAGGTTTAATATCAAACAATTACAATTTAAATAAATAGAAAATTTCCATTTTGCCTTCACTGAGTCATGAACAAGTTAAACCAAGCGTTACACGACAATTGCGGTGAAAGTGTTATTTTGAAAGCTTCCATTATTATTTACAACCTCCAACAGCTAGTATTAAGTTCGTCGGAATAAATTTTTTTTTTCATATTTTTCTGGTGCAGTAAACATTATAAATTAGTTTTCCGCAATATATTTAAAACATAGCTCTGTAGCATATTCCTAGTTTTCTTATTAAAATTTTATCGGCAGTTATTTTGGAGTGAAATGTTATGCATGGAATTCAATAACAATTTCTGACGAAATATATAATTTTAAACAAAACACTGGTGCCCAAATTAAACCAATTAAGAAGCAATTAGATCAGTTCTCAGATCCCCATTTAAAAAGTCCGAAATGTCGCCATAAGCAAATAATAAAAGCAAAGTGAACGATAACCACAAAAATTTTCAAATATACTCGTATTCTTAATATTCTTATCATTTCCGAGCAACAAATAAAATTCGATTTCAAACCCACGTTTTTTTTAATATATCACAGTTTTGAACAGCTTTTATAGCGCACACAATTTTACTATCAAAGACTGATTTAGGTAGTAGTGCAAAAAAAGCCCCATCCACGTTTTGTGTGAGAAGAAAAAGACAAAATAAATCCCGTCGATCGGTATTTCGCCATTTCCGCGCTCATTGATGTGTCAAAGATTATCGTCAAATTCTAAAAGTGTGATTTTTGTTTGAGGCAAACGTCTTCCGACCAACCACCAATATTATGCAAATGCAGCACACAATGTAGTTTGTAAATATCAATAATTTATACAACATTAAACATTCATTGTCGATTTAATTCATTGTTTAATATTTATATCACGATTTAGAGTTTAACAGCCTTTTTTGATTTTCGTATTATTTATTTTTTTACTGTAAATTCACATCATTGTTACGTTTGTTTGCAATGCTGGTTTTTTTTTAGTTTGAACTTGAATTCCTTTTAACTATTTTAAAATTTGTTATTTTATATAATTTCAAATAATTAACTAGACACAGCACCTTCGTTATCGATCATTTTAATTTGTTGAACCGCAATAAATGATATATCTTCTCGTCCACTTTGGAAATTTTTGCACAAATTTCGATTCAATATTCAATAAGACGAACACAGCTATCTGAATTTTCTGACGGATGATGATCGGTTCGATTCGTCTACACAGTTGTACGTTTCATTTCGGAATGAACACAGTTATTGAAACAACAATTATTTTCAGACAACGCCAGCGTTGTTGTGTTTCTCGTTTAGATTACATTAACATTACTCCCGTCCTAATGTTGAGAGCGGCGTATTTACTTGCTGGTACGGTGTCGCACAACTAACAGACATTTTAAATTTTCACTAGCAGCATTTAGCCCTAAAATCCATGGTAATCATCATGGATAATGATAATGTGTTATAAGATTTCTATAATTTGGTGGTATCGTCTGCCTTCCATCACAGTTCTGGCGATAACAGTTTGTTTAAACGCTCTTCTCCCTAACATTCTAGTATTGGACTTTGAGTGTCACATCGCCTACTGGGGAGAATTGCGTAGCTAGCGCATATGACGAGTGGACGGCCGTTATGATGTCGTATAACTTCATTGACGCCTTTCAAAGAGTGCTAGCACGTGCCCCATTTGGTAGTAAGTGCTAGATTATCTTGCAAATTGTTTTGGTAGTGAACCACTTTAGTAGTTGTAGTTAATTTCATTTGGAGCGGCTATTATCAACAATTATTATTTATGCCTCTAAAAGTTCCATTAACAAATTCTCTTAAATAAAAGTGAATGTGAACGTTTTTGTGATAATCCATTAAATTTGCTGCGATTTTTTTGCGATTAAATATTTGGAATATTGCCCCACAGAATTAGACATTTCAATGGAAAGTTATCAAGCAAGATTATGTATATTCAGAAGTATTTAAGAAACGGTAATTAAGCGTTCTATTTAAACGTTTTCTACGCTCAAAATAGGCATCTGTACAAAATAGGCACAAGTACTGTTAAGCACGTGCTGATGATAAAATGTCCCGAAAACAAGCTGTAAATCTGATTTTTTTTTACACATTTTCCGATTGGAATACGATGGGGATACGGAGCGATTTGTAAGCCAAATATTCGAGGGATGTGTTCTGTTCACGATAAAGAATATAATAAGGAGAGAACTGGAACGGAAAAGCATGCAGGAGGAGGAGTAGGTCAAAAAGATTTGGTTTTATACACAAATTTGCAATACCCGTTCAAAGTCAATATAAAACATTCTATTTTATTTGTAGGTCAATATCGTCAAATCTTTTTACAGAATAAAATATAAAATATTAACATTCAATTTTAATAGTCCACACTCAATTCTACAGAATGCATGTGCCCGAGCATTAATTGGTTTGCTTATCACTAAGGAAAAATTCTAGTTCGAATGCTCCCAAATTTAGTGGAATGCTATTGAAAAAGTAAGTGGTGGTAAAAAAGTCACTTAGGGCGATTTGTGTCAATGGTTATATAAAAAAGTTTCGCCGGCATCTTTTCTGTAGAATTTACAAATATTATTGAATAAGCACCGGCGGATCAATGTGACTGAACGCCAGCACTGGCACGGACGACTTTCCCAGTACTTAGTCTTAAAACTTGATCATAGATGATTTTGAAATATTGCATATACAAAGCACTGACAAACGATTTGTTTACAACTTACTACGTTTGCTAAAAGTTCTTTTGGTTATCTATTCGAAACATTAAATAAATTTAAAATTTAACGATTATGAAGCGATTTCAGAAAAGACAGGCACACATATTGTGTTTGAGCCAAGCACAGCTTTGACCTCTATTCTGAGTGGACCATATAAGTCTGTAATATCAGAAAAATGTTTGCTTAATGAAATCAAAAAATCCTTGCCTTACTCTATGTTAATTCCTTTGTATATAAGTATACTATTTTGTTATGTTGCTGCAATACGCTTTGGGAAAATAACAAATATTAATAAGGCCGGTTTTATCTATCCTAAGTCAACTATTCGGAAACCTAACTACTCGGAGGAACACAAGCTTTATAATAATTTGTACACAAAATGTAAAAAATTTTTCAATATTCCCAATAACTCAAAACAAAATCGAATATGTTATACTTGCAATGTTTAACAGTAATTTTCGGTTATCAACTTGCAAAAAAATTACGTTGATAAACCTCACAAATGAAGTTATAACATTTTTTATTATTATTGTTAGGAACATGATTTCTTTTTAATTTTTTTGTGTCAGCATAACTCATAAATTGGAGTGCCATCCAAATATGTTATCCGTAACTGGACATTGATTGATTAATTGATATATGAATGTGATTTAATATGGCCAAAACTTTTCCTAACAAACAATGGAAAAATGTGACGAACTTTTATGACGCTGTTTATTATTTGGGAATTAGGTCGGTGTTGCCGAAATTCTACAAATATTCTTAGAATTGGTGTTGCCGAAAACTGTTATGATTATTCGGATAACGTTTTGTCAATATTATAAATTACGGTCGACCATGGCCTGAGATCGGTGTTACCATTTTGAATTTGACAGAAAGATTATCTGATCATTGGTCCAACATTATTTTTTGCCTGGGCAATGCCTTAAAAAAGTTTTCTAATACACAGTCGGTAAAGCTGCTATCACTTTTGGAGTTGGCAAAATGCCGTTTTTGCCTTTGCCAGGCAGCGTTGTGAAAGGCTGATGACTACGAATCGATATTGTTATTTTGGGAACGGTGAAGTATTTTATTCTTGAAAATAAAAATAATATGTTACAGAAATGAAACAAAGTATTACGAGAATTAAATAAAATATTACAGGAACAATTGGGATACCCACATACTCGTAGCTCTGAATATCTTTTCCATGTACCAGAGGGCTAGATCCGCTTTGCCTTAAGGCAGGCAAATCAATTTTCTGCTGTTGTTTGTTAAGCGTTTGGAAGAATTAATTAAAGTCAATCTATTTCTACTTCTACATTTTTAACTGTGCAGCCAGTGCATAATTTATTTATTTATTTGTAATTCATTATGTAATACAAAAGCCTTCTTGGCCGATTCAGACAGATTCATTATTCATGATACTTCCCCAGCCATAAATTATAAAAGTATAAGCCAAAAAATAAAAAATATGCTAGTTGAGCTTTAACATGTTCCGTGAAAAATAACAATTAAGAAAACTTAAAAAGGCGCGCTCATCAATTGTTTAATATTTTAATATTTTGCTAGATGCGAAAAATGCTCCAGCAGCTTCCATCGAAAACATTATTAGAATGTGCAAAATGTCGCAAGCACAGCTGATTCCAAGTTCGTGTAATCCGTAATATAAACGATTTTTCATATTCTCGGTGTTATTACCTGAGGTCTTCTACTTGAATGAGAAAAGTTAAAATTATCACATAAAAGAGTTAGTATGCCCCTTTTTACTATTTTGTACAATAAACAATACATTTTTATATTGCACTTGGGATGTTCTTTTAATAGTCATCCCAAGAACATTTTCACATGTTCATATATATGCAGCATTCTGCGAACAATATTAGCAAACGGTACAATAACGTTCATAAGTCTATTTAATCTTGACAGATTTTCAATATTAGTTCTTGATATCACTGCGAGACAATACACAATCTGAGGCGTAAGTTTAGCATAAGCTAATTTACATTTCACTGTTCGCGGGAAGAAAGGAACAGCAGAATAAATTCTACGTAAAGAACCATATATTCTACGCTGAATAGAGTTGAATTTATTATCAATAACTACTCGCAAACATCTGTGGTGACTAACAAAGTCAATCGTAGACGTTTCCAAGCAAATATCAAGATTCGACTTTAGGTAATTGGCAGAACTAAACAGAATTAGCCTTGGTTTTAGACGGATTAATAAGTAACGAATTTCTGATTCCACAATTCTTGCTAGTTTAAATAAATCTATCCCTCGCAATTTAAATTTGGGACCACATCGGCGGTCGTTTAGTATACCGATCTTGTAACTCGTAGCCAAGTTGCATGAACAGCTTTGTTATTTTCTTTTTAAACTCTCGGATATATCCCATTTCATTTCATTTCATTCCATTTCATTTATTTCATTTATTCAACATTATCTTCATGCGTTGCTTATTTTCTTCTCTTTTATAATTTCCATGTCAGGAGCTTTCTATATCAGGCTTCCATGTTGATGTTATAATGGTTATAATTTACAGTTTGTGCATGACATGAAATATTTGGGAGTCTTGTTAGATGATAAGCTGCGCTTTGAGAAGCACATTAATCACGTTGTTTTAAGTGTTAACTATGCATTGAGGCAATTATACACAACTAATTTGTCGCTCCCGCTGTATGTGAAAAAGCAACTGGTTCAGGCCCTAGTTATGCCAAGTATTATGTACTGCTTAGAGATATACTCTGCTACTAGTCAAAAATATATGAAACTCCTTCAATTATCTTTGAATAGAGCTGTTCGCTAGATCTTTTCCCTCAAGAGACGTGTACATATAACACCTTTTGTGATTAAATTTCTGGGATGTTCATTTCCTGCATTTATCGATGTACGATTGTTGTTATGTTTTTACAAATTATATTCTAACCAATGTCCGCGTTTCCTATATGAAACTTTTAAATTTTGTCATTCTGTTCGTAGAAGGCAATTGTTTATCCC